>OY882871.1:1862201-2189701 GCA_963693515.1 Pipistrellus nathusii | reverse complement strand
CTTGTGTTATGACTTTCTTTTTTTTAACATTTAAAAGTTTTCCATTTCATGGTGGTTCTTCATATCCCTAAATGCTTGTTAAATGATATTTTATTAGGTCCTAAATTTTTTCTCCCATCTTTCTTCTGTTTCGTGGTTCCTGGCAGCAGGGAGAAGAACTGCTATCAGCTGAAATGTTTGTTTGTTGTGGTTTGTTACCTTCTTAGAGAGGCTGTAGAAGTGAAGATTCCTCATATTTTTATCACACACACACACACACACACACACACACACACACACACACACCATACGGTGAGTGGTTTGGGGTGATTTCAATGCTCTTCTTATGTGCTTTGAAGTTTATTCAATGGCTGGATTCTCATTGTTCTTTTAAGTATCTTATTGCTTTTTAGAGCGAGAAGGAGGGAGAGGAAGGGAGAGGGAGAGAGAAACATCCATGGCTTCGGGTGTGCACCGAGAGAAAGGGCATACACCTTCTGATGCTACTTTTACTTTAGTCTGTTTTACAAAGCCTTAGCTTCCTCCCTTGCCCCCTCTTTCTCTCCATCACCTGTCTCCAGAGCCTCTTCCTTGTTGACCCTTTCCCTTTAGAAACACCCCTTTCCAAACTGTCTGTTGGAGCCCTGTGCTCACCGCTAAGCCTGCCCCCTGCAGTCCGAGCTCGTCTGCACAAGGATGCTTCCTCACTATCTCACGTGCACTTTGTTTCTGAGGGTAATTAGTCCATCTTGGCCTCTTTGTTCCCCCCGTGCAGCTGTTTCCGGGGCTCTCCCCGTCTCCCAGTAGTAGACATTTGAGAAGGAGTCCTCCTCCTGCCTGGCCAGTGTGGCTCAGTGGTTGAGCATCAATCTATAACCAGGAGGTCACGGTTTGATTCCAGTTCAGGGCACATGCCCAGGTTGTGGGCTCGATCCCCAGTGTGGGGCGTGCAGAGGGAGGACGGTCAATGATCCTCTCTCATCACTGATGTTTCTATTTCTTTCTTCTTCTCCCTTCCTCTCGGAAATCAATAAAAATGTATGTATTTTTGAAAAGTAGTTCTCCTGGACCGTGATGTTCACTTTCCACATTAGCTAGAAGAATTTAGTGTTCTCTGTTTTTCTTTTTTCTTTTTGCAGAAGGCATGGGACTTGTGTGGTTTTATTTGTTCTTTGTGTTGATTGGTTAAGTCCCTGGTGGATGGGTGGAGGTGTTTGTATTTAAGTCGTCTCCGTTACCTAGGCAACCAGGAAGCCCCTTTGAAGTAGCTGTAAGTCACAGCTGCTCTCTCTTTACCTTTTTTCTTTGTGGGAGTCCTTTGTATTTACTGAGTAAGAGGAGACACATGTTTTCAAAATTTGACTTGTGTCAAACAATAACATCCTTGCCCCAGAAGACACAAATTCTATTTGGTAAGCCTTAATTAACGTATACTATACATTCCATTGTTAACAAAATTAGAGGAGCCATCCATGTTGAGTATCCTACAGGAAAACTCATCATCGCGCGTTTTGTTCAAATTCCCGAGTTTCATGACGTTTGAAGTTCTCATTCCTCATTTGCTCAAATCACCAAAGAGGACGGGAAGGAGGTAGGAGACTCCTGTCCTCTCATTTGGACCCTGGGCATCATCTTTGGAGCAGTTGAGTGACACCTCAGCATGAGAGGTACATGGAATATTCTAGAGCAAGGCAGCGGCCCTGGGACCAAAGAGGATTACATGGGATGATACCATGCACGCGGCAAGATTGAACCTGGCTGAGGTTTCCTTCGCATTACATATTCATAAATAATGTCTTCACAGCAACGGGAAGTTTGTTTATACAACATAATTATACTGCACGATGAGTCTCCTGTTATAATAGAGAATGCTGGGGTGTGCTTTGCAGAAAAATGCTGAAGTTTATTAAAGATATAAATTATGGATTCAACAAATGCAACCTAATAAATCTGAACCATATCGTTTGTGTGCTCAAGTAATTACTCTCTTATTTTCTCCTAATATCCTGTTGTTATTGGAAATTTTATGCTCTATTAATCTTCTTTGACCACCCCCCCAAAGTGTACCGTTACTCTCAAACCCACGCACATGTACAAACACAGCGGCGTCCACGCACAGAGTCAGAAGACACAGAGCAGCGTGCGTGGTAAGTGGTAGTAAGACTGACGTGTACGAGACAACAGACCTGTCTTCCCAGCAATGTAAGGACCCGCTCTCCAGCTTTATTTTAAAACATGTGAGCAGGGAAATGTGAGCTCGGAGGAAGTCCTTTTCGTGGGAAATCTCTGCACAGAAGCCGGGGCGGTGTTTTCTGTGTAAATCCTGGCGCTTGGCAGAAAGTCAGGCTGCAGGGATTCTGAGCCGCAGCTGCAGCCCCGGGGTTCTGAGTGCTTCCTCGGAGCCACAGAGAAATCGTGGTCACGTGGCCTGTATTACAGAATGCCATCATTCCTGGAGAGGCTCAGGGCAAGTCAGTGCACGTCGCCCGAGAAGCAGGGTGAGCTCACTGACGGGAAGTCCCCATCTGAGTGTGACATTTACTCTCCAGCCACCGATAATCAAGCGGGTGACTCCGGGGTCAATGGATTCGCGTTGTATTAAATCACACCTTTCCCTGAAACACTCGGAATATGTATGACCAGGGGGTGGGGGGTGGGGAGGAAATGTGTGACTGCAGACTTTCAGGATGCTTCCCATGTTCAGAGTGCACCATGGGCTCTGAGCCAGTCAGCTCGGAGCGGGAATGATGCAGACCAGGTGTTCCCATCCCTCATTGGCTGAAATCGCCCAGGATAACGGGATGGAGGCAGAAGTCTCCGGTCCTCTCAGTCAGTGTCCCCCCACGATGTCTTCCCCTTCATGGCTTGAGCAATGACCCACACTCTGCAGGTGCAATGCGTTTAGGAAGCTGGCGTCACCGCTTTGCTCTCTGCCGAGAGTTTCCCATTCTGGTTGGGTCCCGCTTTTTAGAGATGTTGAAAGGCGGGTGCAGAGAGGGTGCCAGGTAGGGGAGACAGGGGGACAGTTATTGATCACTCAGTCGTGGATGAGACATTCATCCTCGCCCGAAGCTGAGATTCGGATGCTCATCTAAGAACCCAAAGTCCCTGATACTGGCCTCCGCACCTGTGCATGCCCGCCGACTTGCTGTCACCAGGGGGCAGGGGTATCCGAGAACAGCTTCAGTGGATGTCTCTGACTGCCTTTCCTTCCAAACAATTTTCTGGGTCACATTTCACCTCAACTCGTTAAGTCTTGATCAGATCAGTATGAACCCAAAGCTCACACTTTCTGACACATCCATCTAAATCATTCTTTTTCTTTTATCCACTACTAGAGGCCTGGTGCACAAATTTGTGCATAGGTGGGGCCCCTCGGCCTGGCCAGTGATCAGGCTTATAGGAGTGTGCCAGCCCTGGAGGGGCCACGGGAGGGCTTTAGGGCTTGTCTAGCCCTCTTGCCCAGTCCCAATTGGCTGGACCCCTGGTGGTCAGTGAACATCAGAGTGACTGGTCAACTGATAGGTCGGACATTTAGCATATTACGCTTTTATTATATAGGATGGAAAAATCCATCCTTAAGACTGAGGTAAAATATATTTTCCCCCTTAAAAAGAGCACACACAGAAAGTCATATTTTTTTGTGTACTTTGTGCAATAGACACTTATTATTTTCACCCAAGGAAGAGTCAGATTTGATTTCTGTAAAGTAAGGGTTGGTAATAAGAAATTTATGAGTTTCAAATCCCTAGTCAGACTCCTTTAAGCAAAGTCAGTGCTAAAGATCTGGTCCTTGGTCTGAACCCAGTGAGCACGTTCATACACACACATGCACACACACACACACACACACACACTCATACACACAAACACACACACATACACAAACACACACACACACATACACACACACACACACACACACACACACACAGAGGATTAAAATATCCTCATGGCCTAAAAGAGATTCACAGCCACTCATGGCTTTTTTATACTGACTCACACTCTAATGTGGGTGTAAAGACAGTATTTCAGAGAAAGTATCCCAAGTGGTAATGTCACATGGTGCTATTACTTTTGTGCTGTGCCAGAGGCCTTGTACTGGAAATTAAGACCCAGTTCCTAGACACAGCCTATATAATAAAAGCTTAATATGCAAATTGTCCCCTCCACCAGAAGTTATAATAGACTGGGAGTTCAACCACGGGGCAGGGCTGGCCAGCCAACCACCTGCAGCTCTTCCCCAAGGGAGGCCCCAGCCAGCAGTCAGGAGCCACTAGGGACCCTGCCCATGTACAAATTTCATGCACTGGGCCACTAGTAGGAACGTATTTCAGATAGTTGACACAGGGCATGACCCTTGATTTATTAGAATCCACTTTATGCATGATTTTTTAGAGGTAGCATTTTGATACTTAAAAATTCAGGGCCAAATCCACTAGGTCACATCATTGCTTGCTGCATTGTAATGGCAGCTGTATTTACTATTAAAAAAAAAAAAAAAAAAAAAAAATATATATATATATATATATATATATAGTTGATTTTTACAAAGAGGAAGGGAGAAGGATAGAGAGTTAGCAACATTGATGAGGGAGAAGCATTGATCAGCTGCCTCCTGAACAATCCCTACTGGGGGTCAAGCCAACAACCCAGGTACAAGCCCTTGGCCTGCATTGAACCTGGGACCCTCCAGTCGCAGGCCAACGCTCTATCCACTGAGTCAATCTGGTTAGGCTGTAATTACTATTTTTAAATGGGTCTCTCCAAAATGTCCTTAAATAATATTTTGATCTACATTTGTAAGGATAGAATGTCTGTTTTGCACTGGTCTAAAAGCGAGGACAGCAGCCAACGTGGCTGGGTGGCTGAGCATCAACCTAGGAACCCAGAGGTCACGGTTTGGTCCCCGGTCAGAGTTGCAGACTCGATCCCCAGCGTGGGGTGTGCGGGCGGCAGCCGATGGATGACTCTCTCTCATCATTGAGGTTTCCATCTCTCTCTCTCCTTCTCTCTTTCTCTCTGAAATCAACAACAAGAATTTTTTTTTTAAAAAGTGAGGACAATTCTGACGCATCCCTTTCTGTAAGCGCCGTGCTCATCACCCAGAGATACGCCTGCCTCCCGGGACGCGGTGCCTTTCCCTCCGGCCCAGGCCTCCCAGCCCCCCACCCCGGCAAGGTCCCCCCTCACTCCTCCCCTGACTCCCGAGGCTGCTCCGGGCTGGGGCAGGTTCTGAGCTGCCCCCTGTGTGTGAGGACGTGGGGAGCTGTGAGGTCTCCCTGTCTTGCTCGGCTTCATTCCTCAGCCTCCATCTTTCCAACCACTTCTCTGTGTCACACGAGAGCCCCGGGGCCGCCCAGCGTGGGGCTCGCTCTCGGAGGCCTTTGCAGGAGAGGGACGGTGGTACCGGTGAGAGCCGGGAGCCGGCTCCGGCGTCCCCCTCGCTGCGTGCCCGCGCTCAGCGGCAGGCGAGGGCGTTTGCAGGCGGGACTGCTTCCTGGCGGCGAGGTGTTTTGCGACGGGTCACAGAACCCCAATGTTCATCTTATTTAAAACCGCGGTTCGCTGCAGTTATGAATATAACCGTTACCCAGGACGCGCCTGGCGGCCATTATGCATTATGGGCATAATTACAGCCCCTGCATTCGCCTCCCTCGCGCTGTAAAATGTAACCGTGGCCGCCAACGGGAGCGGGGGGGGGGGGGGGGGGGAGGAGGGGATCTCAGAGGGAAGGGACGGGCAGGTCCCTTTCCTGCCTCCAGGTCGCGATGGCGGCCGCTGCCCGTGCCCAGGCCTCCCCCCCCCCCCCCCCCCGGCTCCATCAGCCACGGCTGCCGCCCCGTCACTCTCTCACCCCGAGCAGCTTCTCTCCGCCAGGCACGCGTCACCATGGGACAGACATGCCCCTGCCCGCGGGGCAGCTGTCCGGGAGACGGCCTTCGAGGGGACAGGTCACTTCAGACTCGATCTCCCCCGAGAACACATTCGCCAGGGAAAGGGCAGGTAAGGGGTTCAGACCCACAATGTGTAAGGAACTCAGACAACTCAGCACCAAACCCCCCGATCGATCCCACGGAGAAACAGGCAAAGGACTGGACTAGACACGGCTCCACAGAGCACACAGGTGCCGAGCCACGTGAGGACGCTCCGGGGAGGGGCCTCAGAGCGCTCGTCCCGCACGGGCCTGCGCAGGTGGGCCTGTGCGGGGAGCCCGCTGCCTTGGGTTTAACTCAGGTGACCCTGCCTGGGGGTCGGGGGGACACCCCATTCCAGCTCCGCCCAGCCCTCCTGTCCCCCGAGAGGGGAGAAACAACACAACACTCACAGGACTGAGAGCGGGCCTCCCCACACCGCCCCCTGCTCCCCCACACCCCTCTCCTCTCCAGCCTCTGGGGCACCTGGGGTCACGACGGATACACCTGCCGCCCTCGGACCGCTGGAGAAGACTCGCCCGGGGATCCCACAGGCCAGGGAAGCACCGCGGGGGAGGCGGCTCCCTGCGCCTCCACCGCACAGACAGGAGCACAGGCAGCTCCCGGGCAGGGAGGCGAGGCCTGATCACCCCGTCCCGCCCCCTCCCCGTTCCCCCATTCCCACCACCTCACAGAAAGGTCGAACACTAGCTAGGCAACAAACAGAAGGGAAACGCAGGGTGGGGAGAACACAGTGCACATGGTGCAGTCTCACCTGGCCGTCCCGCGTCCACGGCTCCCTGCCCACCACCTGGTGCCCTTTCCTCCGCCCCGCACCTCCAGCCCCGGCCCTGGCCTCTCCTCCGCTCCATACCTCCGGGCCCACCGCCTGGTGCCCTCTCCTCCGCCCCGCACCTCCGGGCCCGGCCTCTCCTCCGCCCCGCACCTCCAAGCCCGGCCTCGGCCTCCGGGACAAACAGCCGCTGTCCTCGGAGCTGCAGGCCTGGAGCCCCAGCGGCCTTCCTCCTGCTCCACACGCTGCGGCTCCCAAAGGCGCGGCCCACAGCTCCCTCTTCCCGTGGAACCTCCTCCACCCGCTGACAAAGCCAGTCCGTGGGTCCACTCCTGCCAGACTGCCCACCCCCTCTCCTCCCTGCTCAGCCTCCCGGGGGACAGCGTGTCCGACATCCCCCCTCCCCGCAGTGCGAGCTCCTGGCAGCAGGCGCCAGGAGAGAGGGCGCGGCCGCGGGCTGTGCCCCCCACTCTGCCGCTGTGCCCCCGACAGCCCCTGGCTGCCCGACTCCCCCTCCTGTGCAGGCGGGACGGTTCCCCGGCCAGTGTCTCGGGCTGGCGGGCAGGACCTCCGGGGAAGCATTGGCACACCCTGTGCAGCTCCATCCCGTGCAGGGCGGTTATAAGAAATCTTGTGTTGCCAAAACTGGTTTGGCTCCGTGAATAGAGCATCGGCCTGCAGACTGAAAGGTCCCGGGTTCGATTCCGGTCAAGGGCATGTACCATGGTTGTGGGCACATCCCCAGTACGGGGTGTGCAAGAGGCAGCTGTTTGATGTTTCTCTCTCATCCATGTTTCTAACTCTATCCCTCTCTCTTCCTCTCTGTAAAAAAGCAATGACATATATATTAAAAAAATAAAATAAAAGAGAAGTTGAAGATGAACCTGGAAACAAGACTCCAGGTGAGGGAGACACTCAGGGTCCCGGAGTCTTGGGGGCTGAGGCCACAGACCTTGGTCTGGAAGCTCCCTGTGCACCGCAAGGAGCAGGAGCCCCCCACGAGGTGGGCACCCCACATTCGGAGGGCACTCCCTGAGAGGCGGGCACCCCCGTGCGGAGGGCACTCCCCGTGGTGGGCACCCCCGTGTGGAGGGCACCCCACATTCGGAGGGCACCCCGTGGCGGGCACACCGGCATAGCCGCTCCTCAGGAGGCCGGCCTGCCTAGGAAGTTCCTTCCGGGATGGATTTTCCAGCCGTGCACAGCAAACACGTGTAAATCTTCCTGCTCCTGTTTAAGGAAACTGAATGACAGGCCGAACCGGACCGAGGCCATTTGGCGCGTTTGGAAACACCTGCGCGCCATAAAGGAACCTGAGGCTGTTTCTGCATCCGGAGGCCAAACGGAACGAGTGAAGGGGACGAGCCGACGAAGCTTCAAGTGAGACGTCGCCCGGCTCGCCTTCCAGCTGGGCTTCAGGGGCAGGCGGGGCAGACGGGCTGCAGGAGCCGCGTGGTGGGCCCGGCTGCCTCCGTGTGGCCGGCTCCACCGGGACCGTCAGGCTGCCTGGCCGGGAGCCGTGGGGGTGGGTATGCCACTCTTGCAGCTGGAAGTGGTGGGTGTGCCTCTCCTTCAGCTCTCCCCGTTCCTGTTTGTCCCCTCCTGCCGGATGCCAGGCGGCAGGGGCCAGCGGCGGCAGGGGATGGCAAGCGTGATAGTGATGAGGATTGCCACAAAGGCAGTGGCGTGCAAATACGGAAATGCAGACCGGCCTCGGTCCTAGGGGCGCCTGCACCAGCCCCAGGTGACCAACGCCTCCATGTTTGTCTTGTCGGGGAGACACATCCACGCTGAGCTTCTTGCCGGCCATCGTGTGAGTGTCACCGACAGCTGGACGTATTCCAAGCCGAGCAGTAAAGAGAGCGATGAAGACGGTCCGCGGAATAACGTGCTTTCCTGCTTCGTTTTGGTTATGTTTCCATAAAACGGGAAGGAGCCTTACGTTTTTGTCCTGATCCGTGCATACTAGCGGACTTGGGGGGAGAAGGGACTGGTCGACGTCTCCTGTTCGCGGTTGAATTACTGCTCTTTTCCGGGGAGGGACGCGGACAGCCGTTGCTTGGATAGAGGACGGACTCACGGTTCCCCCGGACGCCGGAGACGGGCTCGCAGGCCGCGCTGCTCAGCAGATGGCTCGCCCTCTCCGTCAGCCAGCGCGGGGAGAACGGGACACGTTTACTGCCGGTGACAGGACTGCCGAAGATGAGTGTGGGGCTCGGACGGAGACTATTGATCATGAAGACCATTAATCAGGCAGACGGTCGGCTCATTTACCCGGGATGAGATTTACTGCGTTTGTTGCGAGATAAAGGACGTCATCCATCATCTTTCCTCGCCGAGAGCTGGTTGAGATGACCTTGTGAGGACGCGCCGGGTACATGCCCACGGGGCCAGTCCCGGAGCCCCCCTGTGTGAGTGACGGGAGGTGCAACTGCTAACATCGTCCCCCCACTCCCCCCCACCCCCCGGGCCAGGCCCTGCACGGCAGGGAGTCGATGCCTCTCCTGGTTTGATCCCACTCCTTGGCCACAAGATGGACCTGCAGATTCCATGGTCACAGCGGTCAGCGACCCCTTCCGTTCACAGGTACGTGACTCCCACTCGGAAGGTGTGTTCACGGAGCTTCCCACCAGCGGGCTCTCAGACACCGGCCTGCACAAACGCTGGCCATCACCAGTAGGAACAGCTCCCGTGTTGGCGGGAGAAAGTGATAACCCTGAAGGCACTGGTGTCCGTGCACGGACGCTAGCGGGCTGGGCTCTAGCCACACGGAGCCCACACGCCTGGAGGAGGAGCAGGCTGGACGGAGGAGCGGAGGTGCAGGGCGGCGTTCTGTGATTCGGGCCAATGGCGGAGATTGGCAGAATCTCATTGGTTGGACAATGAGGCCGGAAGGAGGTTTTTGCTCCCTGCTGGGATATTTAAATGGTTATTCTTCCTGTTAGGGCACGCGCCCAGGCAAAATTAGAACCCTGAGTGCACTGGAGAGGGAGTGCCAAGGAGAAACTTCCGGAAGGGGAGGGGGAGATGAGAAAAAAGCAGAGGGGTTTAATGTTTCCCATGGGATTCTGCCCCCGGGGGAGGGGAGGACCGCGGAGGGAGTCTGAAGAGTCTCTGTGGCTGTAAAACTTCCCGGAAAGTGTAATAGCCCGGAAAGACCCGTGTTTTCTGTTAAATGCCACTCCCTCCATCAGAACCAGGATAACCGCCCACATTTTGAAGGAGCAGGGGCCAGAGTGAGGCTTGTTCGTGGGTGTAATGTCTGTCACCTGACATTAATTCTGACCCCGGGGACACCCCTCCCAATAATAATAAGCGCACAACAAAGCCATTCTAAGCCAACAGCCACGAAGGACATTATTGGACAGTGGGAGGTGGGGGGTGGGGGTCAGGGAAGGGGATACTGGTTCCTATTGTTGTATGGATATTAAATTCCTGACACGTGATAAAGGCAGCAATCTTTTCTCAGAGGCTGTTGGGCTGAAGTGGTGAGGTGCGAGGGGAACACCATGACCTCTGCGAGGTGCTTTCGGGGAAGTAAAGGCTCAGGACAAAGACCCGTGTGTGTGTGTGTGTGTGTGTGTGTGTGTGTGTGTGTGTTCACGTACACGGGTGCATGTGTGGGGAGAGAGAGAGAGAGAAGGAATGCAAAATGTTTACAGTTGGTGAATCTAAGCAAAATATTCTTTTAAAAAATATATATTTTATTGACGTTTTTACAGAGAGGAAAGGAGAGAGAGAGCTAGAAACATCGGTGAGAGAGAAACATCAACCAGCTGCCTCTTGCACACCCCCTACTGAGGATATGCCCGCAACCAACGTACATGCCCCTGACCGGAATCAAACCTGGGACCTTTCAGCCCGAAGACTGACACTCTATCCACTGAGCCACACCGGTTTCGGCTAAACAAAATACTCTTATACTCTCCTACTTGTGGGTTTGGAATTTTCCAAATAAAAATTGGCCTGAAACGCCTTCCTCTTTTTCGTTGCGGTGATGACAGCTGTAGGGAAAACAGACTCCACACCCAACGTCCGTCAGCCCGGAAAGTCACAGAGCGAGAGGCCGCCCCGTGCGGCCCCTGACACAGTGGCCCTTGGCAGGTTTTCCCTGAAGGAGTGGGCACGTGCGTGAGAGGGCAATGGGCAGACACGTTTGCGTGCTCTCACATAACGGAATGCTGGGCAAACACCCCGTGTGTTTTGCTGAACATTTGATGACGTTGAGAAGCTTTTGCTGTGCTCAGTGAAAAAGATCAGGCTACCACGTCTAGGAAGGGATCTTCTAAAAACACGTTTTAGAAAGACGTGGATTGTCCCTGGTGACAGGATCTGGTTTACTTGTACTCTGTCCTGCTTTCCAGTTTGCTGCACGGAGTGCGTTTGCCTGATCTCCTTACCCACCATCGGAATCCCAGCTTGGGTTTAGCGGCGCCATGCATGGGAGCAAAACACGTCAGGAAAATCCCGGAAATCAGGCATTTTAGGGGACAGGATAACCGAGGCGAGCGAGAGCCACACGTGTGATGAATTCACTCAATGCTTGATTACCTAATTGAGTCGCAATGATTTACCTTATCGTGGCAAAGCCTCTGGACTCACATTGAGTTGTTCTCGTGGCTGGGAACATATTGCAAAAGGCTAGTAAGCAGTGTCGTGAACGGAGAGCACTGCCTAAGTGCGATGTCACTCGTGCAAAGGAAAAACCGCAAAAAACGCAGCTGTGGTGGGGGTGCAGGCTGGTGCAGCGGCCGTGGGAATCAGCATGGAGTCTCCTCAGAGAACTAAACAGGAAACTGGCATCTGACCCAGGATCCCCCTTCCAGGAATACAGTCTAAAGAAACCAAGCACAAAGCACCCCGTGTGGGAGGGGCCCACGGGCCACCTGACCCTTCTCCCCCCCCTTTGTGGTCACTGGGCTGAGTGCAGCTGTCCCCTGTCCACGCCACCCCTCGGCCCTGCACCGCTCCCCGCACCTGGCTTCTGTGGGGGCCCCACGTCAGGGGGGCTCCGGGGTCGGCAGGCCCAGCTCTGCCACCGGGAGGAGGAGCCCCACACGTGCTCCCTGCTCAGCATGCATCCCGACCCAGGGGGTCCCTCACAGGCCGCCTCCCGGGAAGGGCGCATCCCCACAGTGGCAGACGCCCCTGCTCCTGGGCCCGGCGGCCGGATGCCCACGGTGATGGCGCTCCTGCTCTGCAGCTGGGTCAGCGGGAGGCCCGGGGCCTCGCTCCTGCTTCCCAGATGGAGCTGTTTGATTTTGCTCGGGGTGTTAGCGCTTGAAGGGACATCTGAGGCCACGTATCAATGCTCTACAGCGAGGCCCCGTGGAGCATGCCACACGCAGACGCAGCGGTAGCTGGACCCCCTGCACGGGGGGAGGGCCCCCCAACCCGGCGCTCTGGGGGCGGCCTCCCCCGGAGCCCCTGGAGGAGCCCTGCGGGGTGTGGGTCCCCGCCCGGCTCCGGGCTGTAGGGAAGCGGGAAGCCATTGCTGTGAGTCGCTGACGGAAACCGCGACATGGGGCAGTTCCCACGGCAACCACCGGCCCCTGGAACCTCCCGCGGGACCCACGCGGGGGCGGGAGCAGGGTGTTCTCGGATCTCCGTTCTCTGCGAGCGACGGAGAGCCACAGGCGTTGCGAGCGGCTGTTCATTTTTGTGAAAAGAGGAGAGATGCTCGAGGCGGCGGTCCCTCTTCCAGGAAGGGAGACGGCGTGCTCTCTCTCCCTCAGGAGAACGCCGGCGTCCTTGTTAACCAGCTGGTGGCAGTGTTTTCATTAAGAAGAGATGGAGTGGTGTCAGGCCCTCTCCCCCTCATCCCCCCCTGATTAGATGCTGAAGAGGATGGATGTCCAGCTCCTTCTCCCTCAGACGCTGGAAACGCCAGCGAAGCCACGGAAGCCGAGTTTTCGGTCGTTTCTCAGTTTGTGCCATGAGGAACGTGCATAAACACAGGAGGAACATGCATAAACACAGGAGGGACATGGAGATGTGCTGTCTTCCCCACGGCCAGCCCTCGGATTCGTCTGTGCGCCCGGAGGCAGCACGGAGAGGCCGGGGTCTGGCTCCTGGACGGGTTGACCAGTCGGCCGGCCTGTGCTGCCTGCGGAGCTGTGTCTCTGCCAGGCTCAGCCCTCCTCAGCCTGTGCTCCCTGGAGGGGAAGGAGCTGCGTTCCGCTTTCTCCTCTAAAATTACCCCATGCCTGTCCCGCACACGCCCCCGCAGACAGCGCCACCGAGTCACACGTCACAGGCACGCAGGGCATCCACCGGCTGTTATTTCCGTAGCAGGATCAGTGCCGGCAGCCAGCACCCCCCGGGCCCACGTGTAAACCCTAGCGCAGCCAGCGGGCCGCCCAGCGGGTCTGGGAATGACGTTGTCCTCTTACTCACAGGGCCAAAAATACCCACGGCCGTGACCCCTCCATCTGGGGATGGATGCGCTTCTCCTCTGAGAGACCGAGCTCCCTATCCCGCCCCCCGCCACGTATGTGTGGGCCATCTGCCCGTCTCCATCTGGAACCGGGTCCCAGCCCACAGAGGTGTGCATGAAGCCGGTGCCCGGACCCGAGCTGCCTGACCCCGGCCCACAGGAGACCTGAGCGACACAGAGCAACTTTACAGCTGGCGGTCACCACCGAATGAGGGGCTGTATGAGAGGGCCGCTGCCCCAAAGGTATCAGAGCCGTTAGGAACCCGCTGAGGGGAACGAGCTGTAACCAGCTTCCTGCCAAACGTCCCCTGGGGGCGGCCGGGGAGGGTTACGTCTCCCAGGCTCTGCGAGGCCTCCTGCCCTCTCTGTCGTCTTCTCCCAGATTGGATGTCTTCGCTCTTCTCCTTGGCCGCGGTAAAATGGCAGTGGCATTTGTGAGGGCTTACTGGTCTGGGGCCTCCGACTGAGGTTTCCGTGAACCCCCTCATTTAATCCTCATGGCCCCGGGGAAGAGTGACCCTCACTGAGCACATCTGACACCACAGGCAGCTGGTCCTGGAGAGGAAAGCAGCCGCCCAGCCAGGAGCGGCGAGCGGGGGTTGCCCTGGTTACGGCACGGAGCCCAGAGCCGTGGCCCAGGAGGGACCCCACATCCCCAGCCGCCTGCTCCTGCGCACGGACCCCAGGCCAGCTCTGGGCCGCCTGCACCTCGGTTCACAGGGCCTCGCTGCTCGCCGCTCATCACCGCGGCCCAGGGGCTGGCCACCCGGCAGGTCCGCCCTCTGTCTGACACAATCCCCGCTTCCGTGATGACGATGTCAGGAGACACTGGCTGTAACGGTGATTCAAACCTCCCGGACGTTCTCCCGAAGTATTGAGCGAAGCCTCTAAAAGCTAATTGGTTTAGGGGTGAGTAATGGAATCACGGCATCAGCTGCAGCGCTGCCAAGGGTTTCTCATCCCGGTTGGCAGCATCTGGGATCTCGGACGAGGGATTCCGGTCAGCGGCGAGCCAGGCCCACGGTCTGGGATTACAATGTGCTAGCCCATCGCCTCTCACTCAGAAAGCAGAGCCCCCGGAGGGAGGGAGGGAGACACTCCCAGCACAGACTCACGGTCGGTGCCCTCCCCTCGCTCACCCCGTGCACCTCCGTCTTCCGCCATCAGAGGGAAAGGACCTCTCTCCTGCTCTGCCTCTCAGAAATGGGCGCCAACTTTCTGGAGAAACGGAAAGAAAGCCTGGTTCGCAGGGAAGCCATTACTTGTTACAGGCCCGCCCACAGAGTCACACGGGTGCGTCTGCCAGCCTCCCGTCCTCCTCCGCTCCCCGCTGCGGGCACCTGTCCGTGCTCAGCGCAGGTGCCATGGCCTCCCTGGGCCTCGCCGCTCCCAGGTGCTGGACGCAGACACACAGGCCCACTGAGCCGGAGGGAATGCAGAGCTGCCCCCCGCCCCCTTCCCGGCCGGAGGGCCTCAGCATTCGCCAGAGCTGGGAGGGCCGCCCCGGGCACCCAGGAAGGACAGAGCGTGGTCCTCCTTCCACTCGGTGAGAGCTGTGGGTAGCACCTCCGGTGACGGCACCCTCAGCCGGGTCCTCGGGCCAGTGAAATGCTACGGACCCGTTCGCAGAGAACGCCAAGGTTACTTAGAGGAACCTGGACCGGGAGGAAGGGCCGACACCTGGCGTCGATGGGAATAAAGAACCAGAAAGCCCTCGCTCAGGCGTCTGGGATGCAGAAGTGTGTGGCGGGGGGTGGGGTGGGAGGTGAGGGGGTGGGAGGAGTGGAAGGGGAGAAGGAGGAGGAGCAGGGTTTGCAGCTGCAGAGGACTCGGCTCAGAGCCGTTTAGATAAAAGGGGTCTGTGTGAGTCACATGGGGGACGGCCTGGCATGACTGACTCCAGGACCCCAGCCCTGTGACCTGGTGTCTCCCCACGTCCCCGCGTCACTCACCACGGCGGACAGTCTTTCCTCATCGTGACCACGGGGCTGCCACGGCGCCGGCCCTCGCAGCACCAAGCCCATTGAAGAACGAATGGTAACGACCGAGATCTATCCTGGTAAGATGACCAAACTCTGAAGAAACTCCACGAATCTTACAAATATTTAATAGGAAGAAACGGGTGGACTTATAAGCAAAAAACAAACAGAAAAACACCAAAAATAGTAAAAGATTCGTTGGAACTTCTCAACAACATAAGATTTCAGGGGAAGATGGAGCAAGCAAATGTCTATAATTTGAACAGAACAAAAACGCTCAGGTCCAAATAGTGCACCGGGCAAGCTGCATTCAGAGAAGTCACCCCAAGGGCGTTCTAAATGCAAAGAGGATTAGCACACCATTGTGAGAATGTAACGCAGCCGGAGACTGCGTCCTGGGCCAGAGATTTAAATAAACCTAAAACCTTTCATTATCTTTAACGGGAGCACGTCTTCTTCCCCGTGACCCACAGCCAGGCGCCCTGAAGGAGAAAAAGGAAGAAACGTCCATGCTAACTACAAACAGAACAAAACGTAATTACATACATGACAAAAGCACTCAGTATCTTATTACACACCAAGGTTTTAACAGCAAGAAAAGACACCCAGCCGGAAACAGCCACGTACTGGAACGGGCAGTTCATGAAGGAATCCCAGTGTGTGTGGCTAGATGGATATACGTATATGGACAACTATCTACTCCTAACAGCAATTTAAACAATTACAAAATTTCCAAATCAAACGATGCTTTTCGCTGATTAGCAGCTTAAGAAAGACAGACAGCGCCCGGGGTCCCTGCGGTGAGCTGTGTCCTGGTGGCAAGGCAGCCAGAGCGCTGAGATTGGGCATGTGCACACCTGTGGGTCGGCCTCTCCCTCCGGAACCTGGTCATTGCGCACAGCTGGACAGGCGTCTGCACATGTGTACGGAGCGTTTTCCCACTCACACCTGCGAGTGACCTAAAAATGCCCGTTAACAGGAGATGGTCTAACCCCATGGTCGGCAAACTGCGGCTCTGTTGACTAATGAGCTTGCAGACCACTGGGATAGGGGCTTAATCACAAGGAACAACAACAGCCTGTAGTTATTGGAATCAAGAGTCTAGGTCAGTGGTCGGCAAATGTGATTGGACACCATACAGACATTCAGTACAATTGCCGCTTCCACATTCACGGACATGGGACGCTGTACCCACACATGTGGTGGGATTGGAAACAGAGATTTCAAAATGAGAATTGTGCGATCACATTCATATAAAAAATGTGTGTGCACACGTGTGTGTGTGTGTGTGTGCGCGTGCGTGTATGTGTATGTTCCTATCCACCTAGCCACCTAGCCATCTGAAAACATGAGCATGGTCACCGCTGGGGAGTGAGATTAAGGTCTTATTTTTGTTTCCTTGTCCGTCCCTTCTTTGCCTAAACTTTCCTCAATGTCCAATTTTTAAATTTACAGGAAGGGGAATAAACAAAAGTGTCCTTATTTTAAAAAATAATCAGAGTGGTCAGCGTGGCTCAGTGGTTGACTATCAACTTATGAACCAGGAACTCACATTTTGATTCCCGGTCAGGGCACAGGCCAGAGTTGCGAGCTGGATCCCCAGTGTGGGGCGTGCAGGAGGCAGGTGATCAATGACTCTCTGTCATCATTGATGTTTCTCTATCTCCCTCTCCCTTGCTGTCTGAGATCAATAAAAATACATTTTTAAAATTATATTCAACAGATTTTGACTTTCAACAAATACTGTCCAGTTCCTTAATGCAGGTGAAGGTGGGTCTTCTTAATGCAGGCTGCCTCAATGGCCTCCGCATTGTGGCCATAAACGGACCCCGCCCCCAATGGGACGCGCAGGCCAGGCGCCGCCATCATGGTGTTTGGCGGAGACTTGGCCTCGGGAGAACAAAGGCTTCCGGTGGGCCCGGACTGGAGGCTGCCCACCACTCATGGACACGGCTCTCCCTCCCCCACCCCGGAAGCGGGAGGCGGGCAGGAAGAAGCAGGGCGTCCTGTGTGATTGGCTGGAGCCCAGGAGCCTTTCCCTGTGGTTCTGAGGTGGAAGTGGGGGCGGGTGAACGGGAATCTGGTTGACCAGGTGCAGACCGTGTGGGGCCAGTTGCCACCGAGCGTGGCTTCTGGGACGGGTTGCCTCATGGTGGGTCTAGGTGTCACCGTGCTCTGGCCACGAGGGTCTCTCTATCCAGCCTCTCTGTGTCCTTCCATAAGTCTAGAGCAGTGGTCGGCAAACTCATGAGTCCACAGAGCCAAGTATCAACGGTACAACGATTGAAATCTCTTTGGAGAGCCACATTTTTTAAACTTAAACTTCTTCTAACCACCTCAAAACAGACTCGTCCAGGCTGTGGTGTTTTGTGGAAAAGCCACACTCAAGGGGCCAAAAAGCTGCATGTGGTTCTCGAGCCCATTTGCCGACCTCAGGTCTACAGGACCGACCACACCATTTCTCACAACATGGACATGTCCCTTGGACTCAGATAGACACTGGGGATCGGATCCAATTTTTTAAAAAATATTTTATTGATTTTTTTACAGAGAGGATGGGAGAGGGATAGAGTTAGAACTATCAATCAGCTGCCTCCTGCACACTCCCCACTGGGTATGTGCCGGCAACCAAGGTACATGCCCTTGACCAGAATCGAACCTGGGACCTTTTAGTCCGCAGGCCGACACTCTATCCACTGAGCCCAACCAGCGAGGGCTGGATTCAATTTAAGCTTCCATCAGCAGCGAGCAATCGCAGCCTCCGGTCCTTCACCGACCGAACCTGTGAGTGCGAGTGACAGACCGGCTTCCACGCCATAGTTGTGGGCTGTGAGCCCTCCAGCAGCCGCCGCCCCGGCCACGGGCGCTCTGAGCCGGCCCTGGCTGCGGCACAGCACACGGATCACCCCCTCCCCACCTCTGCCTGGGTCCTCTCCCAGAGCGGCCGCCAGGCCGGAGGGCCGGGTGTACGTCCGCAGTCCTGTGCGGGATGCTGTGCGAGCTCAGCTGTGTCGCAGCCAAAGCCTGTGGCCTCAAGGGCTCCGAGGCCCCTTGGCGGTGACGGGCCGCACACACGGGCTCCGGAACCACGGGAGGCTGAGAGCGCCGGCCAGGGCGGAGCCACGGACCTGGCTTCGTGGCGGCCGTGAGCACCGGAGCCGGAGTTCCTTCCTGGACCTGGAGGCCCCGTCAGCGACAGGAAACAGGACTCGGGGCGTCCTCCCCACAGTGACGGACTCACCTGATAAGGGCCGGCCCTGCCCACGGGCCCGGGAGTCCTCCGCCCACCCTCCTGCCCGCGGGCAGGGCCCGGGCATGGCCTCCTCCGGGCTGGCTGCTCGGACGGGGGTGGATGGCGCCCGTCTGTTCTCCAGGGGAGGTTCCCACAATGTCCCGTCGGCGCGGACCACGGGCGGAGGCAGCGCCTTCCTGCGGCCAGTTCCCCGTCGGAACCACGTCCAGTGGTTCTCGGCTGCTGCTCTCTCCGCTCCCCCTCGGGGCACGAACTGCAGGCACTCCCTCCTTCCCACCTTTCCACTCGCCTGTCTGTGACGGGCACACTCCACAGGGGCCCCGTGACCCCTGCCCCATGGCAACCCCTCCCTGTGGCCCCCGCCCCATGGCAACCCTCCCTGTGACCTGCCTTCAGCCCAGGGATCAGGGCAGGGGTGACAGGTGCCCCGGGCACGGTTATGCTTCACAGGTTCCCGGGCCCCTGGCTGGACGGCCCCTTCGCAGGTCTGGAGGAAGCGGCCATGGGCGGGGGGACGCCACGAGCGACGCAGAAGGTGCTCCGGAGCTGTCTGTGGACCCGACAGGACAGACCATGGCCCGGGAAACGGGTGCGTGTCCAGACCCGCGTGGTGAGGAGGAAAGGATGTCCTCAGGTGCATCAGAGCCCAACACGCGTGTGCACGTTTATTAACCTTATCTTTTGAAATAAGGTGGCGGAGTTATTTCAGAAAGGGGCGTCAGGGTTGCGATGGGAGGGTGTCAGCTTGCTTGGGGAGGAATGGGGGGGGGGCGGTCAGCAGAGTTTGAGGACCCGGCTCCCTAAAGATCCGTTCCAACCCACCCCCAGGCCACCGGCCGTCCCGGCGGGATCTCTGCTTTACGACTTGGAAAAGGGGACGGAACAGCGGTCCGGGTGGGAGTGTGTTTGACAGGCAGGCGGCCAGCGTGACACAGGGGGACGGTGCTCCCTGCTGGCCTTGGTGGAGGGAGATACAGGGGGGCCCGGAGGTTCCCACTGGCGAACCTCAGTCTCAGGAGGAGAGACAGTGCCCCCTGAGCTGTGGCCTCGCTGAGCCCTCAGAAGCCACCCTGGAAGGAGTGACTGTGCGTGACCCGCAGCCTCACGGGCGGGGAGTCAGGCACTGCCGTTCGGGTAAAGGACTCCCACCTTCCCCAATGGACGGTCAGGCGCACGTGTCCGTGGCCGGGAAAGCCATCCCGGGCCTCCTGTCCGTCTCCAGCGGAAGCGGAGGCAGCACATGCTTTTCAGACTGGGTTCACTCTTAGCGGGGAGGGAGGGAGGGAGAGGACGCTGAGGGCAGGCGGGCACTTAGGATGGAGGGAGCCGGTCCCTCACAGCCAGCCCCGCGCTCGGGCGCCCGGTGGCGGGCCCGGCCGGGACACAGGGCTCAGGCCTCAGGCCTCCGCCCGGGGGAAGGGGTTTTTTTTGGTCCCGGTGCCCACGCCGTTGCGGAAGGACCTCTTGGCCAGCGCCTCCTCCAGCAGCGGCGTCAGGAAGCCCAGGCCCCGGCCCCTCGCGGGCCCGGCCCCGGCCCCGCAGCAGCCGGGCGGGAGGAGGGCGGAGTGCGGGGGCCCCGACACCTGGGGGGACGGAGGGAGAAACAGCGGAGAGTTACACGTTGGTTTCCAAGGTAACCGTGTCCACACCTGACAGCGACACGTCCCAGGGCCCCACGCGGGGCCAGGAGAGACCGTTGTTAACGGGACGCGGAGGCTCCAACGCCTGTCTGACCCCCACCCCTTAGGCGGCCCGGCCTTGGGCAGCGGCTCACACCCACCCCTGGCAGTGCCACCTGATGGGGAGGCTCTGAGAGGTGCTACTGAGCCCGGGGAGCGCTCTTCCCGTTTCCCGAGAGAAGCCACCCGTGACCCCTGAACTCCAGAGGCCAGGGCCCCCGGAGGCGTGTCCCTGCCTACACAGAGGGTCTCCCCCTACACTGAGGGTCTCCCCCTACATGGAGGGTCTCCCCATACACGGAGGTGGACGGGGAGAGCGCACACAGGAGAGGGACGTGGACACCTCGTTAAGGAGGAAATGCGCCCACCCGTGGCTCTCGCTCAGCCGAGCGTGGTGACGCGCCTTCGGGGAGGGACAGGACGTGGTCAGGAAGACCCGGAGGAAATGTACCAGTTTGTGGCCGGGGCTCAGACTCGGTCGGGGGGTGTCTGACAGAATAAGTGGCGGCAGGGGGGCGGGATGCAGGAAATCCAGCAGGAAAAAGGCAGCTGGGGTGTGAGCACCAAGTGGGACAATGACAGAGGCCAAGACGAGAGAGGACGGGAATGACGGCAAGGACGATGGACTCGTCTGAATTATCCACCGTTTCCGGGCGAGCGTGGCAGCCCCAGGTGCCGGGGGAGTGTCTGGGCAGCGAAGCTGAGGCACAGAACACTCGGGGACAAAACCTGTTTTAAAATCCCAAATAAAGAGCTGACAGGAGCAGCGGTGGCCTCGTGCGGAGACGCATACAGACTCCAGAGGACGCCGGGCGGGGCCGGGTGTCCCGAGCAGCTGGCTGACTGCAGTTAGGAGCTCGGCGATGTTCTCGGGTAAATGTAGGAATTAATGTCTTACGTGGCATTTCACGGAGATCTGGCATTTTACCCGCATTCCCACCCGAACACGTTAGCCGTCATCGCAGCCTTAGGAAACGCCCCGTTTTTGAGAAGCGAACCTTTGCATTTTTTTTTTAAAGCTGATCTATCGGGTGACCTTGGTTATTAAAACGCTGCAGGCTCCTCTGATACATCACCCGCCCGCCTTTTCAGTGGCCACATGCTCACTTCGGCTGCGGGTGGAGGCCGGGGAACGCGTGGACGGTCAGGGGCTAACCAAGGCCCGTTTGAGAGTGAAGTATCTATCCCCCTACCCAGGGGCCAACTTCTAAGTGATTCCAGGCACACTGTCTGATGTCCCAGGATTGCCTGTTGCCACATAAATGTTTATTTTTACTAATTTCCTGGCTCCGAATCTATATGTTTCTACGAAAAGCTCCAACAATAAGAAAACTACTCTCTGCCCCATCTCCCCTGAAAGTCGTTTGAACTGCCCAGTCCCGTCACCCACGCGAGTCTGGAAACAGCGGCAGCACTCACCTCCGGCGAGGGGGCGGGGTGGCCCCAGGACGTGGGCATCACGGACACGGACAGGACGAGGATGAGGCTGAAAGGCAATGCGCTGCCAAGTGGGAGAAACGCGGCGGTCAGGGCCCCGCCGAGAAGCACCCGCCGCCCGCGTCTCTGGGGGAAGGCGGCTCTTACCCGACCATCTCGGACCCTCCGGTCTGCGCGGCCGGTGGCTCTCCTGGCGGGTCCCTCCGGCTGGCGGTGGCGTCTCCGAGGCCCCTTTTATACCAGGAGAGTCTGGCGCAGAAATGCCAGCGCGCCCGTCCGCCGTGACTAATCGGTGCGGCCGCGGCCTCCTGTCTCGTCAGGTTTGAAAAGGACACAGCGCGGCGCTGTCACGGGCGCCAGCGGTGACTCCGTAAAGGGCGCCGCTAGCCCGGCCCCGGCCGCAGCGCCTTCCGAGCCGCCTCCCGTCTCCGGAGGGCCCGGCTCTGCCCCCCCCCCCCCCCCGAGGCAAACACGCGTATGGCACCGGGACCTCTACGAGCGGCCCAGGCGCCACGTGGCAGAGACCGAGAGGAGAGAGAGAGAGAGAGAGAGAGAGAGAGAGAGAGAGAGAGAGAGAGAGAGAGAGAGCCCCCAACACCTGCCATGCGATATGGTTTCCTTCTTCTTCTTACAAAAAGTATATTTTTATTGATGTCAGAGAGGAAGGGAGAGGGGGAGAGAGATGGAAACATCTGTGGTGAGATGTCTCTCTCTCTCTATTCTGTGACTCTCTTGGAACCCTTTCCCATCCCCATCACTTGAAAGTTCTCACACATCATCAACCCCAGCCGGGCCCCACCCCCTGTCCTCCCGCTAACCTCGGGAGGCACTGGTCCCCTCCTGCCCCGCCCCCCCCCCCCCCCCCCCGCTCCTCTCCCCAGTCCTGAGGCGTCTGCACGGGTGCTCACTAACAGGCCGCAGGGGGGCGGCCCGAGAGAGGGCTGCGCTCGGGTCCTGTGAGCTCTGGCGTCTCAGCTTCCTTCCCAACCTGCCGACCGAGGCCCGGCTTCCTGGGACCCGAGCTGAGCCTCCCCTCACTCCCGGGGGGTGGGGGTGGGGGTCTCCATCAAGACGCGTGGCCCCGCGGCTGCTGGCAGGTCGCAAGCGCCTGAGCCGGTGACGGTTAAACCCGGTGCTGAATGCGGGAGGAGACGGATGCTGGGCCCCGGACGCCTGACATGGTGGGTGACTTTCGGGCATAGGAGGGGGGAATGGGTCTGCGTCAGGGGCCTCCCGCGCAGGCTCACCGGACTTTGCCGGGCCCGGGCCGCCGTCTGGTGACTGTGCTGCGGTGTGATGTCTGTGACAGGTGCTCATGATGCCCGTTAGAACACGCGAAGGCCCACTGTCAGCCCTTAAAGGGCAGGCTGGCATTCAGCGCGTCCTGGGATTGAGTGGACCTCCCTCGTTAACGGCTGGCCCTCTCCCTGCTCACGCTGGGCCTGGCCTGAGTCACCGCCCTTTTCACAGGCTCCGTGACGGCGGCAGCCTGAAGAGGGAGGGGTGCGCCCGGGTGGCTTCTGCTTCTCGCTGGCCGACCCCCGAGCTCGGAGACACGCGGAGTCCCGCCTCCGAGGCCAGGTGCGTCCGTCAGAGGGACTTGGGAGGGAAGAGACGCAGGAAGGCCCTTTCCCTCCCGACCCAGAGCGTCCGCAGGCGCCGCTCCCCGCGGGGCTCCGGGGGCAGCCGGGCTGGGCCGCGTGCGGACGGCGGTGAGGGACACGCTGGGAAGGCCAGCGGTTCCGTGTGGTTTTAAACGTTGGCGTCTTTTTAAAACGGCGGCACCCGTGAATCCAATGCTCCTAATGGCGATGCACATGGCCCTGCGGCTTTCGGCATCTGTGGGAAATCGATTGAACTTTACTGCTTCTCAACTCACACAGCGTCACCTGCGGGAAGTGGTTACAGGAGAGGGCGGGGGGAAGGAAGCTGTGCGGACGGACGCGGGTAGTTCGTGGACAGAAGCTTTGCTCAGGTTCACGGCCGCTCCCACACGGCGTGACTCAGTGGCTGAGCGTCGACCTATGAACCAGGAGGCCACGGTTCGATTCCCGTCAGGGCATAGGCCCAGGTTGCGGGCTTGACCCCCAGGAGGGGGTGTGCAGGAGGCAGCCGATCCATGATTCTCTCTCACGTGTTTCTTTCTTTACATCTCTCCCAGCCTCTCTCTTTCTTTAAAAAATAATAAGTAAATAAAATAATAATAAAAACATATGTTTAAAACTATAAATAAAAGGGGGACGCAAGAAAGGGGAGGCCGACCAGGCCTGACCTGCATCCCTTTACGTGGCCCTGGTGGGTGTGGCTTGCCCGGAGGGCCCGTGCTGGCTGACGCCTGTTTTGGGGTTAAAAGGCCTCCAGTGCCGGCGTGCTCTGACCTTGACACACAGACACAGAGGAGCAGGGAGGACGCCATGCTGCAGGCGCCAGAGGCGGGAGCTGTCAGAGTGATGGATTGAGGCCTGGGCGCGCAGATGTTCCCCTCAGAGCGACCTCGTCTGCCGCTCACTCAGCGCGTCCTCCTGGGCCTCCCATGGGCGGACACGCCACGGCCCAATGGCCCCACGGCCCGCGGCTCACAGCCAGTCAGGAAGCATGGGGGGGCCCGCACCACCGCTCCCCTCGGAGGGGATGCAGCACGGAGGATGGGCTGGTTCTCTCTGGAGCGCCTCCTCCCCACCTCATTAATTTACACACATGCTGCTGTAGGACCCCGCCAGCGGGCTTTGGGGGTTTATCAGAGGAAGTCCACGCCACGGGTTTGAGAAGACACGTGCACCCCACGCTCATGGCAGCGTCACTTACAACAGCCGAGGAACGGGAGGCACCTGCATGCTTATCGGCGCGATGGAGTACCCGTCTCCCGTGAGAAAGAAGGAAATCTCACCCTTCCCGGCAGCACGGATGGACCTGGAGGGTGTCATGCTAGTGAAGGAGCCTGACAGAGAAAGACACAGGCCACCTGGGATCGCACTTCCATACGGAACCTAAAGAACCAAATAAACCAGCAAAAGAGAGACAGACGCAGAGACCGAGCACAGAGTGATGGTGCCGGGGGATGGGGGTGGGGAGGCCGGGTGAAAAGGTGAAGGGCTTGAGAAAGGCAGGGGGCAGTTACAGCATAGTCACAGGGGTGCAGAGTACAGCACAGGGAATATAGTCCTTATCTATAATAAGAAAAGCATAATATGCTAATTAGACCGGACATCCTTCCGGACTGGACGAAGTGCGGGGAGCCAGGGTCCCAGGGGCCGGAGGGAAGCCGGTGCTGGCAGCTGGGAGAAGGAAGGCCACGCACCGGGTCTCTAGTCATTGTAATGATGATGTGTGGTGCCAGGTGGGCCCGAGGCTTCCTGGTGGGATCTCTTTGCACGTTATATAAATGTCTAACCGCCACGCCGTGCACCTGGAACTAATAATATAGCAGTACGTGTCAGCTGTAATTGAAGAAAAAAAAAATTAGAAGATGATATGGAAAGAGAAAACCTCATCAAAGACAAGCAGTTAAGTGAATCAAAGTTTGCCAGGAAGAGAAATAAATGACGCAGGGAAAGAGAGAGAAAACAAGACAACAAAATATACGCGCCTTCAGGATCCTGCTTTCCAGTTTCCCGCAATCTGCCGTGCTCCGCACCTCCCGACGGCGGGGTGATCACTTCTGCCTGAACCTGGCAGCGTCATAACTCGGGATCCCAAACGAGCATCAGCGCCCAGCGCCGCGGTGCTCACCGCGCACCCCGCGGCAGACACGGTGCTGATGAGCTGGTGCCGCTCGGTGCAGAGGGATCACCGTATACTTCTGGTGCGGAGCATACTGACCTGTGGACATGACAGCAGGACGTCATGTGCTTCTGGCCCCCGGAGTAGGAGGGACGTCTGAGCTTCTGACGGGGAAGCACTGAGGTTGGCCTGTGAGGGATTCCAACCCCAGTGAGGCAGCGGGACCTGGGGGGGGGGGGGTCTCCGAAGGAAGGAACCACAGGCCAGCGCTCCAGCTTCCACGTGGACGGAGACCAGCATCCGTGCGCCCATCGACATAGGGAGGGCCCCTCGCTGTGCAGAGAGCACCGGCCGCTGCCGTCTGGCCGTCCATCGGGCGGGGCTGTGGCTTTAGGGTGTTTGCATGGCCGGATGGTCAGCTCCATGGCTGCACCACTATTTGCTTGTTAAGCAGCGGTTGCCTCCGGGGAGTGGGGTAGGGGTGCAGCTGAGTGAAGTGTGATCACAGGGGCATACCCAGCGGGTTTCCACTACATTTTACTTATTTAAATGTTTTTATTGGTTTTTGGATAGAGAGATAGAAACATCGATGAGGGAGGAACATCATGGATCTGCTGCCTCCTCTGTGCACCCCGACTGGGGATGGAGCCCCACACCTGGGGACTGAACGCATGTTGGTTGTGACCCCTGGATTTGGGGGCATTTGTGTCATCCTTGCCACCCCCCCCCCCCAGCTGCGGGTGAGATCGGCCCTCCCCTGGGTCTCCTGCCTCGGCAGCGGTGCATATTGAAGTGTGGGGATCCTGAGAAGCAGGGCACTTGCTAAAACGGCCCCTCTGCTTTGGATGACAGTCCTGAGTAACGGGCGAGAAGAAATGCATTTTCTAACATGAAGGGGGGTTATTAGAAACACCCACCAAGTCATGGCTGGTGTGGCTCAGTGGATAGAAGGGTCCCGGGTTTGATTCCAGTCCAGGGCACAGGCCTGAATCTCGGGCTCCATTCCTAATAGGGGGCGTGCAGGAGGCAGCCAATCAATCATTCTCTCTTGTTGATGTTTCCATCTCTCTCCCTCTCCCTTCCTCTCTGAAATAAAAAAAAAAAAAAAGAAAAAAAAAAAAAGAAAAGAAAGAAACACCCAGCAAGCATCAAGCTAATAACTCGTTAGGCATCTCCTGTCGAAGCTGGCTCTTTGGCCCCTGGAGTGTGGCTCTTACACAAAATACCACGGCCTGGGCAAGTCAAAGAAGTGGCGTTAGAAGAAGTTTAAGAAATTCAGCTCTCCAAAGAAATTCAATCATCCTGTTGATAGTTGGCTCTGTTGACTACTGAGTTTGCCGAACACTGGTCTAGGCTAATAGACATGATTTCAAAATACCCTTGGGTCAAGTATAAAACATTCTACAAGGGTTGAGGTCACCTTCTCAGACCACAACGTTGTCAAATTACAAAGGTCACGATTAAAAACTCCGCGCCTGGAAGTCAGCCACGCCAGCCCTCTGACCACGGGGAAGGAGGGCCGTGAGGACAGGGCGTCTGCAGAAGGCATTGCCACGCTGGAGGAGAGCCTTCATCCCACACTCACGTGCTTCCGATGAAGCCGAGAAGATGCGGTGCTCAGCATTCAATTAGAGAAGCGAAAGAGCCTGAGCGCCCGATAAAGAAACTCAATCAAGATAAATAGGAAAACAATGAAACTGGGATATATAGGAAAGCTCAAAACACTGACAGGCCCAAACAATGTTTCTATAAAAAAAAAAAAACATAAGCCAGATGAGCCGCCAGAAAATCTAATCAGGCAAGATGACAAAGCAGCCTCGTTCTGCGAGTGAAGGACGGGACAGACTTAATCTTCTCCGCGAGGAGAAAGCAGTGCTCGGTTTTAATGGAGTGGGTGGTTTTCCCACATCTATAAGGAAACCAACGTCACTTTTTTAAAGGAAGAAGCAAGCAAACCCAATTCTTAACTCTCCCCAGGAGTGATCACGAAGCCAACCATCCAAATAAGCCAACGAGAACATTGAAAAATCTATCGAGCATCTGCCCTAGCCCGCTTGGCTCCGTGGATAGGGCATCGGCCTTCCGACTAAAGGCCTATGGGTTCTGTTCCTGTCTCTCTCACATCGATGGTTCTCTCTCCCTCCCTTCCACTCTCCTTGGGTGAGGATCAGCAACAACAACAAAATTCTATCAAGAATCTATTATACCTCCAAAATTCAACCGAGGAACAAAACCTGGTGTTCTAAATGAATTTGGAAGTGAATTCTACCCAATAGATTTCCATGTGCTTTTCAACACCCCAGAGCATAGGAAACCAGAATAAACCTCCCAATGTATTGCTCCAAGTAACAGCTCTATTGGTGAGCCATCGCTGCAGATGGGGTATCCCCAGGACTGAGCGGCTGTCAGCAGCATTTCTTTCACGGCTTCCATGAGTCAGGAAGACAAAAGCCACTGACTTGGGTTTTGCCTCACCATCTCTCATGTGGCTCATAGAGGTTCCAGCTGGGGCTGCAGTCATCTGAAGACTCGACCGGGGCTGGAGGACCTTTTTCCAGGATGGCCGACTCTCACGGCTGTTGGCAGACACCGTGATTCCTTGGCTCCCGGCAGGTGACTCACTGCCTCACTGTGAGGCTCCCCACAGGCCGGCGTGGGTGTCCTCAGGACGTGGCTGGTGACATGGAATGAGTGAGCTGAGGGAGAAAACGGGAACGTGGCAGTGATTTCATGGCAGAGGCTGGGAATTCACCATTCTATTTTGTTCTGCTCATTAAGGGGGAATCACAAGTCCAGCCCACATGAAGGGGGAGGGGAATTAAGTCCCACGCCTCGGAGGAAGGCCTATCAAAGGATTTGTAGACACAATGTAAATCCAACAATCTGCCTTCCGGCCACAGCACCTTTCCATTTCTCCCGGTGGCGAAACACACATCCCTTCTCAGGGCTGCTCCTGAAGTCCACTCTCTCAGAGCGTTCGCTCTGAACCAGGACCTCACATGGAGACCCGGCCCAGGCCTGAGCGCCCTCCGCTGGCTCCTTAGGTACCAAACCCTCTTCCTCTGGCTGAGGACCTGGGAACCCTACGGAGCAGTTACCTGCCCCTCACCCACCCAACAGCGATGGGTGGACACGGGTCATGGGTACCAACAAAAGGGGAGAACAGCGAGGTCACCATCCCCATCCTGAAGTCCAGCCAGGAAGACGCTGGGAGTTTTTCTTATTCCTCCTCCTGGCTCTGTCCTCTGGGCTCTTGGTTCTGCTGAGTCATCCTCTCTTTTTCTGTGAAAGATAAGCATGTTTCATGGCAAACCCTCCACTTGCTGCCCGCTAGCGGGACTCTGGGGGCCCCTGGCCTCCTCATGGTGTCCTTTTGGCCTTTCAGTCCAAGCAGGTTCTCCTCATGTCGACACACTTCTTTTAAGTGAGTGTGTATGTGTTTGTGTGTGTGAGCGAATGTGTGTGTGAATGTGTGTACACGTGTGTACGAGTCTGTGTGTAAATGTGTTAGCGTGTGCATGTGTGTAATTGTGTATGCGTCTATGTATGTATGTGTGGGTATGAGTATGTGAGTGTATGTGTGTATGCATGTATGTATGTGTGAGTTAGTGTGTGCATGTGTGTAAATGTGTATGAGTGTGTATGTGTGGGTATGAGTATGTGTGTGCATGTAAGTTTATGCATGTGTGTTAGTGTGTGCATGTGTGTAAACATGTATGAGTGTGTGGGTGTATGTGTGAATGTTTGTGTGTATGTGTGAGTATGTGTGTGTATGTGTGAGTATATGTTTGTGAGTGTGTGTGTGTGAGCTCCTTGTTTGATACTGTCTTTCTCCCCAAGCAAGCGCTCAGAATGCTAAATGACCTGTTAACAAGCATTTAAGCCAGCACAGTTTATGCTAATTGAGGATTATCATGGCTCCCAGAACTCTTAGTTTTACCCTTGAAGTTGCAGCTCTCTGCATCAGAGGTGGTGGCGTCAGGGCCTGTGATGGAGCATCCGAGTGGCATCTGTGCTCCCGGTTGGGGCCCCGGGTTCATGGACGTGTGTGCCCAGTGTGCCCACCGTGGGTCCGATCTGCAGGTGGAGTGAGTTTTAGGAGCCCAACAGCCACCTCCCCTTCCCTCCAGTCCTTGGCGGGAGAGCCGTCCCAGCTGCCCTGGGACTGAGCCAGCTGAGGGTTACACGTGCACCAGGCCCTGCGTGCCCGCTCTGCCTGAGCCTGGCATCGGGTGGTCACAGGACCCTCGGCTGCCCCTGCTGCTGTGTGCCGGTGACAGACACACCTGGGCGCGGGGTTCAGCGATTCAGGAGCAAAGACTGGCCCAGCAGGTTCCCGCTAAGTGTAGCTCCGCCACCCCTGGCTAAGCAGATGTGTACAAAACCAGGAAGGCAGCCTGGAAAAATAAGGTGCAAGTTCCCGGACAGACTTTAAAAGGTTAGTCAATTCCTGAGACATAATTGGAGATAAAAGGAGGAAGCAGAGGCTGAGACCACTCCACCAAAGGCTGCAGCGGAGAGAGAGCAAGGCGGAACCCGCAGGAGCCCAGAGCCGGAGAGAACGCCGAGGATCAGCTCTCCGCGAGACAGCACGGCCCCGCGCTGATTCAAACAACTCCTGCACACAGGAAGCAGTTCCCGAGCGCCCGGGTGGTTTTAAAGAAGAAAAAGATGCTTCTATGGTAAGGGGACCAGACGTCCCGATTTTAAAAAATCTGTCCCGCGTCCCATCCCATCGGGACTTTCTTAAAACGCCGCGGGACTCGGGGCAAATTGTTAAAAATCGGGACTGTCCCACCAAAAGCAGGACGTCTGTTCGCCTTATTTTATGGGTAAAAATCTAGCTTCTATACGCCATCTCCTCTTAACAAAGACCTGAGGCAGGCACGTGTGAAGCGGCACGGTTAAGATAAAGACGGATCTGTAATGGGTCACCAGGCATTTTGGAAGGCAGCCAGACAAACCCCAACTCTGAATGGGGGGAGGAGGGGGAGTGCTAAGCTGGACCTGGAGCGTCCTGGCGTCCAAAGCCAAACCAGAACGGAAGCCCCTCCGGTGGGCGGCTCTGAGGGGGGCAGTGCCCCCCCCCCCCCGGGGCCACACAGCTCTCCCAGGAAGTGAGAAGCCGAGAGCAGCACTGGGGTTTGGCGTCAGGGATGGAAACACAACCAGGGGACATGGGAGTCTTTTAAAATAACGTTTTATTTTTCCTCGTCAGTGATTAGCTTTGGAGCCCACCGGAAGGGCATTGCGATTACAGTGCATACAAAAATATAGACGACAGAATAAAAACATTAGGTTACACAAAGTTAGTTGGTTTGTTTTTCCCCCAAATCACCAGGCATCGACAGTTCCAGGACATTGGAGCTTCGGAAAAAAACACGACGGAACTTCACTTGGACTTTTTATTTACTTTGTGTACATTTCCAGCAACGAGCAAGGAAGAGCCCGCTGGAGAGCGCCCGCGGACGCCGTCGCCGTGCACGGAGGCCACGGAGGCGGAGGCGGGCCCGGGAGCCGCCCAATACACTCGCTCCGCACCGAGGTCCGGCGTCACCCGCTGAGCCACCCCCGGCTCACCGTGCTTTCCCTAAAAAGAGAAAGCTCTTTCCTCTTGATCCAGGATGTGGAAGGGAGTCTCCCCTCCATAAGTGAGTTCAGTAGCTGAGAAAGAGCCTGTTTTAATCTCCCCAAGGAGCCCGGGAGCTCCGGGGAGGGTGGATGTCATGACGACGATGTGGGTGGAAGAAGAGGCGTCCAGCCAGCAGAGGTGCCCCCCAGAGGCGCAGGGAGGAGGCGGAGGGCTGGACCCCATCCTGCGGGAAGCTGGGGTCTGGCCGAGGAGAGGGCGCCCTGCCGGACGCCCAGCCCCATCGGTTCCCAGGCCAATCAGGTCAGCTCCCCCAGCTCCGGGCTCAGGTGTCAGCTCCCCCTGCTCCGGGCTCAGGAGTGGTTTGGCACCAAAAGGAAGGCTCTGAGGCAAGACTGCGGCTCTCCAGGAGGCCCCCTGGCAGCCCCGGTGCGGGCACAGGCCCGGGACGCCCCAGGCCCGCGTCCACCTGCCCCCCACACCCCGGGACTGTGCGTCCCAGGGCGGAGCAGCGGCCCCGAAGGCAGGCGCCAGGGTCCGATGAGGTAAACGCCGGGCAGAGGGGACGGCGGGCGGCCGCTCACTGCACGATCCCCGAGTCCACGGACGTCTGCTTGCGCGTGGTCTTGGGGGGCGGCGGGGGCGGGGTCTTGCTGGGCAGCGGGGGCGGCAGGTGCTGGAAGACAGGAGGCGAGGGCCGCGTGTTACCCACGCGGGCGGGAAAGGAGACCTGGCGCAGGGCAGGGAGGAGGAGAGGGCCTGCACCCCCGGTGGGGCTCCCCCTCCGCGTGGCCTGGGGCTGGCAGGAGGGAGGGGCCTGCACTGCCCTCTCTGCTGGAGCACTAGCGGCAGTGCCACAGACTAGCCTCCGTGTCTTTATTTCACAGCCGATGCCACGAGGCAAAGGAAGGGCGCGGGGGGGTCCTCCTCCAGCCTCCGTGGCCCGGGGGCGGGCAGGACGGCTGCGCTCAGGCCCGGGCCGCTGGCATTCCTGACGAGCCTCTTTGCACAAGCCCTTGGCGTCTGCCCTCCCTGCGCCTTGCACGGTGGCGTCCCATCTGGGAGCCCTGACCGAGGGCCGGGACTGAACCGACCGCAGACCCGGGCCGTTTCCTGGTTCAGAGCACGTCAAAAGGAGTGAAGCGGGACCCGGGCCACCCAGCCGCCAGGGTGTCATGGCGGAGCCCGTTGGTGAGGACCCCAGGGCCCTCCTCTTGCTCCAGCTCAGGCTCAGACGAAGCCCCTCCCCAACTCAGACCAGGCCAGACCCCAGGCAGCACTCGGCATCGGGAAGGGGTGTCAGCAAAGACGCCGATGACGCCGGGCCGGGCTCCCGCTTACCCTGTGGTGAGGAGGGGGCGGCGGGGGCGGGGGCAAGCCCATGGCGTCCGGGCTGTCCATCAGGTTCCCGTAGTCCGCCGTGCCGCCCTTCAGCGGCAGAGGGGGCGGGACCTCGGCCGCGTCCATCCCGGTCATGCCGTTCGGCTCCAGACCTGGAGATCGGGGTGGATTTCAAATCAAACCCAGTGGCACCGGGCGGCTCGCCCTCAGGCTGCCCCCATCTCTGCAGCTGAGGAGGCAGAACCCCTTTATCCTGAGGAGTGCTGCTCCCGGGCAGGGAGGAGGCGGGAGGGGGACAGGGCAGAGGGCGGGCCCCTCCTATGGGCATGTCCTAGGGAGAGAGCATGAGGTGCCACGAGGTCCCTCGCCCAGGGCTGTGAAAACAGCCACGCTGCCGAAACCGGTGTGGCTCAGTGGATAGAGCATCGGCCTGCGGACTGAAGGGTCCCAGGTTCGATTCCGGTCAAGGGCATGTACCTTGGTTGTGGGCACATCCCCAGTAGGGGGCGTGCAAGAGGCAGCTGATCGATGATTCTCTCTCATCGATGTTTCTAGATCTCTATCCCTCTCTCTTTCTCTCTGTAAAATCAATAAAAAGTATATAAAGAAACAAATAAATAAAAAATAAAAGTAAAAACAGCCACGTCACCAGGACCCGTCAGCCCTTCCCCAGGTCCCTTCACCTCCCGGGCATTTAAACAGCTGGGTGGGGAGGGGGGTCAGCAGACCGGTCCCCGCCTGCCCTTTGCAAAGCCCAGCAGGCCCGGGCACCGGCCTCGGCCGCCGCCTCCGCCACCTGCAGAGCGTGGCAGGTGAGGTCTAACGTGCAACCCCCGCTCAGCCTCACTGGGGCGGCCGGCGGCGTGAAATGAAGTTATCAGCACGAGCGGCCGGGCTGCCTCCGGTAAGCCGAGGGGAGTGCCAGTGATTTCTGAAGAAAATGGGAAAGTGGCCGTCTGCACATGGAGAAGCCGTCACTGGGGCGTCGCACCCTCAGCCCTGTGGGGACGCTCAGACATGCTCGCTCTCCTTCGTGCTAAAGGAGCACGGATACCCCTGCAGCGGGGCTGCCCGCAGCGCCCCCCGAGGACCCTCTGGCGGGAGAGTCCCCGCGAGGAAGCCCTTCCCGGGAAGGGCCGCGTGGAGGGCCCGGAGGCCTGGCGGGGGCGGAAGGAGCGAGGAGGCGGCCTCGGAACAGTGCTGCCCAGGCTGGTGCCGGCCCCTTGTGGCAGAATGTACACACCGTGGCCCTGGCCACGTCAGCCACTGAGTGCACACGGCACTGGCCTTTCTCACTCACAGTGTAATGCGCAGCCATCGGCACTATCTACTCCCAAACGTCCTGTGAGAGCCGGCACGGCCACGGCACACTCGGCCCTGGCGCCCAACGTGCCCCCCCCCCCCCTCCGCTCAGCCAGGTTCGGGGGCCCTGAGGGGGCGGGAAGGATTGGAAAAGACAGACGAGAAGAAAGCTGGGTCTCGGTGGGACACTGTCCTCTCTGATGGGGGCGCTAGCGACAGCGCACAGACCACCAGCGGGTCTTTATTTTACAGCCGATGCCACGAGGCACAGGGAGGCGCGGTCAGGATGTTAACAGCGTTCTCCTGGGGTTCGATCCTACTCAACTACAAGCACCTGACAAGCCGTTTACCGCAGCCTCTATCACTCAGGCATGGGGCCACGTGTTCGGACACAGGTTCACACTCACAACCACAGCTGTTGGCTGTCATGGTGCTGGGAGGCTCTCCCTCTGAGCTGGGCCTTGCAGCTGGCCAGGAGGGGACTGTGCCCTCTCGTCAGCCTGAGGCTTGAACCTGTCCAGACGCTGTAGACCTGCCCCCACACTTCCTTACCCCCGAACGCAGAGTCCCCACCCCGAGCACCAGGCCCTCGCCCAGCGCCTGGAGGTCCGGAGAGCCCGGAGCTGCATTGTCACCCGGAAGCCCGGGGGACGCTCTGCCCCCTGTGCCCGTGTCCCGGGGCACTGCCAGGAGGCCGGGTGCTCCTGGAGACTGCCCGCTGCCGGAGGAGGCGGGGCTAACTTTAGGGACTGGGACCCAGGGGCAGGCACAGGGTGCGGAGGTCAAAGGCGGACGCGCCACTCACTGGGCTGCAGGCTGAAGCTGAGCTTGGTCCGCGGCATGACGGGCGGGGGCGTCTGCTGGGCGGTGGGCGAGGACGGGGACACGGAGAAGCGCCTCTCGCTCCCGATGGCGTTGATCACCTGGCTCTTCGGCCGCTGGGGCCGCAGGGGGCTTATCTGGGGGGGGGGGAGGGCAGAGAGAGAGTGGGTGAGGGTCTGTCCTGGGCTGCGGTGCCGCCTCCAAATCCCACGGAGCGAACGGATTCCCCGGGACCTGCTGTTCACGCCAGCGCACCAGCCCGTGTCATGTTAGTGACACCCTCCCGATGGGAGCGCGGAGCAGAGGCGGGTGGATGGCGGGGGGCCGAGGGGAGGGCGGGGGACGCGCTGAGCAGAGCGGGCCTCCCTCAGTCACCAGGCTGCGTGGTCTCTGGCCGGGAGGGGCCGGGGACAGACACACCGGGTGCTGTTTTCGGGGACACCAGGATGCCTGAGAACACGGGGACCTGCTCGGGCCCTCGGGATGGAAGGCAGTGTGAGTGGGACCAGGGGAAGCTCCCCTAGACCCGTGCCCGCCTGCAGCATCGGTTAGGGGAGCGGCGGGAGGAGGGAGACCCCATACGGACCAGACAATTTTATCGCCAACTCGTCCCCGGAGGGGTCAGCCCCGCGGGTAAGTGTGGAGGGGGGCCCCGCGGGTAAGTGTGGAGGGGGGCCCCGGGGGTAAGTGTGGAGGGGGGCCCCGGGGGTAAGTGTGGAGGGGAGTCCCCGGGGGTTACCGTCTCGGACAGGATCACGGCCTCCGACCCCTGCGGGGCCGCGTCCACGGGCCGCAGCTCCTTGTCGAACGCCTCCTGGTGCTTGCTGTTGCGCTTCTCCTTCTTCTTGTCCTTCTTGTCCCGATCGGGGTCGTCCTTGTCCAGCTTGTCCTGCGACCGCGAGTGCATCTTCTTGGGCAGCAGGGGCTCCAGGGCGAACCTGGGGGAGAGAACGTTCAGTCCCGGCCGGTCCGCAGCGGCAGCTGCTTCTGCCCGCAGGGGTGCGGGGCCTCCCTCCCCGGAGACCCAGGGCGGCCTGGGGGCCGCGGCTTCGCAGGAGGAGGGGCCGCCGGAAGGCGCGGGGCGGCGGGACCTGTGTTAACCCATTGCAGCCTACTGCGTTGGCACCTCAGCGACGGCGGCCGAGGAAGACCCGCAGCTGCAGGGCGAGGGGGATGGGGGTTTCTGTGGGTCTGTGTGTGTGTGTGTGTGGGGGGGAAGCCCTTGAGTCTATTCCAAAGGCGAGCCCTCACCTTTTGTTTATATATCATATATACACATACACACTGAGTGGCCAGATGATGATGATCTCTGGACACATAATCATCTGGCCACTCAGTGTCTGCCCTATAGAATAAAAGGCTAATATGCAAATTGTCCCCTGGACCAGGAGTTTGACCAGCAGGCAGGCAGGCCAACCACCCATGTCCCCAGTGCCAGTCTGGTTCTGAGGACCACAGGCGACCGTCTCCCAGGTCGCCAGCGCCATTTGAGACCGAAGTCCCGTTTCCACCCCATCAGCCTCCTGGCCAAGGGAGGAAACTCTGAGAAGGAACGCAAACCTGGACTCTATCCACGATGCCTCAAGTTCAAGGGCAAACCCCGGCTCCCCAGGGAGAAGGCCGGGACTGCCCGCGCGGCGTGTTCACACGTGCAGCACACCACACGCCTGGCCCAAACCCGCAGAGCACTGCACCCGCACCCCGACGCTCCTGGGAACAGGGAACTTTTCCCTGACCAGCCCGGATTTTCTGGGGAGCAGCCGGATCAGATTTCTCTGGCAATCCCGCCGCCAGGGACAAGCATGCGTGACTGAAATGCCTCTTCACTGAGGCTTTCCACGCGGACGTGGCCTTATCAATAGCAGACACGGATAGGAACTGCTGTTAAGGGGAAAGAGAAGTGGGTATAGTTCTCATTTAGTTCCCCATCGGGCACATCTCGCCGGCAAGAAAGGGCACTCGGCGCTGAGTGTGCCAGGGTGGCGGGAGCTCGCTGTCTGCGTGGGGCCGGGGCGGGGCCTGCGGTGGGCGGGGGGATGGAGTGGCGGCCAGACGGGGTTGGTAAGCGCGCAGCTGTGCAAACTCCACAGTAAAACCTCTGGAAGCGCTTCTGGATGTTCAAATGGCAATATTGTTTCTTTTTATGTAATAACAAATGCTACATGTTTGCTACTCAAAAGCACTAAAGGTATCAACATATGAGAGAGCGAGAGCGAGAGAGAAGGGGGCGTGGCCAGGGCTCAGCTGTTCCCAGCCTATTAGGTCCTGTTCCCTTCCTGGCGGCTCTGTGCCCTGCAGCTCAAGAGCCAATCTGGCCCCCGAGAGGACTCCCAGGTGAGGTGGTTCTCAAGGAAGCCTGACGGGCAGGAGTGACGCTGGGGGTGCGCAGAGGTGGGGGGTCCATGCACGCCTGGCGAGGGCGCACCACGCTGCCTCCTGGACGTGCTGAGAGGACAGAACGCTCCTGGGAGGTCACACTGGACGGAAACTTTACAGCCAGGGTGGTACCCGAAGGGGGGACTTCTCTCTCCAAGACTCACAAGACCCTGGAAGTCTCACTGGCACTCAGTTCGAAACGTCCTAAAGGTCTCCGTTTCACAGCCAGTTTTGATTTTAAAACACCCTCAGCTGTGATCCAACCAGCCCAGGGCCCTGGGGGCCGCTCCCTCGCCCTCCCCGCGCGCGGCGGAGCCCTCTCACCCGTCGGAGCCGGGCCTGGAGGGCGTGCTGTCCGAGGACAGGGAGGAGACGGAGGCCACCGACAGGGGCCGGGGCGAGGAGGGCATGGTGAAGGACCGCACCATGGACCGCGGGCGGCTGCCTCGACGGTCGTCCAGGCCGGAGGGCTGCGGGGGGAGAGGGAGCAACAGAGAGAGGCTCGTTGGAGGTTCGCAACAGCAGACTTCCGGTCTGGTGGGCTCAGCGTCTTGGACCACGTCGTCTTAGCCTGGAAACTAGACCCAAACTGTCAACACTTTCATGTACCGTACACGGCCCCGCTGGGAGTCAGAGATGTAACTGCTGATGACTTGGTTTTAGAAAATTTTAAATGCAGATTTCTATTATTATTATTATTATTTTACCAAGACCACAATCAATCAGCCTCTTCCAAAGTCACAGCAGGAAGTACTGACCCGAAAGCCTGATTTACGGACTAACATCTGGAACGAGACGAAAGAATGTGTAAGACCTTTAGGTGGCCCTGTCTGGCGTGGCTCAGTGGATAGAGCATCGGTCTGCGGACTGAAAGGTTCCGGGTTCGATTCCGGTCAAGGGCGTGTACCTTGGTTGCGCGCACACCCCCAGTGGGGGGTGGGCAGGAGGCAGCTGATCGATGTTTCTCTCTCTTCGATGTTTCTAACTCTCTATCGCTCTCCCTTCCTCTCTGTAAAATTTTTTTAAAGAATCAATAAAATATATTAAAAAAAAAAGATCTTTAGACGGATTGGTACAACTCTGCTGACAAACCGTGCACATGAAGGACGTGTGACCACTGCGCTCCAGGGGACAAGACACCATGCCCTGCTCTTAATTAAGGGGGTTCCTCCGCTGCGGTGCCCGGCGGGTGGATTCGGGGAAACCTCACTGGGCCTGCCCCTCCTCCCCCCCAGGATGGAGTCTCCCATCCTCTCTGGGACATGCTCTTGTACATTACCAAAAAGTGTGTCCCTCAAATATTCCGTGTTAACCTCTAACTGGTAGAAAACGTGTGACAGGTGCCTGATGCTGTGTGCTGTGTAGTTCCCTGTCGCTCCCCCCCACGGAGAGGAGCTGGAGATGCAGCCAATTCGTGGACGGTTCCCCCACCATTTCCCGTGACTGAAAGGAGGCGCTGGTTTCGCTGGCCAACGAGCGAGAAAGGGGACCAGGCATCCTGTACACATCTCGGTCGCTCTGCCGCCTGAGCCGGCCGCGTGGGACTCGGTGCCCCCTGCCCCCGCACCGCCCGCGAGGGGCCCGCTCACCACGGCCCGGACGCCGTACTGCTTCTCCACCTTCTCCCGCAGCTGCCGGAAGCAGGCCTCCATCCGCTCGTGGAAGGGCCGCAGGGCCTCCGTGATCTTCTCCCCGTGGATCCGGATCCCTTCGGCCAGGAACGGGATCTGGAAGACAAGGGGCCGCGCCTGGTCCGAGAGGGGCGGGCGCGCAGGGCGGCGGCACCGCCACGGGGCTCTGCTGCGAGGCCCACGCAGGACGGCTGGTTATGCACTGTCCATCAGTGGGGCTCAGCCCGAGGGCCCCTGGCGGACTCCCTGCCCTGGCTCGCCGTCCCCGCCACCTGAGTGCCCGCCGGCTGGGCACTAGCCTTGGCGAAGAGCTGCATTGTGAGTCTGTTTATATGCAACCTGATCTGTTGGCCACGGGTCATGTCACAGCTCAAAGGTCTTTCTTAGCAAAGAATATTCTAGGCAATGAGAGCTCTGCTCTGAAACGCAGATATCTAAGACAATGGGATCCATCTAAGCCTGTGGGATCCATCTAGCCTGTGGGGTCCATCTAGCCTGTGGGGTCCATCTATGTCTGTGGGGGTCCATCTAAGTCTCTGGGGTCCATCTTAGCCTGTGGGGTCCATCTAAGTCTCTGGGATCCATCTAAGCCTGTGGGATCCATCTAAGCCTGTGGGATCCATCTAAGTCTCTGGGATCCATCTAAGCCTGTGGGGTCCATCTAAGTCTCTGGGGTCCATCTAAGCCTGTGGGTCCTGAAAGACATGCTTCGGAAACGAATCCGCATCTTTTCTTCCTCAAAACTAAAAATAATACCTTTGCTGCCGGCCCGGCTGTCACCAAGTCTCCACCAACACCTCCCTTCGGAGCGGAGACACAGCTGACCTTTAAAAGTGTCACCCAGAGACGGTTCCTCCCTGCAGGACAGACCCTGCGGCCGCTGTCAGGGCGGGGCAGGAAAGGCCGGCTCCCTCCCCGGCTCAGCCGCCCCCGCCTCCCGCTCCGACAGGAGGACAGGAGCGCGACACTCTCCACAGCAATCAAGCGCAGAGCTTCCTCTTAATAACTTATAATTAAATCGACGCACTGATTAGAGACAGATTTCCGCGCGCGGCCGCACCCCAACCTCCAGGAGCAGGCTGAGAGACGGATGATGAGCGCACAATTGGATTTTACGTGAACAACTTCTCGAAGCCTTGTCAAGATGAATCACAGCACAGCCTGCGCCGGGCTGGCATCCACGGCGGGCAGCTGCGGCCTCTGTGCACGCAGGAAGGGGGGCCGGGAACGTGTCCCCCGCGCCCCCATGTGCAGCCCTCTGCCTGCACACACACCGTTGGTTTGGCTGACAGTTGGGCCTGACCCCAGCGGACATGTGCAGTGAGGTCCCGGCCAGCAGTGTTTACCATTCCGTGGGAATGGCCCTTGCAGACTGCGGCCTCCGGGGGGCGGGCTCTGTGCAGGGGAACAGTGGCAAATGCTGACCAGAGCCTTCTGCTCCCCGAGTCCCCCTCGGGGCCGGCAGGGGCAGCCTGGGACAGCCTGGGGAGCTGGTAGAGGTGGCGTGTCTAGCTGGGTGCGAAGGCAGATGTGGGGGTGCGGCCTGCAGGTTAAAGCACAGCCACCCCCACACTGAGCATATTTTGATGAAGAGAGATCTTTCTGGAATGTCCACGATGCATTCTCAGCAGAGTGCTGTGGGTTTGACAAAGGCCTGCGCTGGGCAGATTCTTGACCCAAAGAGGCTACTACTTGCTGGGCTCATGTTAAGATCTGGAACTGCAACCTGGCAGGTGACATGAATGGGGCATAAAATTTACCCCCAAAGAGGTGCCTGGCCAGGGCCAGCTAGAACCTTCTTTGGCAGCGGGATGTGTCCACCTGGCGCTGAAGTGCAGCCATGAGCGAACGAACACTCTCCAACCGCTCCGGCGCTGAGCACACACACAGAGGCCACAGCGCAGGGCCTGGGCGGCCTTCCGAGGCCGTCACTCCAGGGGGGTCTACTGCTGAGCATGGAGACCTGGGGACACACTGCTCACCCCCACGTGGGCCCCGGTTTGCTCTGGGACGGGGCCCAGGAACCTGCCTTTCTAAAGAGCCCCCCAGAGCGGGGAGAGCCCCCTGGCATTGCTTCCACGGAGCACGAGGTCCCCGTCCCGGGCTGACCACGACGGCGTTCCTGCCCAGCTGGGGACGACGAGGGAGGCTGGCCTCTCGTTTCAAAGAGAAACGCGGGCGCATTCCTGCGGGTAATGCGGGCACGGGGCAGGGGCGCTCCAGGAGACAGCTGCTCTGGGAGGGACCCAGCTGGGCCCTCGGGGCGGGGCTGGCGCTCACTGGCAGCCTGAGCAGCCAAGCAGCCTGCGCCTGCCTCCAGGCCCTGGGGAGGAGCGGTCAGCCCCGGCCGGCCAGACCCTGGCACAGAGCGGGGAGCTGCGGGCACTCATCACTAGCCTCCGCCAGCGGCTTTAGGGAGCAGGACGTGCGGACGGCGCCTCAGGGGCGGGCACTGCGCCTGCGAGGCCCGGGGATTCCCGGGGGAAGCTCGCTCCACCCACACAGAGTCTCAGAAAAAAAGCCACCACACAGACTGACAAAAGCGGAAGGAACATGCAGAGAGCCCCACGCTCTGCTTCCTGGCTGCCTGGCTCCGCCGGGGAGAGGACAGACGGGCTTTGGGAACGCGGCGAAGGAGAGCGAGATCGCAGGGAGCATCTGAGCGTGTATTTCCGGGGCTCCTGCCGGAATGAAGTTGCTTGAAAACAATTGCCTTCGTTCGGCTCCCCCACAAGCTGCGTGAGAAGCCATCCTTTAATAAAGTTATTAGGGGCGATGACACCGTGCTGACACAGTTCTCTCAGGGGAACAAATTATTTTCCTCGGCAGGACTCGAAACTCTTAAAATCCAATTTGCTGTAAAAGCTTGCAGGGGAAAAATCAATAGGACTTTTGCAGACCAAACTGGTTCTACTGAAGCAGCGGCTGCACAGTCTCCGGGAGGTCTGAACTGTGCACCCTCCGGTTACGGCAACGTCTACCCCGGAAGCTTCCAGACTCTTCCACACTCTCCCTAGTTTGTAGTAACGGGAAACCACCACCCACAGGAGGCTTCCATTCCAGGCAATGTGGCCAAGGAGGTTTAAGGAGGTCTTACTTTAAAAAAAAAAAAAAATCTATTTTTATTGATTTCACAGAGGAAGGGAGAGGAAGAGAGAGTGAGAAACGCCAATGAGGAGAGAGAATCATGGATCGGCTGCCTCCTGCACCCCTTCTGGCCTCCCACTGGGGATTGAGCCTGCAACCAGGGCATGTGGCCTGACTGGGCATCCAACCGTGACCTCCTGGTTCATAGGTCGATGCCCAGCCCCTGAGCCACGCTGGCCGGGCCCAGCACTTCTCATCACGGAGTCTCCGAGCCAAACCGAAGCCACAGGCATGCAATTTGTGGCACCGTCACAGCTACGAGGATAGTTATTTCAAAACTCGCACACTATACAGAAACGGAAAGTAGCAAGTGCTGGCAAGGGCGTGGAGCCACTGGGACCTGAGCAACATGACAGCAGGCGAGATGCTGACATGGCGCAGCTGCAGAGGCAAAGCCCTAGGAGGCCACTAGTGGGCTGAGCTAGTGGGCTGACGATGGAGGAGCCACACAGCTGAGGCTCGGAAAGGCCAGGACAGAGGGGGCCCCAGATGTGTCTCAGGAGGAGCCGACTGTGTCGGGGACCCCCGTCAGCCTGGGAGCCTCGCTTGGCAAGGCGGCCAGGGGTGCCATGCCCAGCCAGGCAGGAGCCCTGGGCTCCCCGACACCCCCCCACCCCTGAGCTCTGACCCAGCGGCTGTGGGTCACACCAGCCTGCACCTTGCTGGCCGCCCATGAGAGAAAACAGCTGGAAGAAGTGAGCTGCCCAGGATGGGCAGAGCTCCCAGGAGAACCGGCGTCCGGCCCTGCACCGCCGGCTCCCGAGGCTCCCAGATGCTCAGATGCTGACCAGGCAGCGTCCACGGAGCACAGACCCCGCGGCAGTCACCCCCCTCCCCCTTTCAGGACACGCCCCTCCGAGGAAGACACCGCAGAGAAGCAGAGCAATGAGCCGCACTGTAGCAGGGACACCCGGACGTGACGGCCCTCCATCCCACCGCGCGCGCCCGCGGGGCTCGCCCCACGCTCACCTGCCACGCGATCAGGTCCTTGAGCTTCTCGATCTTCTCGTGCGCCTCGGGGTGCTCCTGCAGGTACCGCTCCGTGAAGAAGGCCTGGAGGGGCGGGAGCCACTCAGCACCCCCAGCACCCAACGCGCACTCGGCACCCCCACCGTGCGCCAGGCCCGGGGACAGAGCACCCCCACCGTGCGCCAGGCCCGGGTACAGAGCTGTGGGTCACACGACTCACACGCATGCCACCAGGGATCACACGCCCCTGGCTGGACCCCCACCCAACTCCTTAGGACTCTCCGAACCCAGAACCCAGGGCACAGAGTCTGGTCAGTCCATGGAGCGAACGGGCAGCCAGGGTGGCACCCAGGCCTGGGAGCCCAGCAAAGCCACAGCTGACCCAGACTCAGATGAGCGGCTCAGTCTGCTGGGTGGGGCTCCCCAGAGGCTTACAGGCCATCACCCCCACTATGAACCCTGCCCAGGTGTACAGAGCGGCACCTCTTTGTCCAGGACCATTGTGGGGGCCCGCTGGGCAGGGCCCTCGGCCTCCGCTATTGCTGGTCTGGACCAGGGGTCAGCTCTGCTCTTGTATCTGAGCAGCCGCAGGCGGGAAGGGACGAATGGCCAGGGCCACGCTGCCCACTGGGCTTGCAAGGATGGGGCAGCTGTGGTGCCAGCGCCAGGGCCAGACCACACGGCTGTCCATCAACCCCGCCCACTCCCCCCTGATGCTTCCCGGGCCAGCGGGCTCTCTACACGGACCAGCCCGACAGCCTCCATCTTGTGGCCTCAGCGACCGCAGGGGGCCGACCCGGGGGACCAGGCCTTGGACCGTCTCCCGCCCGCGGGGCTGCCGAGCCCCTGGCCTGGCCTAGCTCATCGCTCTGCCGCCCGGAGCCCGGGCGGGTCGTCCGGGCAGGGCTGCGGGGAGGGCTGTCCGGGCAGGGCTGCGGGGCGGGCCGTCCGGGCAGGGCTGCGGGGAGGGCAGTGGGGCAGGGCTGCGGGGCGGGCCGTCCGGGCAGGGCTGCGGGGAGGGCTGTCCGGGCAGGGCTGCAGGGTGGGTCGTCCGGGCAGGGCTGCAGGGAGGGCTGTCCGGGCGGGGCTGCGGGGCGGGTCGTCCGGGCAGGGCTGCGGGGCGGGCCGTCCGGGCAGGGCTGCAGGGAGGGCTGTCCGGGCGGGGCTGCGGGAGCCGCGTGCCACCTGCCTTTTCGTAGTTGGCGAAGCCGCCCATGACGGCCGGGTCCACGATGCCGTTGAGCAGCATGGAGAGTGGGTTGATGGGCAGGCTGGGGTCCTCCAGGTGCTGCTGCACCATGCCGTCCAGCTTGTCGTTGGTCAGCTGCATGGTCTCGATGGCGTTCTCCAGGGGGCTGATCTCCACCTGCGGGGGCGGGCACACAGGCGTGGGGCCGGCTGCTTCCACGCCCCTCGCCGGCCCCTGGCCAGGGAGCAGCATCTGCGAGCGAGGACAGGCTTCCTCCTCCCGCGCTCCTGTCTACCCTGTTTTGGGGCGCGGTCCCCGAGTCCCCAGAGGCCGGCAGCCAGGCCTTTCAGTCTCACCGTGTGGCCACACGTGCGGTCCTCGGGTGCCAATCCCAAAGGGACAGTGCCGTCCGCCTCCTCCTCGCCCCCCAGAGGCTGAGCAACCCCGAGGACAAAGGCTCCATCCAGAGGCTGAGCCCTGGCGAAGGAAGGGCCTCTTTGCCCCGCCCCCCGCCATGGTGCCCACCAGGCTTGCGTGCTGCCAGGCACCCCCTGAGCCGCCCCTCAGGGCCTGCCCGGGTGCCGGGGCCCACGAGGGCGCTCCCAGCGCAGAAGGTGAGAGGGCCCTGGCAGGGACAGGCACTGAGCCCGGGGCTCCGGATCAGGAGGGCCACCTGAGGGCGGGGGGGGGGGGAGATGGGGTGAGAGGGGCACGCCCTGGGGCGGCCCAGGGCTCAGACCAGTAAGGATGAACGGCCAGAGGGAAGCACAGCTGGGAAGAGGGGTTCCCATGTGTTCCAAAACAGAGTCTGGGCTTTTAAGGGGGTTCACTGTGCGCTCAGTAGCAGCCCACGCCCTCTGGCTAAGACCCTGCTGGGGGACAGCAGCAGGAGACACCACAGAACGGGCATCTCTCACCCGGGCCGCACGCAGGCCATCGCTGTGGCCGGGCGTCCAGGGAGCCTGTGGCTGACCGGCCCCTGAGGAAACGGCAGCCAATGAGATGCAAGTCTTTCATTTCTTTAAAAAGCTCGGGGGGAGGGAGGGGAGTGCTCGGCCAGTGTAGCTAAGTGGTTGAGCATCATTCCATGCACTGGTTTGATTCTGGTCAGGGCAGATGCTCAATCCCCAGCAGGGGGTGTGCAGGAGGCAGCTGATGGTATGATGCTCTCTCATCACTGATATTTCTCTCTCTCTCTCTCTCTCTCTCTCTCTCTCTCTCTCTCTCTCTCTCTCTCTCTCTCTCTCCCATTCTCTCTGAAATTAATAAAAGAACACTTTTTTTTAAGTGCCAGGGAGGAGTACCAGCTATCTTGGTTGGAAATGAGCAAGTGCTATTAATCAAGGTGTTTGTCATGCAAATGGCGATGAGCCATCAGGAAGGAGCTGGGAAAACCCTATGCAAATGGCCCCAGTCCTAAACCCTCCATTTAGCTGAGGGAAGGGGGGGCTGTGCCGCCCCGGGGAGGGCTGCTCCTGACCTTGTGGGAGGCAGGAAGCTCAGGCCCCTTTCCCATAAGCTCCACGGGCTGTGCCCACATCTCACTAGGATGTTGGAGGACGGAGAGGCCGGGCTCCGGGGAGCACGGGGTGGGGAAGGGGGAAGTGTGATGTCTGATCTGGGGGCAGCACGTGCACTGGGCAGTGACCCCACCACACACGCGGGGAAGCATGAGCGAGGGCCACGACATGCCTCGCAGGCGTGTCCTTACCATGAACACGGACTTGACCTCGAACCACCGGAGGATGCCCGGCAGCTTGTACGCGGTGGTGTAGACGGTCCTCTCGATCCACATGTTCTGCGGAGGGAACACACCTGTGTGAGCGGATCAGCAGCTCGAAGGCTTCTGCCCAAAGGGACTTCCGGCCTCGCAAGGCCAGCCCCCAGGACGGGGTCCCCCTGGAAAGAGGACGCTGGGGAACATGGGGGGCGTTCCCTCGGAGCAAACGGGTTTCTGGAAAGGCTGCGTGAGTGAGGCCCGGGCCATACGGAGCCGTCACGTAAGGGACACGCAAGGCACGTGCACAAGGACACGGGGCTTCACTCCGGGGCCTCTCACACAGGAACAAACCCGTGCTCTCAGCTTTAGTGCTCCCACCCAGCCAGCGCGCGGGAGAAGAATCACCCCCCACGCAGACACGGTCACACATGCATGTGCTAAGCATGAACACGTGTGCAGTTTCAGTAAAACACCACTTAGTAATCCACATGTTTTGTAACAGGCCGCCGTATACACAGGGAGGAAAGTGTTTCCAGCCAATAAATGTCACTCCTTCTCCCCCCTCCTGTCTTGTGAACTCCGCATGGGGCGGTGCTCACGGAGCGACTGAGTCTGGGTACCGAGACCCCGTACAGACACGGGCACACGGGGGCACCTGTCTCAGGACCGGGGTCTGGATGGAGGCGACTCGGACACGCCCCGGAGGAGGCACATGTGTGCTGTGACCTCAGAGACACGTGCACAGCGCCGTCTGTCACCTGCCACATCTCCTGGGGACCTGGGGCGTCGTGTGTGAGGCACCATCATCTCACTACGTTTGGGGGCGCCATGCTAGGGTGTCTGTACAGCGGGGCCTCGGAGGCCGCACTGGCCCTCAGGCCGTTTGGTGGGGCTGGCATGAGCTTTAGGGGCGTGTGTGTGTGTGTGTGTGTGTGTGTGCGCGCGCGCGTGTGTGTTTACCGCGAATTCATTGTCCGGGTTCTTCTCTCCCTTGCGGATCGGCCGGGAATATTCAAACCGCTGGACCTCGTTCACCCTGTAGAAGCTGCAGAGAGAGGGGTCGTGAGGCATCGAACCCCCAAAGCAGCGCTATTTCCTCTGCGAGGCCAGGCCTTGCCTCCCAACAGGTCACCCGTCCCCCAAAATATCCCGACCCTGACGCGGGCGCCCGCCGAGCCTGTCTCTCCCCCCGCAGCTCCGGCGCGGGCGCCGGCAGGTGGAGAATGAGCTGGCGCCGCCTCCTCCCGCCCCAGCCCGCAGGGAGCCAGACGCCGAGTGACAGGCCCGGCGAGGGCGACGGGCGTGCGCTCGTTCCATCGCAATGGGTCCCAGCAGCTTAGTCTGTCAACAACGAGCTCCTCGAGATGATGTCACTTAACCCTTCGTTATTTCGAAAATAAAGAACTGCGTCTCCATTGTTGTTAAACAGGTCTTCCGTGCTTTACTAGTAGCTTCAGATCCACACACGGCAGATCGGCCATCAGCGAGAGTGGCGAGGACGGGACCGGCGCGCCCCTCACCGGGGTTTCCGCAACCACGTGCCTGTTTCCCCCCGCGGCCGGAGCCCCGATGGGGAGGGCTGACTGCGCAGGGGCCACGCTGTGGTGTGGAGGGGGCCCCGGGGTGGTGGTGTCCTGGAACCCGTGCCCCCGGATGCCGAGGGACAAGGACGTTCTGCGGTTGTCGAAGCGAAACTGAGGCTCCTGGACCCCGGGTGCTGGTGCCCATGACCCGGGCGCTGTTCACGGGTCAGGTGGACCTCCTTCCCCGCACCCCATTCCCTTTTTTTTTTTTTTTTAATATATAATACATTTTTATTGTTCAGATTATTACATGTGTTCCTCTTTTATCCCCCCCCCATAGGTCCCCTCCACCTGATTCCCCCCCCCCACCCCATGCCCTTCCCCCCCCACTGTCTGCATCCACAGGTGTAAGGTTTCTGTCTGAGGGGTGCAGGAGGAGACTGGACACAAATCTCACTTCCTTCTTGATGCGGGAAGCAATCTGCTCCCCTACGCCGAGGCCCAGCCCAGCCTTCCCCAGAAAAGCGACCGGGGAGCGCTACACGGAGGGCCCCTCCCGCCCTCGTCCCGCAGGAAGTGGGCGCTCACCTCACAATCTGCTCGGAGACTGGCCTGTGGAATCTCGGGGGCAGGTCCAGCTTGGGCTTCACCGTGAAGCACTGGATATCTGGGGTGCCGAGGTCAAGGATCACCGTCCGGGAGGCGGCCCCGGGACCCCCGCCCTCCCGCACCGGCCTGGCGCTGGCCCGTGGCGGGGCGCGGGCTGTGGAGGATACACTGGCCAGGGGAGCCCTTGATCTCCTCGCTGGGCGGGGATGTGGTCTTCATCTTCTCGGCGTTGGGGAACTGCGTTAGGAGCCGCGCCTCGAAGTCCTCCCGGCGCTCGTACTCCTTCCCCCGGTAGATGAACACTTTGCCCTGCAACGGTGGCGTGCAGTGAGGAAGGGGCAGGGAGGCCAAGCTCACACAGGAGGGTCCTTCCCGTCTCCATGAAAGGAAAAGGCTCTGCCCCAGCCCGCGTGGCTCAGTGACCTATGACCCGGGAGGTCACGGTTCGATTCCTGGTCAGGGCACAGGCCCGGGTTGCAGGCCCCGTCCCCAGTGGGGGGCGTGCAGGAGGCAGCAGATCAGTGATTGTCATCATTGATATTTATATCTCTCTCTCCCTCTCCCTTCCTCTCCAACATCAGTAAAAGTGTTAAAAAAAAAAAACAAAAAAAGAAGAAGAAGAAGGAAAAAGGCACTGACCGTGTAATCACACGGTCTCACTCAGCAAGAGCCCAGAACAAGGGCCGCGTGAATTAACCCCGTGTCCTCAGCACCACGCACGGCTGCTGAGCTCAGGGCAGTGCTGCGGGCTCCACGGGAACAGCCAGGTTACAAACCATGGAAACCAGGGGCACGCCCTCCGGGGTGTGAGGCAGCGAGAGGGAAACCCGGCGCCAGGACCAGTGTGGGTCATGGTGCCACACACGGGGCGGGCTAAGGGATATGCAGCTGTGAATATGTGAAACACAAGCTTACTCTGCTGACCTTGGGGATGTAAGCAGGTCTGCGTGACCGTGTGTGTGTGTGTGTGTGTGTGGGGGGGTAAATACACGCCACAGCCCCCGGGGTTATTGCCATTCAACTGGGCACGTGTCCTCCGCGTGCGAAGGGCTCGGGAGCAGCAGACGCTCACCCGCAGGAACGTGGGGAACCCCTGTCCGTAGTAGCCCACCGCGAAGTAGTCCGGCTTCGGCCTGATCACCTTGACGATGTTCTCGTAAAACTGAGCTTGCTTTTTCTGAAAGGAAGGAGAGAGGGCGTTTCGGGTTTGAACGGAGCGTGTGGGCGTCTGTTCCGGATGCCGCCGGCGGGCTCCCCGGGCCCTGGCAGTGCCAGGCGGGTGGGTGAGGGGCGTGAAGCCGCCTCCGAGGTGAGCTCACCACCTGGCTGAGGGCTGACGGCATTTCCCGCTGACCCTCTGCCTTCCCGGGGGATCTGACTCAAACCCCACATTCTGCAACCCGCTGCGACTCACAGGTGTTCTCAACGACCAGGTCACAGCTGTTCGTCTTTGGGCGAAACGGCTGATCTTTAGTATTTTTAAAAAATACACGTATTTTCATTTCAGAGAGGAAGGGAGAAGGGAGAGATAGAAACATCCATGATGACAGAGAATCACTGACGGAAGCCTCTTGCACACCTCACGCTGGGCCTGTGCCCTGACCGGGAATCCAACCCTGACCTCCTGGTTCATAGGCTGACGCTCAACCATGGAGCCACTCCCGCCGTACGGTTCTTTAGTATTTTTCAGATGGCATTGGTCAGATACTGGGACACATTAAAGAAGAATTTAAAAGGGCCGAATTCTGCTCTAAAACAGTGGCGAACACCACGGCACCATTCAGTGGGTGCCTTGGTTCGAGGGCAGGAGGGAGGACTGACAGCTTCGGTGGCAAGAGTAAGGCTCGTGTGGGCACGGGGTCAGCACTGTTCGCATGTAAACCCTCTGTGGAAGCCGAGAGCTTGGTCCCCGAGGGCCAGGAGCAGCCGGCACGTAGGAGGAGGCTGTACGCCGGCCGGAGGCCACTGTGGGACGTGGCCGGAGGCCACAGGGAATGCGGACGTGGGGAGGGAGCGGGAAGATCGGAGGGCCCAGCTCCCTGAGCAGAAGGAAGGAAGGACCTACCAGCAGTTTGCTGAGCTGCTCGTAGTCGAACATCTCGTTCTCGTACTGCTCGGCCAGCTCCTTGCCCAGCGCGATGGCCTCCTCCCACATCTGTGAGGAGAGGGGGCGGGAGAGAGAAACCCAAACCTGAGCCGTGCGGCCGGCCACAGAGCAGGGCCACGCGGCTCCTGGTAAAACGGGCTGGAAATCAGCCTGCGTGAGTCCAAATACGACAGGAGGAATGTCAGCGAAGACACGCAGTTCCCGCGGACACGCACCTCTGGCCACGATCAGCATCCGCTGAGCGCCCTGCGGCCTCTGCCCACCGTCCTGCTGACCTGCGCGGCCAGCAGCCCCCTGCGTGGTCAGCCGCGGAGCCTGGGACGATGACAGGCTGTGACGAGCCTGATTTTGCTTCTTTCCCCGATCGCCCCGTTTCATAAACGCTCTGTCTCTGTGGTCAGCAAGACCAGGGTATGGGTCAGCACAACGGTCGGCAAACTCATTAGCCAACAGAGCCAAATATCCACAACGATTGAAATTTCTTTGGAGAGTCCAATTTTTTAATCTTAAAACTTCTAACGCCACTTCTTCCAAATAGACTCGCCCAGGCCGTGGTATTTTGTGGAAGAGCCACACACAAGGGGCCAAAGAGCCGCATGTGGCTCGTGAGCCGCAGTTTGCCTATGGGGTTAGCACGAAACTCAGGTTTGCAGGAAGTCGGCTTTAAGTGCGCAAGTGACAGGAGGGTGCAAAGCCCGCTACCACGTGACCAGGGGCCTTTCTGGGAAGAGCTATTTATTGAAAGGCTGACAAAGCTCTGATGCCTGTGGGATAACTTGCCGAGACACAGAGGAGCCCGGGCTTCCCTTAGTTTCCTTGGGAAAAACAAAACAGAGGGGTTTGCCTGAGGAGAACACGGAAAATACCGAGGAGTCACCTCTTCCAGGAAGCCTGCCTTCCACCTCCTCCTTTGCTCTCCCTATTTCAAACCTTTTGGTAACGTGCCCTGCCACTCCTCAGAGGCAGCAAGCCCCACGGGGCAGAGACATGGACCTGAGCCCGGGCCGACTCGGCAGCATGTCCCGCACAGAACGGAAGGCTGTTGGCTTAGAATCCCCACCATCCCAAACCCCCTGTCCTCAGACACCGATCGCCTCCTTCTCCATCCTCCATGGCCGCCGACGGAGCAGGGATCCTCGGGGCGAGAGATTTCCCGCATCCGCTGGGTCCGTTCTCCGTGTCAGTCCTGCCCCTGGTCAGGCCAGTCTCCTGATTGTGCCCGTTTTGCAGATAAGGAAGTTGAGGTTTGAATGCGTCAGGCACTTGCCCGAGGGCACACAGCGGGCAGACTGGCCCAGCGTGGTCTTTTCCTGCAGTTAGTGCTCAGGATAATGGTTACTAGTAGTTTGAGCTGCTATCAAAACACCACCGATGGCGCCTCCTCAGCACACTTTCTTGCTCACGGTTCTGAGCTGGAATCCAAGACCAAGGTGCTGGCGACTGGGCTCTCCGCGAAGACTCTCCTCCTGCCGTGCGGACAGCTGCTCCTTGCTGGGCGGCCCATGGCCTTGAGCTCCCTGCCTTCCACCTGCATCGGCACTAAGCCTTCAGGGTCGTCCTGGTCATGACCGGTCTAGACAGAGTTACCCCCAGAGGTGCGACCTCCTGGCCCCATCACTGGCGGTTGGGGCTGTGACATGTGAATCGGGGTGGATGGGTGTGTGTGTGTGTGTGTGTGTATGCGCGCGCGCATGTAAACATTCAGCCCGCAACACAGATCCTGAGTGTGAAAAGTAAGTCCACTGAGAACACAGGCCACCAAGCCCTATGCCTGGCATACCCTGGGCACCAACCCCTCAGCCACCTGCCAGTCTTTCCCTTTCCTGAGCCGAGTGACCCCACCCCGGGCCTGCCTTATCGCTGAGTCACCACGGGACTGAAATACATTTCGCACAGCCACGGCCTAAAGAAACCGCCTGCTGTTGTTGCTGAGAAAAAAGCTATTCTGGTAAGAGTTGCATTTAGTACGTGGAGAGACAAAAGGAGAATCAGCCCGGAGTGGAAAACGACCTCGGGGGAGAAAGAGGCGGCCAAGACCACCTATGGAGGGCACACGCGCTCCTTCCCAGAATCCCCTCTGCCCACCCGGCCTCCTCCTGCGCAGGCTGTCCACGCCGCGAGCATCTTCCCATCACTTCACCGGCGGGCGGGTCTTTCTCCGTCCTCCCGGGCCCCTGCCGCCCCTTTCCGTGCTTCCCACGTCAGGGAAAACGATGCCTTCACAGCCACTCCCTCTCTGGACGCCACTTTTCTGCAAACTCACTCCCCCCACCCCCCCTTCCTGCCTAACATGTTCCTGCCCTAAAGGACGGGTGAGATGCTTTTGATATGTATCCTGGCCATTGTGTTTACAGCATGTCTTTTATAGAAACAGATTTTTATTGATTTCAGGGAGGAAGGGGGAAGGAGAGAGACAGAAACATCCATGATGAGAGAATCACGGATCGCCTGCCTCCTGCATGGCCCCCAACGGGGAATGGAGGCCACCATCCGGCCCTGTGCCCTGACTGGGAATCAAACCGTGACCTCTGGTTCACTGGTCGACGCTCAACCACTGAGCCACACTGGCCGGGCAAAAGCATACATGTCTCGAATGAATATCTTTTCCAACTCATCCTGAGGTCTCCCGGCTGTGTTTTCTGTCAGATTTTCTATACACCCACCCAACCAGCACCCAGCCTCGCGGAAAGGAGGCGGCCTGGTGATTTCCATCCGCCTTCAGTAGGAGAGGCTCTGCGGGGTGGGGCACTCCCACTTCCGATGTGAAGACCTCGAGGAACAGTCTGAGCCAGAGAGGACCAGGCTCAGCACGAGGGCCCGGCTCTGCGGCCCCTGCAGCCTACAGGAACGCCCCATCTGCACGCTCAGCTCCGCGTTCCGGCGTGACGTCCTTAATCCGACGGCAGCGTTCTGGACGCTGTGCGTTCACTCACCACCCGGGAGGGGGAGCGGGGAGAGTGCTGACTCTGGAAGCTGGTTTTCTCTGGCTTCCGTGGCACATGGCTGTCTCCTGCAGAGCGGACCCTAATGGACGCTCCGGCCACATCCCGGTGGATGGATTTTCCTGATCGTGAGGAGATGCTGGCACCCCCCACAGAGGGCGTCGTTACACTCGTACCTGCAGCTCCTCTCAGTAACAACCATGGCTTTCCGGGGTGGAACTCGCAGGCGGAGGACCTGCACCCCCAGTTCTTAGAAAAGAAGGCCAAGCTTGTCACCAGACACAGAAACCGGCTCCCAAGCCCCTATTTTTGGTTCCCAGGATGACGCAGACGCATGAGGAGAAGTGCGACTGTCAGGGCGAGGCTATTTCAGGAGGAGCAAACAGGGCGGGGGTGGAAGTACAGTCAGGGCCCCTCCGAGGCTGCTGCTGGGGGGCTCCAGTGGAGGGGCCTGGCGGTGCTGAGCGCCCCTCCGCCCCCGGCCTGTTCTGGGGGCAGGTCTGTTCTGACTCCTCCTCTGGGAGCCGGTCACTGCCAGAGCCGGCCACTGCCAGAGCCGGCCATTGCCAGAGCCGGCCACTGCCAGAGCCGGCCACTGTCAGAGCCGGCCACTGCCAGAGCCGGCCACTGCCAGAGCCGGTCACTGCCAGAGCCGGTCACTGTCAGAGCCGGTCACTGTCAGAGCCGCGGCGGGAGTGAGGCTCTATTGGAAGTTGCTAGGCCTCCACCCGGCACAAGCAGACAGGCGATTGGGAGCGTGTTCAGGGAGGAGGCTCGCCCGCTGTGCTGACGCCGGCAGGAGGCGTCCGGGGGCCGTTGGAGCGGTGACAGCACAACAGGGAAGGGCTGGGAGCGCCTGTCAGCCCAGGAGGAAGAACCAAAAAAGAATGAAAAGGGACAGAGACGGAAATGACATGTCACGGAGAGGAAGAAAAAGTTAAAACACACACACACACACACACACACACACACACACGGGGGCTGAGCTGAGAGACAGTGAAAACTCTTTACAACGGGGGAAAGCAGAAATGAATGATTTTACCTGGAAGAAATTCATAAAGATAACAACATAATTTAAAAGCCAGAGGAGCGTCCGACCTAAAGACAGACCATCCTCTTGGCTGCTGCTTTTGGAGCACAAGCCAGAGAAAAGAGAATTTTAAATAAATATGATACTTATTGATTTCAGAGAGGGAGGAAGAGGGAGAGGGAGAGGGAGAGGGAGATAGAAACATCAATGATGAGCGAGAGCCATTGATTGGCGGCCTCCTGCACAATCTGGGATCAAGCCTGAAACACAGGCATGTGCCCTGACCAGGAATCGAACTTAATCCTCCCGGTTCATAGGTCAACGCTCACCACTGGGCCACTGTGGCCGGCATGCTAGAAAAACGTTGCTGGAAGCTGATCCCAGTTTCCTGCCAGAACTGGGTGTCCCTGCAGCGACGATGCTGTCCAAGGCCACGCTATGCCCACGGGCTGCCCGAAAAGCCTGCTCCAGGTCTTTGCAGGCAGGTCGGCCTGGGCCTGGAAGTCCACCTCCCTGCGGAGCTGCGAACATCTGAAACAGCGAGAGCAGCTCTGGGGGGCGTCTGCCCCTCCGCGGACGGAGTGACGGTACCTCAGTTTCGCAGGTGACAGCCTGTGTCCTGGGTGAACTGGGATGGACTCTGAGCCCGGTCACACCTGGTGAACTGGGATGGATTCTGAGCCCGGTCACACCTGGGATGGACTCTGAGCCCGGTCTCACCTGGTGAACTGGGATGGACTCTGAGCCCGTTCTCACCTGGTGAACTGGGATGGACTCTGAGCCCGGTCACACCTGGTGAACTGGGATGAACACTGAGCCATGAGTGGGCAAAGGACAGCTTTTGGGATCCCCAGAAGCGGAAGGTCTCAGGTTGAACCATGGTATCAGTCCCTTCCTGAATGACGGTTTTAAAGAATTGCAGTTTCCCCCCTGAAATCAAATGGAGCCAAAGTCCTGGGATCTGAACACTCCTGCTGCAGAAGTGACGCCGAACACAGGCCCGATGGAGCCGCGGCAGCAGTTCCCTGAGTCTGTCCCCGGCGCAGGAAGGCCCTCCCTGTGTGCCGGTCCCCGCTCACACTGGGGACTCCTGCGGCCACTCTGCACGAAGACGGCTGTTTCTAACCGGTACGCAGGAGCACGGGAAGGAAAAGCCAGACCCGTTCTCGCAAGAATCTGCGTTTGTCTAACCAACGGCCTCTGCAACGAAACTTTCCAACCCACAGCTTGTATCAAATGTCTGGGCCCACAAACACGCAGCTCAGAGTGTGTGCAAGTGGTGCAGGCAGGGACGCACGGGCAGGTACTCACGGGCAGGTACACACAGGCAGGTACACACAGGCAGGTACACGCAGGCAGGTACACGCAGGCAGGTGCACACAGGCAGGTACACGCAGGCAGGTACACCCAGGCAGGTGCACACAGGCAGGTACACGCAGGCAGGTACACGCAGGCAGGTGCACACAAGACCCTGGGACAGGGGGCAGGGAGCAGTGCCCGCAGCCTCACCTTGCCCTTGTCGAAGTAGTGGATGATCTCCTGGTACAGTTGCTCCTTCAGTTGCCCCTGCGTCGTCGCTTGGTACCCGTCCCGCTGGGTGAGGTGAGCCACGCACACGTCCTCCGACCACTGAGGAGAAAGCAGTGCGTGAGTCCTGCCACCGGGACGAGGGTGTCCCCCTCTGCCCACCCTCGGGCAGAAAGCGCAGGGAGATTGGCATTTAGAGCCCTCACACGGCAGCCATGCCGGGACGCTTGGCTGCTGTCACCAGGCTGCTGGGCCTCACAATGAGGCAGTGCCCTGGGAAAAGGCTCCGAGAAGTGAAGACAGAAGAGCTGTGAGCCTGGTCACACCTGGATGGACTCTGAGCCTGGTCACACCTGGATGGACTCTGAGCCTGGTCACACCTGGATGGACTCTGAGCCTGGTCACACCTGGGATGGACTCTGAGCCTGGTCACACCTGGATGGACTCTGAGCCTGGTCACACCTGGATGGACTCTGAGCCTGGTCACACCTGGGATGGACTCTGAACCCGGTCACACCTGAGTGAACTGGGATGGACTCTGAACCCGGTCACTCCTGGGATGGACTCTGAACCCGGTCACTCCTGGGATGGACTCTAAGCCTGGTCACTCCTGGATGGACTCTGAACCCAGTCACACCTGGGATGGACTCTGAGCCCGGTCACTCCTGGGATGGACTCTGAGCCTGGTCACACCTGGGTGAACTGGAGTGAACTCTTGAGTCTGGTCACACTTGGGATGGACTCTGAACCGGTCACACCTGGGTGAACTGGGATGAACACTGAGCCCGGTCACAGCTGGGTGAACTGGGATGAACACTGAGCCCGGTCACACCTGGGTGAATGGGGCTGGTTTCTGTTTTAGAAAGTAAGGCTCTCGCTAGAAAGATGCTCTGATGACTCGCTCGTGTTCTAAACTGAACCTGGAGGTGGTGTGGGATTCCCTCCTAACCCGGGCCTGGGCGCTCTGAAGCAGGGAAGGTGTGTCTCACCCCCTGTGGCTCCTCCAGCCCATTCCTCCTCCCAGACGCCCTGCCCACCGCTCTGCGCCTGGTTGGCGTGAGCAAGGCCCCCAGGGGTCTCTGACTGCCACCGGCCAGCCTGGAGGCGGGCGTTTCCGTGTTTACGACGCCGAGCGACAGCTGCTGCGACACCTTGTCACACCCGCACTCACTGGGCCAACCTATCCTCCCGGCACTGCCCGAACGCCTGGCTTCTGGCCACACTGAGCCGGCGCCACGAAGCGTCTCACCGGCGGGTCACCAGCCCGGAGACGGCGTGCGCCCCGCGGCCCTCACCTTCAGCAGCTTGGCGTGCAGCAGCAGCGTGTAGGCCGCCTCCGTGTAGTTGTCACACTCCTTGTGCAGGTCGCACAGCTTGTACAGGTACCTGAGCGAGAAACAGGGCGCGTTCTCACGGTGTCGCCGGACAACCAGCATGGACGACAGCAGGCGCCCCATTCCTCCTCCGAGACCAGTCTGCCGTGCCTCCTTCACCCCGCGCCCGTCCACACCGCCGTGGGCTCCTGTGCTGCAGGGAGCACTGCCCCCCGCTCCCCCCACGCCAGACACCCCAGAGTCACAGACGATGGTGCGTGTTTCAAATCCGAGTCGTCTCTTTTCGGGACAGAACGGGAGACGGGACAAGGAGGCAGACGGCACCTCAGGGTCTCCCATGCCTCCCCCCTCTCTGCGTTGTCTCCGCACGCGTGAGACGAGGTGACACGGTGCTGGACTGTGATTTCCTTACGTGACGACGGGATCCATAGGCACCCAAACCCCCCCAAACACCCATCTGTGAGAAAGGGACTCGGAGGGTCACGGTGACCCTGAGCCCACGGAGGCCCTGCCGCACAGAAGCAAATCTGAATGGACTGGCCGTTTGGGGAAAGAAGGAACTTGGTGGTGGTTTTCCCAAAAGGGTATTGTTATAATCATTTGGCACTTTTTTTTTTAAAGGAGAAAAGTAAAAAAAAAAAATCGTAAAAATCCGAAGTCAGAAAGCCATGGGGTGTAATAAACCCATGGTTACACAGGACGCCCTTGGAGAGCATCCTCGCAATGGGGTCCTGCTGACGGTGTGACACTGGCCCCCACAGGGCGGCAGGCGCTGGGAAAAGCCCCGCAGGAAGTACAAAGCGCGAGGCAGCTGTGGTGTCAGAATGCGAGCGGACTGACAACCTTTCACGTTGCTGTTTCCGGTAAAGAGAACCCATGTTGTGCCACCAGCGCCTGCAGACGCCCGGGCAGACCTTCCTTCCCCGCACGCCCCCGCATCTGTAAAAACATCGTTTTCCCTAAAGGGCGGCCCTGACCAACTTTAAAATCTTTTCTGTGGGAATTTTCAGCTGAAACTATTCAAGAACACCCGAATGGCCAGTAACGTTTTTACTTTGATAACATTCATTGCAAATTGATTTCTTAAAATTAAATTCAAAGCATCGTGGCGTGCGGGGTGGCTTCCATTTTGGACGCGTGGTGTTTACGGATTAAAACCGGCCTCTTCCTTTGATCCTGGGGTTTCCTGGGAGACATGACGATTTGTGGAGGTGCCTTTTCTCAAAAGGGTCATGTGGGTTGGTCAGGAAGTACAGACCCCGTGAAATAATCATCTATGTCTGCTCTGAGCCGGCAAGGACGATGACCACCCCTTCCCACAAATCCCCGCACGGGCCTGCACGGTGCACACAGCTCCGTACACACATGCGTGCTCCCCAAGCTCAGTTTTTAGGCTGCACGACTCGCACATGATGAACCTGTGGTCCGTCAACTTTCCTTGGTGTGGGCGTGACCCTTGCAATTATTAACAGACATGTAGAGGGCGCAACACACACGGCACCTACATACCTGATATACATTTCTTCTCTTTCGATTTCTTTGTAGAAATTCTGGAAAATGGAAGCACACACCTTTAAGAGACCTGTTCTGGAAGAGCTGTGACAGGCACACAAAATGTCACGGCTCTTCTGCGTGTCCGCCCCAGCCACGTGGCCCAGCGCTCTGCCCTAGAGCCACGGTCACATGGGAGGCACAACCCACGTCCACACGCCTTCCCCTTTTTTTTTTAGGGGGTGGGGAGGAGTCGAGGGGGGGCAAGTCTAATGATTCCGCGTCCTGCACTTGGCATTCTATTCAATCCTGCACTGCCCGCCCAGAGCAGCCGCTCCGGGTTTGGAATTCCCGTCGGAACCACCATGCGGGGGCCCCGAAGAGAGGGACTCCATCTGTAATGACCGCCTCGGCCGCGCTCAGAGCCGGGCCTGCGGGGGGCGGGGGGGCACAACAGCGAGGCCAGGGCACAGCGTCCCGGCAGGAGGTGCTGCGGGCGGGCGGTCAGGGGCAGAGGGATGGCTCTCAGCCCCAGACGTGCATTTCCTCTGCGGGAGCCGCCGTGGATACACAGGCCCGGCGGTGGGCAGCGCAGGCTGGTTCTGCCCGGGGCCTGAGGTCACCAGGGCCAGAGGTCACTGGGGCCAGAGGTCACCGGGACCTGGGGGGTCCGGGGTGGGGGGTCCCTCACCAGCACGTTGACGGTGCAGCTCATGCGGTTCTCCTTGCTCTCGTCGTGCATGATGGTCCTGTAGTCCAGCAGCCGCTCCATCAGCCGCACCACCAGCCGCACGAACGTCTCGCCCGTCTTGGCCAGGTACTTGTGCTTCCGGCAGTGCTCCAGGAGGCTGCAGGCCGCCCCGTGTTCACACATGTTCACCCCACCCATGTTCAGCCCCACGGGGGTGCGCCGTGCAGGACTCCCCATGTGGACCCGTGGGGATCGCTGCTGGGCCGCAGAGCTCAGCGAGGGCCCCTACCTCCTCCGTGTCCACCCCGAGGGCCCCCCACCCCGTGCCCCGCCACAGAGCAGCACTCACATCTTGTCGAAGAGCACTTTGTACTGCTCGTCCCCGCGGCCGCCTTCCACCTCGTGGTCCAGCTTGGTGATGATCTCGTTCTCGAACTGTAACGACAGAGCGCGTCAGCGAGCAGAGGGCGGAGTTCCCTCCCGTGACAGACGCCGACTGCATGCGCACCGCTACGCCTGTGAGGGCGCAGCCTCAGCAGCCCCCGGGTTTCACTTGGCAGGCCTGTGCCCGCCCCGGAGATTGCTGATGGACCCCATCACCGGGGGCTCTTCTGCTCCTTCCCGGTCACCGGGGTGTAAACAGGAGCCAGAGGAAGAAGGGAAGCTGGAGGGAAGTTGTAGATGGGACGTGAGAACACGTCTGGAGCTTCATTGCGAGGAACAGTAACATCGAACAGCTCCGTGGCTCCGGGGAAGGACGGACGGTGTTCGGTCCCCACAGCAGGGCCCAGGGCACCCGGAGGTCCTCCCTCTGGATGGAAGCGTGTTGTAAGAAACAAGAGAGGCACTGGCTCCCAAGACACCCACCCGCCTCCAAAGCCGGGGGTGGGACGTGCAGAGACCACGGTGCAGGGAACGGCCACAAAGCCCCCCGGCTCTCGGACCCACGCTTTGGGGAAACTGGGGTCTGTGAGGTGCAAGTCTGCAAATGTTTTCAAGGCTCCATGACCCCCGCAGCTGATCGAACTGGAAATAACAACCTTGACAATGACACACATGTCCCCATCCTGGCTGCCCAGTCCCCCTCCCTGGCAGAATCCAGAGCCCTCTCAGGACCGGGGTTCTAGCCAGGTGACCTCCACGTTGTAGGGTCCTGAGGTCAGGCATCGACCTTGGCCAGGTAGGGACGAGAGGCAGGAGGGCCTGAAGGACACATGGCTGAGTTCGGGCGCAGGAAGCAAGCACACCATGGACTGCATGTATGTAAGGGTCGCTGGGGTCCTGTGAACATATCTGCTCAGACTCTGCGTCTCCAGCCTCCCTCAGAGTTTAAGCTGCGGGAGAGGAAGACGTGCCTTCTCGCTTGGTCCCAGCCGTGTCCCCAACACCTAGGACAGCACCCGCTGCATGTGACGCTGAGGGGACCACACGCGATGTGCGTGTAAATTACTGGATAGTGTGTTGCCTACAGCCAGGGGCTCACTCTGACAGCAAAGGGGTTGCAAGCTGCTAAGACACGCCTGCTCTTTTGGCCATACAAGCCACGCGTGAACATGTGTGTTTCAGTGCTTTTCACAGGTCCTGCAGGCCTGTCTGCTGCCCTGGGGGCTCTGGGCGTGGAGGTGCAGTGGCCACTGCCTGTGGCCCCCCATGGAGCAGAGGGCAGGGGTCTGCACAGCCCCAGGAGGAGCCTGGACGCAGGCCCAGGCCTGCCTGACCCTGAGGGCCGAGCTGCTGAGCCCCAGTCCCACCCACGTCATGTGAAACGGAGCTGCCCGCAGGCCCACAGAGAAGCATAGATTTCTGCTTGGCTTCAAGCATTCGGCAGCCTCGGGAGAGCCCGGGCCTCGGCGCATCCCCGGAATCCTCCTTGGTCTTCTCCCCCACAAGCCCCACCCCCTTTGGTTCTGCTCGGCTTCAGCGGTGCGGGGACGGGAGCAGCACAGGAATGAACTGACAGAAGGAGAGTGACCTGCTGTCATCCCCCCGCGGCCTCCTGACGGCGACCTTCACTGTAAGTAACGCCTCTCGCTAATCCGCAAGCCCTCTGCTCTCTGCAGGGGCAGTGCTTGCGGACTCCTGCGTGCGGGGAGTTGGCCGCTCCCAGCCGGCCGGCATTTCCGACCCCACCTCCCGAGCCAGGTCCTGCGGGAACGCCGGAGAGCCGGTGTCCGGGAGGGCTGACGCCTCCGGACAAATAAATCCCGGAGAAACAGCATGAGACTCGATGCCGTGAAAACGCACGCGTCAACCCCACCCGGGTGGCAGGAGCACCCAACGCGGAAGGCAGCGGGAGTGCAGAGAAACATGCGTGACCCTCACGCAGGCCAACACACGTGAGCATTCGGACGACTCATCCCAGCTCACCAGAGGACACAGAACTGGGCGTGTTGCTGCCGGACATGCATGTTTGCTCCGCTCCCGGGTGAACCGGGCTGCCACTGTAAGGACAGCGAGGAGGGCGGCTCGCAGGGCGGGCTGCCGGTCAGATGGCAACGGGGAAGCTAACGTCCTCTAAGAAGAGCCAGGAGATGTTACGTAATCAGGGACCACAGCTGAGTCTCATTTGACAAACCTCCCGTCCACACCAGGTCGCCTGCACCAACACCTGGCAAATAACCCAGAGCCGCTGCCTTGGGCTTAGAAGCACATCTTTGTCTTGGGTGAAGGCTGGCGCCCTGGCTGGATGTGTATGACAAGCCTACATGCGTGTGTCAGTGGGTGCAGCCAGGCCTGCACTTGGCACACATCCGCTGGGATATGTGCGAGCAGGCTGGGCAACGGGGCCGGGAAGGGAAGGTTTGCCTAATGCTTCCCCACGCGGATACGGCACCGGAGGCTGCCCAGAGCCGGGGCCGCGGACCCAGGAGCGTGCTGTGCGTCCGCGGCCGGTGGACCTGAGCAGACGGCGGCGCCCCCTCTGCCCAGCGCGCTCTGCCTTCTCCTGGCTTCAAAATGCTCTGGAGCTGCTGGGCGCGGGGCCGAGGTCTCAGCCCCTGGCCCCTGGTGGCAGGGAGCGTCCAAGAGTCCAGGAATTGGAGTCCCGGCTTCTGCCCCTGCAGGCGGGACCATGCCCATCCCGGGAGAGGGCAGGGCCGCCCCTGGGCCATGTCTGTGTGGAAAACGTGGCCAGAGAGAAGCAACGGGCGTGGCTGGGCAGAGGGCAGCTGCTCGCCACCAACCTGGGGCGTGGGCTTGCGGGGTGACATCCATGTAGCATCGATTCCCCCAGCCTGTCACCCCGCTCAGACACGGGTGTTTTCCTGTGTCCTGCAGGCCTTGCTTAACCGCTCATAAACCTCATTACACACTTAATTAGTCTTTGGTGCTCCACATCCCACAGGCTAACGCCCCCGCATCCTTCCACGGCAGCTCACCGGCCCTGAAGCTCCTGTGAAATACTCAGGGGCCAGAGGCTCCGAGGCCCCAAACCCGAGTGGCCTAGCCGGGCCCTGGGCTGCCGACCGCTCACCTGGCAGCACCCGGGCAGGTGCATGACCGGGATCACTGAGCGGCAGCCCGCGCCAGGAACATGCCCACAGCGAGTCCCATTCCCTTTGGCTAAGAAGATGCTGGGAGTTGGGCCCCTGTGTGCTGGAGGGCTTTTAAGCACAGCATGTAACGTGATCAGAACTTTTGGAGTCAAGGGTCTGGGCTTTCATGATCCCTCCGACCGCTTCAGGTCTGAGCTTTCATGAAATAATAGCCCAATCTTGTCCGTGTCTCCCCGTGAAGCATCCAAAACCACAGACTCATGCGTGACTCTGAAACGGAAATGAAAATACAGCCGCCAACACAACCCTGACGGACTGGAGAGAAAACAGGACAAACCGCCTCCCAACGCGGCCACATTCACCTTCCCGAGCAAGAGGCACCGTCCCCGCTGAGAGCAGAGGCTGCCGCACCCGCTCGGGCATTTCGGTCACCGGCTTCGGGTGCCGGCGCGGGCGCAGCCAGGCAGACACACGGGAACGCGGCCGGGCGCGGGCACCGGGGTGACTCGTGTCCGGAGGCCCGTACCGCTCACGGGGAGCTCCGGGAGGCCGCACAGGGAGGGCGAGCACAGCCCCGTGGCCGGAAATCTCACTGCGCGGCCCTCCCCATTCCCTGTCACTAGTGGCCGGAGCCCCCCGGTCACTGGCTGCAATGTGGCGGCGAGCCCGGAGTTTTCACAGACTTAGCCACGGCGTCTCTGAGCAGGTGCAGGAGAGGGGGAGGAGCATGCTGCTCGCAGGAAGCAGACCCAGAGGGCCTGAGACGGGAAGGGGTGCCCCTGAGGGGCCGGGACTCGGGGAGGTGGGGCGAGGGGAGCCACATGGTCATGGCCGGGCAGGTCCGCACGGACGGTCTGAGGGCCGCTAAGGCTCGGATGCCAAAGCTCCAGGCTGGCTGAGCCGATGCGGAAAGCTCTCAAGGAGAATCTCTTTGGAAAAAAAAAATCAATATTTCCCAAGTTCTAGTTTATGGGTAAACAGCTCCTCTGGGCCCAGGGGACAGGGAGCACAACTGCTGTTTTCTTTGCAAAGAGAGAGACCGGAGAGCGTGTCCCCTGGGTCAGGAGGATGGGGAGGGGGGGGCACGGGGCCACCGGTGAGGAGAGGGGGCCTCCGGGTCACCCCGAGTGTGGGAGAGCCTGGGAGGTCCAGGGCGGCCACGGGACCGGGGCGTCGGAGGCTCCAGGGACACTGGGAGAGGCGGAAAGGCTTGCTGCGTGGGGACGCAGGACAGAGTGGCCACCTGCACGGGACAGAGACACCACAGTGGCCCCAGGACAGGGCAGGCAAGGTCCCCCCGGAGGGCACAGCGAGAGGACACCCAGCTGAGGTTCTCAGGTGCATTCTCGCCCCCTGCTGACTGGTACCCACAATGCCGGCAGGAAAGTCAGTCCCATGGGAATCTGGGGGCGGGAGGGTGCCGGCCAGGCCACGGAGAAGCCAGGCAGCACCCAGTCTCTGGCATGTCCTCCTCAGGATGATGGGACACATGCACGCGTGTGCTCAAGGCACGTTTATCCGGAGAAGAGACCATCTGCATGCAGCCTACATGCCCAGCCACGGGGGGGCGAGGAAGAGGCGGCTGAGGCATTCCATGAAGGTCCCGCCAGCGTGTTAACCGTGCGTGAGTTTCTTCCTTTGGTGTATCATCCAACGAGAAGACGGACAGAACATGGACAGTGTGGACACCATCACCATCACATTGGGACAGAGACAGGGGGTGGCTGTGGACCGTGTTATAAACATCCAATGGCCCCGGCAGGAAAAGGCCCCCGCCCCTGGTCTACAGTAACAGACGCTGGAGAGCACAGCCAGTCCGATGGAACGTTCTAGCCTGTGCCACGAGGCTGAGGAGGTCCAGACACAATGAGTCAGAAAGAGCTAAAGACCAAGACCCATCGTTCCCCCGGTGAGAGGCCGGGCCAGGCCCTGCAGCAGGAAGGCCTGGGGGGGACCCACTGGGGGACCCACCCACCGAGCTGGGGGAAGCTGGGTCTTTAGGTGAGCGCGCAGATGCCAGAGTCTCCTGCGAGTCTTTCTCAAGGTTTTCAGACTCGTTTCCCCCCGTCCCCCCCAACACCCACACACTCCCACCCCCACCCCCACCCCTACCCCCTCACCATCTGGAAGCTGCGCGTGGAGTGGAACTCGCACTGCATCATGTCGAAGAAGATGGGGATGGTGGCCTTGCGCAGCTCCGTCTCGGGGATCAGCGTCATCTCCAGCATGGGGCCCACCATCTCCGGGATGAACTTGATCTTGTGCTGACCTTGAGGCAAGACACCCATTCGTCAGAAAGTGCTTTAAAAAAGAATTCTGGAATGGGCTTCAGCGGACACAAGCCACTACGAAGTGGGTGGCAGGGGCATGGGAGTGGACACTGCGAAGTGGGTGCCAGGGCGTGGGAGTGAACGGGCACCCATCCCATCTGGGGGTGTCACGGTCACACCCAGCCCTGCGTCGGAGAAGGGGACGGTGTCCTGATGGCTGTGAAGGACGCCATGGACACGTAAGGATGACGTCTGCAGCCCTGACTCCTGGCAGAGGCGACAGCCCCATTTCACACGTACAGGGTGTGGTCACGCAGCGAGGGGAGGGGAGTGGCTCCTGGGGCCCCCCCTTAGACAGAGCGGGGCTGGGGGACGGACGCCTGCATCTCCATTTGGGGACAATGACTACACGGTAAGGCGAGGGCGTCTGAGCAGATGGTCTGGTTCGTCCGGTCTGCTTCTGTGTCTTACAAAGAGGAGGTGGGGTGGCTCAGTGGTTGAGCACCGACCTATGTATCAGGAGGTCACGGTTCCATTCCCGGTCAGGGCATAGGTCCGAGTTGTGGGCTCCATCCCCAGGAGAGGGTGAGCAGGAGGCAGCCCATCAATAATCCTCTCTCAGCACTGATGTCTCTGTCTCTCTCTCCCTTTCCCTTCCTCTCTGGTATCAGGGGGAAAAAAAAAAATTATATATATATATATATATATATATATATATATATTTAAAAAAAATATATATATTTAACAAAGTCTACCCTCTTATCTTTAGTGTCAAAAATCTTGACTTATTTTCCTTTCCAAAATATGCTAGAAGAATGCGCAAGAATTAAATGCTTGAATGAATTATTTGTGGCATTTCGTGTTATTAACACCAGCCATTTATCCAGTTAATCGACCTTAAAAATAATTTTACACGCTCAGAAAATAGAATCGATAGTCTAAAGATTATAGTTTCGTTTATAACTCTGCTGTTTGATACAGATTTCTAGAAAGAGGACCATTAAACAATCTGGCTCTTATAAATAGCTATGCTTGCCAGGCTACCCAATCCTCCTGTTAGCCTAACTTCAGACATTTCTAACATTTGTACAGGGTGGACACAGTCACAAAAATATAACCTCTGGTAAGGAATCCGAATAGAATAAAAATCCGATGTTCAGCTTTCCTGAATAATTAATATCGTGACTAAGGCCAGACCCACGGGACTCTCATCACTTCCCAGACGCTGCGTGTTTCTGAGAGGCGTGTAACAGCTGCGAACCATTCTCTTAAAAATGCGATTATCCCCGTCTCTCCGGTGACACTTTTCTTGTATTTTGCCCAAAAATGTCAGAGCCAATGTTTCAGGAAACAGTTGATAGTGACAGCGAATTGTTCATCAACCGCAACTTGAGTGTCTCGGAGCGCTCCCTGGTCACGGCGGCTCCCGCTCCCGCTGGAGGCACACGGCGGGGACTGTGGGTGCCGGGGGAAAGACGCTCCGGCCAAGGCGCCGCACCGAGGATGACACCCCTGCCCCTGACCACGGGACACTGGCTGGGGCCAGCGCTGAGCTCCGTGGTCAGTGCTCTCCCAGGACTTAACCTTCCGGAAGGAAGGAAGGGAGGAAGGAAGGGCCCTCAGGGTGAGCAAAGGGGGGCCGGGAAGACAAAGGAAAAGGGGGTAATTGGCAGGCATCTGGGATACTATCCACCTAAAAACACACATAAGCCGAAACCGGTTTGGCTCAGTGGGTGGAGCGTTGGTCTGCAGACTGAAGGGTCCCGGCTTCGATTCCGGTCAGGGGCATGTACCTTGATTGCAGGCACATCCCCAGTGGGGGGTGTGCAAGAGGCAGCTGATCGATGTTTCTCTCTCATCGATGTTTCTAACTCTCCATCCCTCTCCCTTCCTCTCTATAAATAATCAATAAAATATATTTTAAAAAATAAATAAAATACATAAAAGAACACCAGGAAAACATACTCTCCACCACCAATAGGCCAAGAAAATGAGAAAACGTCAGAGACAAAGACAACATGAACACAACATAGCCCAACATACGTGAGGCGGCCAAAGCAGGACCATGAGGGACGGGAACAGGGATGCCCGCCTCCATCGGTTCCTGACCTAACACGCATGTCCCCATGGCTCTGCTGGCACGGGCGTGTACAGCTCCACCACCGCGGGCAGGAGCCTGAACCCGGGGTGGGGTTTTGAGTGGGGACGGGCCCCTTGTGAAGGCGGAATCGATGGCCGGGAATCCAACGGGAGGGCACTGTCTCAGCGGATGCGCTCCCGTGTGCCGGAGCGTGAGGAAGGGAGAGAGCGTCCGCGATGCCCAGGGCCGCGCCGTGGGCGCCTGACGCGGGAGTGCTTTCCCGACGCTCCTGTTTGCCCGGCCCCCCAGACCCTCCTCCTTCCTGGGTCTCCAGGCTCCGGCTTCCTGAGGAGAGTCCTGGCAAAGGACCGCCGTGCTTCTCCACGGGGCAGAGCCGTGGACACGCGTGGGTGCCCCGACGCTGACTCCACGGCCGGGAGACGGTCCCCCCGAGGGCTGGAGCCCGCGGCCACTCACCGAGGTTGTACCACATGTCCCTGATCTCGAAGCCGATCTGCCGCCTCATGTCTCCGTACCTGAGAGGCGGGAACGGGAAGAGCGGGCATCAGTCTGCAGGGCTGGGCGCCTCCCCTCGGGTGTGAACACCAGACCCGGGCTATTCTGAAGTGCCGCCCCGCCTCCATCACCGCATCGCACAGAGAAGAAGGCGTGCCTTCCTTTGCCACCAGAGGGGATGGGAGGAGGGGGAAGGAGCTGGCACCACACTTACTCATCACCACACACTACCCTCCCTCCCCCCCACACACACACTGACAGACACCTCCCCCCCGCTTCCCAGGACTTGGGGGAGGTGGAGAGCAATGAGAGAATGTCACTGGCCTCCTTCTCCAGGGGCAGGTGAGAGAGCCCGGCTCCTTGGCCTTGGGGGAAGGGGGGGGAAAGGTTGAGAGGGGGGCACTGTTTTCCGTGCCTGGCATTAGCATCAGGCCCTGCAGACCCCGTGACCGCCCACACCCCGCCCACAGCACGCACAGGCGCCCAGAGCAGAGAGCCCCGGAGTCCACACTCAGAACAGGCGGCCCCCTCCAGTGCCCGCCCTTCTCCTCCAGTGCTAGGGAGGACCAGCACCTCCTGCTCCCCACAGATACTCCCCCAGGTTCTTTGTTTACCAGGAAAACACGCGCTAATGTTCCTCCCAGCGGGCGGGGAGGGGGTAGGTTTGCAGAGCAAACAGAACCGAAGCTTCGGAAGATGCGCCTTTAGGAGCTGGTGAGCAATTTACCTTTTCCCTTTACTGCCCGGGAAAGGCTGATCGCATCACACATAATAACGGGAGGCGTTAGCTCCCGCCTGGCTGTCTCCCCGCTGCCCGCCCCCTCCCGTCGGCTGCCGGGCGGGGCCCCTGAGAGCGGCCACTGCGTGTGGCTCCCAGGTCACTGGTGAGGCCACCGCAGGAGGCGGCCTCGGCGCCCGACACCCCTGCCCGTCACGTGCGGGCCGGTCCCGGAGGGAGAATCTGAACGTGGCGCCTCCGCCCCTCCCTGGAGGGACCGCTGGTCCCCGAGGCCACGAACCTCCAGCCCAGCTCCACCGCCCACGCCGGCCGCTGTGCTGTTTCCCGGGCTCAGGCCTCCGGAGGCGCAGGGCCTGGCGGAAGGCGAGCTTCGGGGCGGCCAGGAGGCCCCACGCACAGGTCCGAGGAGGCTACGCCGCCGTCACCGCGGTGAGTGGCGTGGGGGGCGAGGCCGGGACGCCAGCCCGCCCCGCGGACTCACTTGTTGAGGATCTTGGCTCTCTTGGCGCTTGAGAAGTTCTCCAGCTGCAGGGACTCCTGCGTGAGGAAGGCGACCGCCAGGTGGAAGTAGTTGTTCCAGAGCTGCGACAACGGGACAGAGGTGAGCGGCTCCGCAGCGCCGGCCACGCGGGCCACGCCGGCCACGCGGGCCACACCGACCACGCGGGCACCCGTCTGCCCAGCCCGTGGGGACGGTTCAGACCAGGCCCGCCCTCCCCAGCTGCCAGCGGCTGCCCAGAGGGTGGCTCCGGCCCAGGGCATGTGCTGCAGTGCCAGCTCTGCCACGTGCGTGGGGGAGTCTCCCTCCTCTCCGCGCCTGGTCCCCCCTGAGCTCAGGGTGCAAAGCCACAGGGTCTGAGAACACCCTGGCCACGCTCCCCCAGACCCAATGGCCTCTCTGTCGAGTCCCCAGGAGTCTCGATCCAACACTTCCTCTGTGCCACAGCCCCGTCCCCTTCTCTGTTACACGGAGCGAATCCCCCGAAGGCACAGCTGTCAATCATCGTGACCGCCATCCCCTCGCCTCCGACGGGAGGCCAATTAAGTGTGCGGATTAGGGAGAAAAGATGGCGCTCAGAGGAGCAATTTGTCTCAACACAACTTCCCCCCAAGGTCACGCCCGCCGGCCTTCTCCTCTCACCTGCAGCTCGAAGTTGGCTTGATCCAGGAACTTCTTGTTCAGCATATCTGCATACTGATTAATGGCGCGCAGGAAGACTCTGCAAGATCAAGAGGAGAACGCATAATGGCGCGGGCCCCTCCGGGGGCTGACATTTCAATTAGATCCCACCCCGAGCCGGCGGGGAGGCGAGCTCGCCAGCCCCCGGGGGACGTGGCGAGGTTTGGCCCGTGAAAAACTCTGACAATTACACGCAGCCTCACTCGAGAAAATCAGCACGCGCAGACAAAAAAGTCAGACAGAGGTAACGGGGTCAGGAAGTGACAGATGAAAAGCATTGTCGGGAAACCCACTTTTAAAAAGGTGCGAATGAAACCCTTGGCTCGGGTCACAGCTTCTACATGTGACATATCACACTGTCACAGCTTCTACATGTGACATATCACACTGTCACAGTGTCTGTATGTGACATCACACTGTCACAGCTTCTACACGTGACATATCACACTGTCACAGCTTCTACATGTGACATATCACACTGTCACAGCCTCTACACGTGACATATCACACTGTCACAGTGCCTGCATGTCATATATTACACTGTCACAGCTTCTACGTGTCATATCACACTGTCTCAGTGTCTGTATGTGACATCACATTGTCACAGCTTCTACATGTGACATATCACACTGTCACAGCTTCTACATGTGACATATCACACGGTCACTGCTTCTACATATGACATATCACACTGTCACAGCTTCTACATGTGACATATCACACTGTCACAGTGCATACATGTCATATATTACACTGTCACAGCGTCTGCATGTCACATATCACATGGGTCCTGGCTCGGTGGGCTTTACACCCTGGCTGGCGGAACGTCTTATTTCGGTATCATCTGTCCTGTAATTCAAATGCTGACCTTGGCCACTGTTTACTTTTGTATAAATAAAAAAGTTTAAAGACCTTTAATAGCGCTCGAAGTGCTTTAACAGCCCTGTCGCAGGAACACTGATTTACTGACGGCGGACCGTTCTAAGCACCCAGAGTAAAATATCCTCTCTCCCACGCTCTCACGTTGGTTTTGATGATGAAATGTGCAATCTGAACTCTCGAAAATGACTGAACCAAGCCCTTTACCAGCTTGTTCGTGTAGGTGTTCTTTCTTGATCTATTTTTTGTTAAATATGTTTTTGTTGATTTTCAGAGAGAGGAAGGGTGAGGGAGAGAGAGAGAATGATGAAGAGAATCATTGACCGGCTGCCTCCTTGCAGGCCCCTCCCTGGGGGTCCAGCCAGAACCCTGGGCGTGACCCTGACCGGGAATCAAACCCTGACCTCTGTGCTCATGGGTCAATGCTCAACCACGAGCCATAGGGGCCTGGCTGGGTTTGTTTATGACTCTGAAGTGTTGGTGACACGAAGCGTTCTCCAGACACACCTTCTTCAGGACCCCTCTCTGCCCACAGCCGGACGCAGGAGGAATGAGCATGAGGGCACAGGACCCCTGCACGTGGCCGCACAGAAGGGCGCCAGGGCGTCCGGTTCTCATTACACAACTGCTCTCCATCTGCCCTGCCCCTGTGCCCGCCGCCCGCCCTCCCACCAGCCTTCTGGAAAGGCTCAAAATAGACCCGGGTTTGTACGCTCACTCACATCTGCCTGCTCTCCCCGCAGGCTCTCCGCCTCTCCTTTCCTAAGTGACCCCTTATTCCTCTCCGGCTCTTCCCACCGCCAGTCCGCACTACAGAGGGGAGGTGGGCGTGGAAGCGTGAGAGCCCAAAGCCAGGCTCCGGGACCTGCCGCCAGGAGGGCTGCGGGAGGGAGGGAACGAGAGCCGGGGGGAGCCGGGGGGAGCCGGGGGGAGCCGGGAGGAGCCGGGAGCATGCCCCAGGCAGAAGGTGCTGCCTGACTCACTCAGGGAGGAGCCCCAGAGGTGGGTCCGTGGCAGAGGACTGACCACGGGCCACTGAGGAGCTGATGGATGATGAGGAAGATCCAGGACGAAGGGGCCCTGTCCTGGCGCCCCTGCCCGGCGGAGCCCAGCAGGCGGGGCAGCTGTTTGCACAGCTGGACACGTGGACGGCAGACCCCGGAGCCAGGCGAGGCCCGTCCGCTCCGAAGCCCACGGCCCCGAAACGCAATGAGAAAAGCAAAGCCATGCGGACATGTGGCCACGCCGGGCTCCGCATCCGGGCGGGGGGGGGGGGGGGGCGCTGGCAGCCACCATCCCTGGCCACCTCCCCCCTGATTTTAGGGAGCCAGGCTTGCGTGGGCTGCTCGCTCCGTCTAGAAAATCATGTTCACCAGCTCAGCCGTCCCCCCGCCCACGTCTCTCCAGTTCCACCCCCGCACACGGCCACGGGACGGGTCCTGGACGTTGCTGTCAAGGAGGGACAGGGGGTGATCTCGGGCTGAGCGGGAAGAAAGCCAGGCATGATCGCCGATCCTGACCACCGGCCTCCTTAATGCCAGGCGACGCGTCACCCACCCACAAACACGCGGGCGCAGGTGTTGGGGGGGCCGCCGGCCGCACACCCGCACGCCCAGCTCCTTAATTGAAAACAATCTGCGCGGCGGCGATTAAAATATATGGGATTCATTTCGCCTCTATCCTTCCCCGTTGTCCCACATACGCTGTTTTTATGCCGCACAACCAAACCAGTCCTCCCACCACGGAGACCGTGCCCACGCCATAATAAACCAGCGTATGGCGGCCACGGCGATTTCCTCGCTGCCGGTTCCCTCTTCCTTTCTCCTCCTCCCCTTGGGCGTCCGCGGGGAGGCGCTGTGCTGGCGGGTGGACGGGGGGTGGGATGTGGGGCTGTGCGGGCACCCCAGTCCCCGGCCAGGGGCCGCCCAGGCGCCCTGACGGAGCCGCACAGCCCCCTGGGCACGCTCTAGCCCTTGTCCTTTTCTCACAGCACGTATTGGACTCTGACATCATCTACTCGAGTCCCAGGCCTGCGGGGTCACTGTCTGAGCCCTGCCCAGTGGAAGGCTAACGCCCAGAGGACTGGGTGACATCCCTCATACTCAGCGTGAGGTCCCAGCAGGTATGGTGGGGCGGGGCATAGACATACCCCCCCACTCCCTGCACACAGTGAGACCATGCGCCCCCTGGAGGCCAGCGAGGGGAGCTGCACGCTCACGGAGGCAGGGGCGGGGCGGGAGAAGGGAATGTGGGTATGAAGGTGGCCAGGGGCCCTGGCGCCTGAGCCTGGAGGGTGAGCACAGTGCCAGCCCCGCTGGCCTTCCCCCAGTGCTGCCCGCGGGCAGGTCTTTGCACCTGCTGCCCCTCCCCCGGGAGGGCAGCCGCCTCCTGCCTGGACACAGCGGGCCCTCTCCTCCCATCCTTCAGCTCCCGCCTCCCCGTCGCTCTGGGCCCTCCCACAGGCTCCCGAGAACCAGGAACCTTGGCACGTGGGGTGTGGACGCCGCCTGTCGCTCTTTGCTCGCTGGCCGGGTAGCTGGTGGGTGATGCCCCGTCCCCTGCCCACCCCGCGGCCTCTCAGCTCTCTGGCGGCGGGAACCCATCTGCTCCGCTTACAGGTGGCCCCTGCGTGACCCTCCGTGGGCACCTCACAGCCCGTGCACGGAGGAGGCAAGGCCCGGCGTGACCGAGAGAGTGCGGGGAGCTCATCTTCCTGTTCCATTTGGCCGCTGCCGAACTTGGCCAACCGGACCCCCCTGTGGCCTTCTGCCACGTCCACCTTGGGGTGGGAACGGACCGTTAATAACCGCTGAGCACGCCGTGCCCACGACCCGCCTGCTGCGCAAGAGACCCACCTGCCCTCACGGCCACCGCCTTCCCCCACGGCCACCGCCTTCCCCGCCCTCCAGCCACGCAGCCACATGGCCCTCGGGCGCCGGGACAGCGCAGACTCCACAGGCGGCGTCGGCTGTGGCTGTTTAACCACCTGGAGGGTCAGGGCCGGAGCACACGCACGCTGGCAGCCGGGAAGATTCCATGCCAGCTCTCCAGAGCCCGCCAGCTTCCTGATCTCCGCTGGCTGCGCCCAGGAGGCAGCGCCGAGCCTCGCCATGGGTTCCACTGCCCTCCGCCTCCCGGTGACCGCCAACGAACCCGGGGAGGGCGGGGAGGGGGCCCGGAGGGGGTATGCAGAGGGTCACGGAGGGGATACCATAGGGGCACACAGAGAGGATGGGGAGGGGCACAGAGGGGGCATGGAGGGAGCACCATGGGGGCACACAGAGAGGGTGGGGAGGGGGCACAGAGGGGGCATGGAGGGAGCACCATGGGGGCACACAGAGGGGGTGGGGAGGGGGCACAGAGGGGGCACATGGGGCACGGAGAGGGCACCATGGGGCACTCGGAGAGAGGCACAGAGGGGGCAGCTGTTTCCGCTTGAGATGCCTGAATAAGACAGCGTGTGCCTCCGCACCCGAACCACAGGCTCCTACAAAAATACACACGTAATGAGGTCACACAGCCAGGACTGAGCGGCTGGAACCCGGAGTGTGGGCTCGAGAAGCTGTCAGCAAAGTCTCAAAATAGCTTCACCGAGGCCTGTGGAAGGGGGTGGGGGGTGGGGGTAACCCAGGAAAATGATGCCCCGTGGACACTGCAGCACCCGCGTTCCTGATGGCGGCCCCGGGCGCAGGGCTTTGGGGGAGATCTCTGAGTGTGGAGGGGAGTGCTCTGTCCACGTGGATACTCCCCAAGGCCTCGGGGTGAGGGTCCTTGTTCTTGGTGAGAGGGGTCATGTCCAAGTCCATCCGACCGCCCTGGGGACAGGGGCGTGGCGGGCAGAGGGGCAGCGGCCAGGGGAACGTGGGGCCGGTGTCTCGGGCCCAAGGGCAAGTGTCTAGAAAGGATGCGAGCAGCAGGGATGGAGTAGAACCGGCCCTAGGAAAACAGCCTTGAACCCTGGTTCCTGGATCCTTCCTGGCTCTGGATGGGAATTGAACCTGTGTTTCACTAAGCGCTCCGGAACACTCATGTGCCCTTGCCGAGCACTGGGGAGCGCCCCCTGGGCCAGGAGCTGTGTCCGCACCCCCTGAAGAGGCGTGGGGCCAGGCTGGCCCCCAGGTTAGCATCCCCCGCCGGCTGGTGTCACACCCGCTCCAGCTGAGCGCGCTGCCTGGGCTCGGGCCGTCCTGCCTCCCCCCTCGCGCTGGCTCTGACGGGAGAGAGCAGGAGGCGGGGCGGCAGGAGGCTGTGGCCGTGGGCTCGGCGGCCGCGGAGTTCATTTCCTCCAGCTTCACGACAGCCCAGGCATTAAACAGCCCGTCATCGCCGCCGTCCCTCGCCTGCTCCGTGGCCACTCCTGTGGCTGGGAAATCCAATATGAGGGATCTCCCTCTGCGGCGGCCTCCGTCGCTGGGAGCAAAGCAATTTGGAGGCCGCGTTTATGGGAGCGGCCTGTGCATCCTCGGCCTCGGTTACAAATTAATTCCTCGCTTGGGCGGCACGTACAAGGCACACAGTTTAGGGATATAAATGGGTTATCAGCCCGCCGCCGGCTAAACAGCCGGAGAAGGAGCCGCTGATCGGCGCATCGACGGGTGCGGCGGCCAAGCTCAGCTCTCTCCTCGCCGCGGGTCCTCCCGGCTACGCTGCCCCGAGGGCGTGAGACCCGTGTCCCCACCTCCCCGCGTGATGTGCGTCTCCCGAGCGGGGCGGGGCCGGGGCCGGGGCGTGGGATGCTGCGGGCAACAAGCTCCCGCTCCGAGGCGACCGCAAGGTCTAGGTCTGGGTTTCAGCGACCGCCGGGCGCCGGGCAGAGCACGTGGTGCGAGGGATGCCCTGACCCAGCACAGCGGGCGGGAAGGGACGTTCTTCGCGACGTCAGCCGCCTCCTTGACTGAAAAACATAAACCTGAAAACCAAGAAAGCCCACCCGGAGGCTGGCGCCGGCGAGCCCGGCCAAGGGAGGGAGAAGCCCTGTGGGGGGGACAGGGCGTGATCGAGGTCACGGTGAAGCACCCCAGGCCGAGATGACCAGGGAGGCCCTGCATCCGGGCACCTGGGCCGGGAGTGAGGAACAGGGCCCAGGGCCGGCCCTCAGGATCTGCTGCCGCGCACACCCCCATCCCACCAGCACGTGGCACTCATGGGGTCAGCCGGGAGCCGCGGGCTCACCCCGCCGGCCAGGCGGAAGGCCCCGCGGGTTCCTGCATTTCCAGGAAGTCAACACGATGGGATGGAGGGACAGTGCCACCCACCCTCGGGGCCACCAGGGACAGCGCCCTGGCCCTCGGAACGTTCCCGTGGACTCCACCCCTCCCCCGCGGACCTCCTCTGGCAAAGGGAGTCCCGCCCAGCCCGCGTGGCTCCGTGGTTGAGCGTGAACCTATGAACCAAGAGGACCCGGTTCAATTCCCGGTCAGGGCACAGGCCCCTTGTCTTCTCTCCCCGAGGGCATGCCTCATTTCTGTGCCCAGACTGCCATCCTGCCTTCTAACTGGCATGCCCTCGGGCCGGGACCAGCCCACCTATCAGGGTTCCCCTCAGGACTCTGCACAGGGCGAGGCCCGGGAGGGGCACTCCAGGCCTTTCCAGGGAGATGAGTCCCCGAGTTCGCCCACGTCCTGCAGAGCCTGGTGCCAGGTCCGGGGTCCGGAGCACGCTGACCACGGCGGCCACAGGCTCCGTTCTGGCCATCGGGGTGTTTCTGAGCCACGCACTGGGGCGCACGACCCTAAGCTCAGCTGGGCAATGAGATACAACACGGAGCAGTGAAGGGTGAGCACCCACAGGGAAGGGCCATTTTTAGAAAAGCAGACTCAGTGCTGTGGAGATTATGAAGGCAAGGAGCGTAAACATCCCGCAAGAGCAGGCATGCGTGAGGAACCTGGAGAGACGATCACGCGTGAAGGCCTCCCACCTCCTCGTTAAATAAGTCTCAGACGCAACTCAACGGCCGTGCGTCATGAAGGTTAATCACTAGACCAACATCCAAAAAGAAGAGGCATGAGCCCTACGTTTTAAGAAAAAAGCAAAAAGGGGGAACGTATAAAAGGTGCATTTATATAAAAACTGGAGGCCCGATGGGTGAAACTCGTGCAGCAGGCCTTCCTCCCCCGGCTGCCGGCCCCGCTGCCCTCCCACACCTGGGACCCGGGCTCCCCTCACCGAGGGAGGCCCCACCCACCCACCCACCAGAGCCCTCAGATCCTTGGCCTGGGGATCCCTCTTTGGGGCGATCATGGAGCCCCCAATGGATTGCCCGTCAGCTGGTGGCATGGGCCTCCATCTGCCGGACGATAGTGGGGACAGCCGGCCCTGACCAATGGAATCGCAGCCGCCTGGAAAGGCCTGGCCCCTGACCAATCGAATCGCAGCCGCCTGGAATGGCCTGGTGCCGGTGGGGGTCGTGGTCGTCCGGGTGGTTGTCAGGAAGGTCGTCCGGATGGTCGTTCCACTGTTTGGCCTTCCGGTCTAATTAGCATAGGGCGCTTTTATTATTCCAGATTTCAGGCATATGACGTTACAGTTGGACATTTGCAGTCTGCCCTGTGTGCTTTTCTTTACTGTGGTCCGGCTGGTGTACAAGGTCACACATGTCTCAGGCGTGTGACGTTACGATCGGCTCTCCGCCACCCGCACTGCGTTGTGCACGGCCCCACTGAAGCCCCGTGGGGACATGAGGCCCTCTCGTCCTCCCAGCCCAGGGGCGGGCAAACTCATCCAAGAAAACTCAACAGAGCCAAGTGTCAGCAGGACAACGATTGACATTTCTTCGGAGAGCCACATTTTTTAAACTTAAACTTCTTCTAACGCCACTTCTTCAAATTAGTCTCGCCCGGGCCGTGGTATTTTGTGGAAGAGCCACACTCAAGGAGCCAAAGAGCCACATGTGGCTCGAGAGCCGCAGTTTGCCGACCATGGTCCTACACTAAATTTTGTTTTAACCCCAGCACCTGACCCACACGTCAGTCACTGCTGAGTAAGGAGGCTAATGTGACCAAATGCTAGCCGTGTTCTCCGCTCAGCTTGGATGTTGGCCCCCAGCCCCAGCCCCAGCTGGCCCTTCACAGCCCCGTTTTAGCGAGAACCCCGTGGAATCCACTCCAAGGGAACCGCCCCCTCAATGTCCTTTCAAGGTCCTCTGTCCCCCACTTCGATGCCTGAGCCGGGGCCGGACTTCAGCGAGCATCCCTCAGGCTGGCCTGGCTGCCTCCTGTTAGTACCGTCCGTCCACCGTGTCCCCCCCCCCCCCACCTGCTCCGCGGGCACAGAGCCCTCCTGTCCTCGCTGAAGCTCCACGTAAGCCCAACCTCCCTCCCTGCAATCGCCTCGATGCGATCACGGAGGCGCGATGAAGGCTTCCCTGCGGTGTGAGGAGGGTCTGAGCCGTTTCTTTAAACACTGGGCAGTGCTGCCCAGCCCGTGTGGCTCAGTGGACTGAGCTTATCTCCTGCCCGAGAGGTCATGGCTCGGTTCCCGGCTTGATCCCCAGTAGGGGGTGTGCAGCAGGCAGCTGATGACTGCCTTTCTCTCATCGATGTTTCCATCTCCTTCCCCTTCTCCCGTTCTTTCTTTCAAAAAATCAGTAAAAAACATTTTTTAAATTAGATTGACTTCCAATTTCCATTTATAAAACAAACACACACTTCCAACAGCAGAGAGCAGTGCTTTGGATGCTCCGGCAAACGTAAACACCAGAGGTAACTGTGCGTCCGTTTGTAAAACAGATTTGCCACCACAGGGTGCTCAGGCGCTGGAAACGCAGAGAACAAAACGAGGCAGCCTGCCTGGTGACCCAGACCCGCACGGCCACTGCTGGCTGTCCCACTGTGCGCTGTCACTGTGCACGGCCACTGCTGGCTGTCCCACTGTGCGCTGTCACTGTGCACGGCCACTGCTGGCTGTCCCACTGTGCGCTGTCACTGTGCACGGCCACTGCTGGCTGTCCCACTGTGCGCTGTCCTGACAACTCGCTCTGAAGGGCCTCTGCCCTGTGGTGCCTGACCGCGCTCACGGCCTCCCGCTACTCCGAGCGGGGAGGCTGCACCTTCAGGCCACGCTCCTGCTCACTGTCCACGTCCCCGCAAAGGCTCCGAGCAGAGGAACCGGCTAGAAACCAAACTGCCCCCCGTCCCCTCCATGGCGTCCTCAGAGCCACATGTCCGCACAGGGGCTGCAGCTTCCCACACAGCGCCCCGTGTGAGTGGATCCTGTGTGTGTGTGTGTGTGTGTGTGTGTGTGTGCATGTGTGTGAGAGAGTGTGTGTGTGTGTGGGGGGGGGGAGGGGCGGCACCTTTGCTGTCCTCAGTCGCCTGTCTCAGCAGCCACACCAGAGGCCAGCCGAGCGGACAGGAGCACAGATCAGGCTCAGAAGCCCTCTGAGAGGAGGAGGGGACGCGTCCCATCTTCTCTACCTCGGCTTCAGCCCGCGGCCTCGGGTTCTAGACGGATCCACGGCGCAGCGGGAAGGGATGCCAAGGCTCCGCCACCAGAGGCACCTGCACGGCGCCAGCCACGAATCGCCCTGCCTCCGGCTCTTACAAACCTAAACCCGCGATTGGCACGGGGCTCAGCACACGTCCCCTCGGCACCTGCCGAGCCCCTGACAGCTGTGTGCGCGACCTGTGAGCGAGCGGCCAGAGCAGCTTTATTGTCGACAGCCCCACAGGCGGGGCCCTCCAGTGGTTAGAGCAGTGCGCCACCTCCACACAATGGAACAGGACTCAGCAGTGGAAGAAAAAAAAAACCCTTCGATACATACAATATCTGGAATGGCTCTCAAGGAAATGAAGCTGCGTGGAAACGGCCGCCCTGGGAAGGGTGTGTATTGCAGGATTCCAGCTCCACAACGGTCCCCGCAGGAAGGCGGGAGGAGCGGAGGGGAGAGGGGCAGGCCCGGGCTTCGGGAGGCACAGGGGGAGGGGGAAGCCGCTGGGGCGGTAAAAGGGACCCAGAGACCCTGTGGTGACGCTGTGAACGTCCTGCTTCTGCTGCTGGTCATGCGACTCTACACGTGTGACAAAACTGCACAGAACTAGATACACCTACACGCGCGCGACAAGTGCATGAAGCTAAGAAAAGCTGGGTCACATGCAACGTAGCTACATCTGCTTCCTGTCCGTGATGCAGCATGCGGGGGTCACCACGGAGGACACCGGGGAAAGGGAAGCGGGATCTCTCTGTATTTCTTCCTATGCGGCCCGGCAATCCGTAATTAGCTCAAAATAAAAAGTTTAAGAAACGCAACTAAACATTGCTCCCCACTCGAAGCTACCTTCGTCCCCACTCTGAATGCCGTGGAAAAGCGTGGCCCGGGAAGACATCATGGTCCCGCCGACCACACGCGCTGCCCAGAAGTGGCCCGTCAGGGTGCTTCGGGGAAAAGCATGGTTTTCAAACCACAGAGGGTTCTTTAATTAATGACTGGTGTTGTGATAACTAGGTGCAATTTAAATATCACTTCAGATACACAGAGCACAGAAAGTCAAATTCCAGATAAAACTAAGAATGTAAATATAAAATAATAACACAAACTAAAACCTGGAATTGAATATCACACTTGTGGGTGAAGGATGGGACTCTGGAGAATGACAGAGGAAAAGGCGGAGAGATTCCGATAAGTTAGAATTTTGTATGTGAATTAACAAGAACAAACTTAAAAAAAAAAAATCACATAACCCAATGAGATAGCAAACACCACGGGGAAAATATGCTAAGAAATTTTAAATGGGTTAATACGAACTTGCATAAAAATGTAAGTAAAATTCTTATAAAAAACAAACAAACAAACAAAAAAACACTAAAAGTGAATAGATCAGTAGGCCAAGGATGTGAACAGTTTACCAAAACAGAAATGTTTAAAAGGAAAATGACTGAATGCAGCAAATGGTAAAAAATAATAAATAAATAAAAATGCAAATATAAACAAAATAAGGCAACGTTTTGCCTGTGAAATGAACACAGCTCTTAACAAGATAATACCGAATTCTGGCAACTGCGCAGAAACACCCGTCAGATCCCTCCGGAAAGCAGTCTGACAATGTGTGCCGAGCCCGCTAATCCCGCTTCTGGGAACGAGTCCTCGGAGAAAATCCACACCCGGGAGCCGCGTGCACGAAGCCCCCACCGCTGCGTCTCCCACAGGTGTTACCACCCGGAGCGCGCAGCAGGCGCCACCGTTCTGGGGCAACAACGAGGAAGCCGGAGACGAAAAGCTAGTGCCACGGAGAGGCGTCTGTGGCAGACGGGCACGTGAAAAAGCCAGTGGCCCGATGACAGTCGTACCAGGGCCATGAGAAAGCGAGATTTGCGCGTGAAACGATGAGCCGAGTAGAGAACCCCGGTGACTGTGCAGGGCTACACGGCCGTTCCCCACTCGATGCCCCAGGACTTCGGGAGCAGGTTACGTGCCTCCTGGAGGCGTCTGCAGCCTCCGTGGTGAGAAGCCAGCTCCCTTCCCACGTGGGAGCTCCATCCCGCGTGCATTTGGGACAGAGAAGCTGGGAAGCCGAGACCTCACGGAGACCACAGAGCGACGGCCATGACAGGGGACAGCCTGGTTCTCTAAATGCCGGCTGCCGCCCTGGTGTCTGGGGCCGGACAAGGAGGCTCGAACCCGGGAGCTCCACCTGCCAGAGGGCTCCGGGCCTCTGCTCTGTGGTCCTAAGGACAGGAGGTAAGGAGGGTGGCGGGAGGAACAGGACCACAGCCTTCTGGAAATTTCTACACCAAAGCCGCAGGAGAGGAACCTCAGGGAGCATGGTCTGGAAGACACTCAGGCAGCACAGAGCTCACAGCCAGGAGACGGAGAAGGAGGAGGCGGCCTGGGTGCCTGCAAGCAGATACTGAACGCACCCCGTTTCTCCACGGGAAGGCCCCCCTCTGGGAGCCTGCGAGTGGACAGCCCCGGAGCCAGGACAGCAGCAGAACAACCATGGCCGGACGCTGGTTCTGTCCAGTGGGCCGGGCTCCTACGCCCCCGCCACCCCTCCCAGCCTCGCCACCCCTCGCAGCCCTGGCGCCGCGGGGGGAGGGGCTGAGAGAAGGCTATTTTGAGAGACCAGAGCGTTTTCATGGCTAATAGGGTTTGTTGGAGCTTAAAAGACAAGATCCATCTAGAAACGTTCACTGCAGGATGATCGCACAGGAGTTATTTAAAGCAGCGTACCCTTTTCGGCCCGACCGTGGTATTTTGTGGGCTTTACGTAAGAGGAGGCACGTGCTGCGGGCCCCAGCTCGGTCTGCACCCCCCGAGCGAGTGAGCAGGGCGTGAGGTGCAGGCGGACCATCCGGGCATCGTATCCATACGGTTACCATCGCCCCTTCCCCGAACACCTTCTCGCTAACGGCCCTGCTTCCTACGTGGGTGAGACACCAGGAAGACACCAGTTTTCCTCACCAACCAACTCTGACATCTACACCCGCCGATGTCTACACCCACGCCGTCTCCTCTCCTGCGACAACGCCCCACTGGCCGAGTTCCTGCCCTTCCCTCCTCTCCGGGCAGCCCGTGCCCCCTCGCCGCCTCCACGCTCCATGACCACTCGCCGGCTCTCTCTCCACCAGATGGCTTCCACCTCGCTCCGTCTCCACACACACACCAACCCCCGTCTGAGTCACGCCTGCCTCCAGACACAGTTCCTCAGACGCGGCAGCACCGGAGCCCACGGGAGGTGCCCACGCCCGGTGTGCCGTGTCCCCTCCGGGTCCCCTCCGGGCTGGATTCCACCTCGGCCACGCCAGGGACACGGCTCTGGCCGCCACCAGCAGGGACCTCCGCGTGGCCAGAGCCTCCGGCCGCTTCTCCGCTATTTCCACGTCCTCCCCTGGCCATTCCTCGCCGGCTCGCTTTCCCGGCTTGTCTCCTGCTACTGGCCACACGTGGCTCCTTAGGGCCCGTCCCTGGTTACGTCCCTGAATCTGAGAGCACCGGGCTTCAGCCTGTGCCTCCTCTTCTGCTGCCACGCTCACCGCCAGGGGCCTCGCTGGCGTCAGCTAAATGGAGGAGCACCCGGGCGTGCCCTCCTCCCTCCCCGTGGCTCTGACTCCTCTTGAATCGCTTTAGCTCGCTGTGTGCCAGGCGCCTCCTCCACGGGGCCGTGTCTCTGGACCCGGGTGGAGACTCATTCTCCGGGGCCCAGAGAACATTCCCCACATTCCCCGGGCCCACGCCCTACAGAGCTCACCCGGCCTGCACAATCTACGTTCTTAGCATTCAGTGTCTCCCCTCCATTCACCTCGAGTGTGGTTTGATCCATCTTCCCGGCAGGAGACAGAAGGAAGGATGGAGAAGCACTGAGCGAGGCCAAAGCAGAGCTGGTGACATCCCCCCCACCCCCCCACCCCAAGGCTCCACCCTGTTAGCCATTTCACCAACTGCGTCTGGCTCACATCTAAAGACTTTCCTCGGCTGCTCCTTCTCCTTCCCTCTAGACCAGAGGTCGGCAAACTCATTAGTCAACAGAGTGCCAAACCGCGGCTCGGATTTCTCTGGAGAGCCAAGTTTTTTAAACGTAAACTTCTTCTAACGCCACTTCTTCAACATAGACTCGCCCAGGCCGTGGTGTGTTGTGCAAGAGCCACACTCAAGGAAGGGGCCAAAGAGCACATGTGGCTTGAGACAGCAGAGGAGCGCCTGGGACGGTTACTGTTCACAGCCACATCAGCATCTCACAGGGCCAGCCCTCCTCGGAGCTGGGGTACTGGACCCGCAGGCAGGGGCACCGGGTTGGCACGCGGCGCCGGGCGCCCAGTGGCTCAGACACGGCGGCGTGGGCGCGGCCTCTGGTGCGGCTTCTGTGTGGAACCATTAGCGTTCACTGAGCTGCAAAGACCAAGCTGTCAGAGCTCGTTTTCCTCCTACATCCCCCCACGGCGGGGTAGCACCAAATACTGGGCGTTACAACATAATCTGTAGCCGGACGGACGCGCAGTGCAGGGAACGTGACAGGCGGACACGGAGGACGAGGCTCCCCGCGGTGCACGGGAAAGGTCACGGGAGACGGGAGACGGGAGACGCCGGCTCGGCAGGCAGCGGCCTCCCTCCCCCCCCCCCCCCAGCTCAGCCCCCCGCGTGTGCGGGCTCCGGGTGCAGGCGGAGCGCCCTCAGGCGGGTTTCCTGCTGAAGCCGGAGGCCCTGCACCGGCTAAGGGTCCTGACGAGAACAAGGGGTCCCCTTGTCCATGACAAGGGGGCGGGGCCGGCTCAGGTCTGCTTCCTCCGGGGCCAGAGCCCGGGTGCTTCGTACCGAAGCCCCGTCTGGGCACCAGGGAACCCCCAGCCTCCAGTGTTTGGTGGCAGAAGGGAGACCACGGGCACCGTGGGGAGGGCCCTGGCGCCGGGGGCAGGAAGCCGCCCGGATACTCACTTGTTCTGCATCATGTTCATGATCACCCAGTCGAACGGGTACACGTTCTTCCCAATGAGGTTCTTGAACATGATGAAGGTCTCCATCAGGAAATCCTGGAGGAAGAGGGACAAACTAAGACAGCGCCAGGGCGGGGGTGAGGCCACCCCGCTGCACCCCTGAGTCATCGCAGGATGAATGACTGTGTCCTCGAAGCGGAATGAAAACTTCCTAAAAAGTAGCGCAGATGTATTTCCCGGGCGCCGCGAACTATTCCTAACTCCGTTCGCTCAGCACCTCGTAACTTTTCCAAAACCTTGGCTGGAAACAGCCCCCGGGCGTGTCTTCCTGACTTCCCGAGGATTACAGATCTGTGATCACACACTTTCTGCTCAAAGAAGAGCATGTTTTCACACATAACATGAAGGTTATTTATAGTTCGTACAGTGCCTGGCTGGTGTGCTCAGTGTTGACCTATGAACCAGGAAGTCACGGCTCCATTCCCAGTCAAGGGCACGTGCCAGGGTTTCGGGCTTGATCACCAGTAGGGAGCATGCAGGAGGCAGCCAATCAACGATTCTCATCTCTCCCTCCCTCTCCCTTCCTCTCTGAAATCAATAAAAACATATTTAAAAAGAAAAACCCAGGGAGCAACTATGACCACCCTTTTGCCAAGAGGCCACCAGCAGAGGAGACCTTAGGGGCCTGGGCATGGTCAGCCCGCTGTCCCTCCAACCCAGCTCACCGTGTTCTGGCCACCAGCCCTCCCAGCAGGGGTGTTCTGTGCCTCCCCCACACAACCAGCGGCTCCGCTCCCCAGTTTTAATATTGAAATCCATATTTCACTCCTTAAGTTCCCTACTTCGTCAAGAGTTCCACATGTTAATGACCAGTTTGCAGATTCCGCCGGCGGAGTGCGGTAATTTCGCCGCGTCTCCATTTGCATGAAATTGCCCGCTCTCTTGCTGATCGCTCCTCCAAGCCTAATAATGGAGACGCAAGGTCTGGTTTTTATTATTCTGGAGGAGACGCCTCTCCCCACCACCTTCCGCCGCCCTCCAGGGAGAGCGCCCCCGCCTCCTTAGGGGTCGGCTGCTCCCCGCGCTGTGCTGAGCGCGCCGGGCGCTGTGCATTGTGGGCCGTGGGCCTATGGGCGTCCGTGTCGTCGACATCACTCACAGCCTCACCATGGCATCTGCCTCGCACGGGGCCTGGCTGCACAGACGATGACGCTGGCATTTCCAAGGCGACAAGGGGGGACGGAGGGTGAACAGGAGGTGTCAGTGACCCCTCTCTCCAGGCCGGTCCAGGCCGAGGCGTTTCCTGCTTTGCTCATGGAGAGGGCCCTTCGGACTAAGTGGGAGCTCCCAGGAGAGCCATCCGTATCCGTATGGGCCAAGCCTTCCCGTCAACCACCCATCTGCTTCTGTGCGCTCCGACCCCACCGCTGAGCCAATGGCCTTTCCCCGACCAGCCAGAGGGGACTCCAGCCCTTCTACCTACATCCATTCTTGTCCCTCGTGGTCCCCATACGTCCCCCAGAGGAATCTGTGCAGATTGCAAGTCTGATCCAGGCACCCGCCCTCCCACCACCACCCACTGAAGCTGTGTCCCGATGTTCTTAAGGACAGAGCCTTGTGACCCTCAGAAGCAGGAAATACCTCTCTGCTGCCTGCTCCTTACTCCATTCAAGGACCCTCCATGGACGCTAAGCTCCTCAGAGGAAGGCTTGCTGGGGGAGGGATAACTGCTGACCTCCTGTGGATGCCCAAGCATCACCCCAAGATGGCCTGACAAAGGGGCATCTTCACCCCAGGGAGACCTGGCAGGGACCCCGTTACCCGTGGGATCAAACTACCCATCAGCCACAGGGGCCAGCCTGGCGTCTCACCCTCAATGCACACAGCGGGCGGGACTTGTGCAAAAGGAGGGGCCTGGATTTCAGGCAAAGCTTCCTGTTGGCAGGACCGGCAGAGGGACAGAGGGACGGAGAGACAAACTGAGCGACGTGGTGGGGCAGTTCGCAGACCTTAAGAACGGGGTTGGGGGGGTCGTCCGCAGGCTGGCTGGTGGGTGCCTTGGAGGAAGGAAGAGCTGGGTGGTGGGCTCGTTCTAGAAGACGGAGCCGAGAGGCACCACATGGTGAGGCTGGGCCTGGCCTGGGCTCCGGGCTGAGGCAGCCCCTGGGGAAGACGGGACATCGGGACGGGAGGGATCGGGAAACTTCTGGAAGGAGGGCGGCGGCCCGGTTCTGGAAGGGCCACAGAGAGGGCTTTGTTTGCGAGAGGTGTTCTCGAAAGCTGAGGGGAGGGCAGGCTTCTCACAGACTCCCAGGGATCTATGCACAGACAGAGCGACTCGGAGCAGCCGACGGGGGAGTGCTGGCAGCGGGTGAGCTCAGGGGATGGGGCCGGCTGGAAGGACCCTGCACCCCAGGGGTCTCCACCCGCCTGCGGGGCCTCAGAGCGGGACTGGCTGCCTCGCCCCGCCCTTCCTGCCACGGTGCCCACGGGCCAGACAGGTGGAGTGCTCCCAGCGAGCAGGTGAGTGGTCTGTGAGTGTCTGAGGGTCCTGCGGCCCAGACCCCTCGCCCAGGGGAGGGGGCTTTCCTTAGGCTTCACGGACACCCGGGGTTCCCAGGGGGGGGCCCACACCCCAAGGGGGCTGATGTTTAGGGTGCAATCCGAGAAGCTTCGTGCGCTTCCTGGGCTCCAGGGGCCTCGGAGAAAGTCTGTAAACACACATTGTGACATTTACGCATCTCTGTTCTCTGGTGCAGGTTTTGAAGCTTTACTTCCTATTTTTTCATGTCACTTCGTGTTATTTTTTAAACTATTTCTGAGTGATTTCCTCCTCAGGACTTCCACTGTCCTCTCCTCCTTTTATTTCCTCTCTCATGGAAGCCATGCTCTTTGGAAGCTCGTGGGGACCAGGCTCACGGCCTTTCAGGGTTCCTCCTGGTGAACAGTGTCTACTTTTTGGAGAATAGAATTGTACGTCACAGGGGGCGGGAGGGGGGCATCGGGATGTTAGAGACGCTGGGGAGGGGGGGCGTGGCCAGGACAGGCTGGGACCACGGCTCACACGGATGCTCCCGAGGAACAAACACAGGGACAGACCTCAGGTCGCAGCTCCCACTCCTGCTCCGCTGCCTTCACAGCGTGGGGGGCTGTTCCGCACGGACTCCAGGCTCCGAGCGGGAGGCCACTGCAGAGGTCTCCCAGCCAGACAGTCCCATGGCTGACCTTCTCACCATGGCCACTCCCAGGAGCACTCTCACCCCCCACTTCCCGGGGAGAGGCGTCACCCTGGACCACCCAGGACACCTGAGTGAGGGCCTGGGTGTCAGGGAGCACCTGCCCTGAGGCCCTGGGATGCTGGTCCTTAGGGAGGGTGCACCTAATCGGTCACTTCCACCCCGTGGCGCACCCCCCGTCTGGCTGCAGGAGGGTGCTACTGAGTCATGCTGGGGGCCCATGGTCACAGCTGGCGGGTCAGGCGGAGAAGGGAAGCCGCAGGGCTCCCTGGCTCCTGCTGCTGCAGGTCCATCAGTGGGGTGAGCGGGTGACGCCTCCTGTGCAGCACCCCAGCCTCCAAGGATCCCGAGGCCTGTGAGGGGCCTGACAGGGCAGCCGGCCGCCCCGCCCCCAGTGAGCAGCAGGGTGCGTGTCAGGACCTCACCCTGGGCACACGGCTCAGGCAGTTCCTCCCCGGCGGCTTCCCAGTCACCCTTACAACGACGACACCAGTGTCTTCCCAGCCCACTGGACCCCACAGGGGACGGACTGGGTCACAGCGACACTCACCACCACGTCCGTCCTCATCTTCCCGAAGGTCGTGATCAGGTGGGCGTAATGGTAATCCTCCATCTGCCGTAAGATCGCCGTCATGCACGCCACGAAGTTCCCCTGCGGAGGACCGGAGACACAGTGAGACGGGGCGGGGACGGGGAGAACCACGCCCTGGGGGAGAGCGGGCATCACCCAGGAGTCTGGGCTGGAACCGGCAGGGGGAAGCCCCACTCCCGCCACTGCTGGCCGGCCCCCAGCAGGCACCGGACACTCCACAGCACCATCTTTCCCCTTTTCCTTTTCTCCCCGCCCGCCCTTCTCTCCGCCGCTCTGTATCAGTGCTTCCTGGCCAGGGCGGTCCGGGCTGGAGAACAAGCGTTACATGTGCTCGTAGGGAACACGCAGAGGGTCCAGCAGGACTGAAACCTCCACCTCCTCTGCCCTGTGCTCCGTCACCTGCTGCCCTGACCTGGGGCCGGGCACCCAGAGGCCTCTCCGCCCCCACCTCCTGCCGGCACCCGGGAAGCAAGCCCCCGCTCACAATGAGCTGGGCCCGGCTCCCCTCCAGGAGGGCTGATGTGAAAGAGGGAGTTCTCAGGGAGGACGGGGCTGGAGGAGAGGGAAAGGAGGAGGAAAAGGAAGCCGGCAGACAAAACCAAGACCCGGAGAAGTCAAGGGCGGAAGCAGTCTGCAGTTGGAGGCAGCCACCAAGTCCTAAGCTGTGCGTGTGCACATGTATGTGTGCAGGTCTGTGCAGGTGCATGTGTGCACGCAGGTCTGTGCATGTGCGTGCAGGAACGTGCATGTTTGTGTGTACAGGGTTGTGGATGTGAGTGTGTGTGCAGGTGTGTCCAGGTGCATGTTTATAGCTTTATCCATGTGAATGTTGGTTGTACAGGTCTGTGTGCATGTATGTTTGTGTGTGTGTGTGCGTGCCCATGCATATGCATGTTTGCGTGTGCTTGTGTGTGCAGGCCTGTGCATGTGTGCATTTGTATGTATGCACTGAAGGGGGTGTATGTGGCAGGAGGGCAGGTGGCTAAGTGGCCCGTTGCCATTGAGTACAATGTATCACACGTCTGGGGTTCATGGCTAACAACATCTTAAAAGACTCCCTTGCACTTCAATATTTCATCCTAAATTATTGACATTTTAAGAAACATGGGACATGCATTTTCTCCCATTAAACCAGTGCAAGGGCAGTGAAATTATAGGATGAGAAATGCTTTCCGACATGCCCTAATTTCGCCTTATTAAATGAGCTCCCAAATTGCATTCTTTTACGAACTCCACTTTTACAAGCAGTATATCTGAATGCCTAAATGCCTCCTGCATTAATTTGAAATTCACTCTCTGCAGTGAAATGTTAAGGTCCGATACTGTTCCAATTCATTCTCCATCTGCAGCATCCATACACGCTTCCCAACGAGCCCTCCATGGCGCATCCCGTAAATTGAACAAATACAGTAATGACACGATGGTGCCCAGAAATGTAAATTCTTCGTGAACAATAATAATTGAGGTTTAGATGCCGAGTTGGGGTTCAGAAAAAGAGCTAAATAACGTGTGTTTTCCACTGGAGGGATGAGTTCTGACATGGCAAGAGGCCTATTGATGAATAGAAACTTTATTTCATCCTCACAGGAGGGTGTGTTTTAATGATTTTTAGAGAGAGAGGAAGGGAAAAAGAGAGAGAGAGAGAGAGAGAGAGAGAGAGAGAAACATTGATTGGTTTCCTTTCATATGTGCCCGGGCTGGGGCAGAAACCACAGCCTAGGTTTGTGCCCTGACCAGGAACTGGACCTGCCACTACTGAGGTATGGCTGATGCCCTGGCCACCTGAGCCCACAGCCAGGACTACAGACTTTTAAGATACACAAATACTTGGCCTCCCGTGGAGTTCAGGAGAAGCTGCCTTGGTCATGGTCTTCACAACCTCACATGCTGATCAAGTACAACGAGGCCAGCGGAACCACAGCCCACACCCTCAATCTCTGCGACCCATCTGCAAGCCTGTGAAGCGGCTCCTTCCCAGAGTGACGGCTACCGGGCATCGCTCAGCACCCAGCTCAGCACCCAGCTCAGCACCCAGGGCATCGCTCAGCACCCAGCTCCACCTCCCCTCACCCAGAGGCACGTGGCGTCCTCCGCGGACGGCCCCTCCTCCCCGGGCCCCCCAGGCAAGGCCCGCTGCCCCCCCCCCCCCCCCCCCGGCAGGCGGAGAACGTGGGCGCAGGGAGAGGAAAGGTAAGGCGGCCACAGGCCATGCCCAGCTCCGGCGCTGATGGAGGGAGGCGACCATAACCCCCGGACAGGAGCTTTCCCGGAGCGAGCGGAGGCCTGTGCCGGCCACGGTCCCCTCGCGTGGGCTCGGTTCCTTTTCATGTTCAACAACGGCGACGCACACGCTGGAATCACCGCGATCACACGCAGCGTGTCTGACCGGAAGCGATACACCAAGAGCTGACCTTGAAATGCCAAGGTCAGAGTAGAAGAGCCAGACCGCAGAGCAGCCTTGAGGATGCTGAGGGCGTGGGCCCTGCCAGCACGGGACGGGGCCGGGCCGCTCGCCCCGAGGGGCAGGCCGCATGGTTCGCTGCGAGACCCCGCGCGGCCCGGCGGGGAACGGCCGGGGGCAGGGATGGAGTGACACACGGACCACGGTGGAGCCACTTCCCGAGAGCGAGGCCGGGCGTGCGAACTGGCCAGGCGGGAGGATGAGGACGTCAGCGAGGAGGCAGCTCAGGGCCTTCTCGAGGGTGGGTACCCACTAACGGCGCCCGGGTGACGGGTCCCTGTGGTCAGAGGTCAACAGGCCAGCTGGGCACGCGCGCTCTTGGCTTCACCCGAGTGAATGTTCCAGAAGGGACCTGCACCGTTCAGTCCTTCCAAGAAGAAGCGAGTCCTGCAATGTCAGCTCTTTTCTAGCCTGAACCGATGAACCCCACCGGTATGGGCCTAGGCCTGGTCACAGCCCAGGAGGGCGCCTCCCATGCATGGCGAGGGCTCCATCCCCAGAGTGCCAGGCTTCTCGGGGCAAACACTGGCACCTCGAAGCTTTACTGCCACGTGGCCCCAGAGGGCGTGAGGGCAGTTAACCCAAGCAGCCAGGGAAGCACATCTGCCGCCGATTACACACTGCAAGCAGAAATGGAAGAACGGTGAAAAGCTTTCGTTTGCTTAAAAAATACATTGTATTGACTTCAGAGAGGAAAGGAGAGGGAGAGAGAGAAACATTGATGATGAGAGAGAATCATTGATGATGAGAGAGAATCATTGATCAGCTGCCCCCTGCACGCTCCCTACTGGGGATGGAGCCCGAAAGCCGGGCATGTGCTCTGACCGGGAATCGAACCATGACCTCCTGGTTCCTCAGTTGACCCCCAAACATGGAGCCACACGGGCCGGCCGGACATGTGAAAAGCAAAGCTCTGTTCTGCCGGCTCAGAAAATAACACGACTCCTGTGTGGCTCTGCATTGATTTATGGGAAATGCGTTTAGAAGTCAAATGAAGCTTTTACTTTGCGCGGCGGGGAGGGTGGCAGCTCCGCCGGCGGTGGGCGTCCCGCCTCCTCCAAGCCTGAGCCTGGGCACCGGCTCCCACCCCGCGGCCGAGCCAAAGGGAATGAATAAATAAAACGAAGACCTCTTCCTTAGGCCTTCAAAGCAATGCAAAGCGGGGGCAGGGAGGCCGGGCGCGGTGGCAGGAGATTTAAGATTCAGGACGCAGGATGCCTCATAAACAGGAAATGTGAACTTCATTAGCAATCAGAGATGGAGATGATGCCGTGCTATCTGCTCGCCAAAACAGCAGCGGGGCCGAGGTGACGAGGCTGTTGGCGAGGGTGCGGGCCCAGCACTCAGGCACCGCCGGTGGGAGCCGAAATTGCCTTAACCTTTTTAAAAAGTGATTTAGCAATTGCTTCGAGAAGTCTTGAAAAAAAGACTCATCTCCTCCGTAATTCTACTTCTCAAAGCCACCGAAGGTCCTGATTCAAAATCGAAAACGTGGTGCCACAGCTGAGGGCTGTGCCCAGGGGCAGGGGCGGGGGCTGTGCCCGGGGGCAGGGGCGGGGGCTGTGCCCTGGGCTGGGGGCGGGGGCTGTGCCCGGGGGCGGGGGCGGGGGCTGTGCCCGGGGCTGGGGAGGAGCCGCTGAAGAGCAAGGCCCCCGGATCTCAGGTCCAGAGCAGGAGGAGGAGGTCCCCCACTGCAGGGGAGACACCTCAGGGGAGACCCACCGGCTACTGGGAACCTACGTGTTGTTCGGTCTGAGCCTGGAGGTCAAGGTTTCATTCCTGGTCAGGGCACAGGCCCGGGCTGTGGGCTCGAGACCGGCTGTTTCGTTTCGCAGCGTCTCAGTCAGCTCTGCTGGCTGAAGTCTAAGCATGCGGGTATGAACTAGAAGGAAAGTAACTTCATCGGCCCTAACCAGTGTGGCTCAGTGGATAGAGCAACGCCCTTGGGACTGAGGGGTCCCGGGTTCGATTCGGGTCAAGGGCACGTACCTTGGTTGCGGGCACATCCCCGGTAGGGAGTGTGCAGGAGGCAGCTGATGGATGTTTCTCTCTCATCGATATTTCTAACTCTCTATTCCTCTCCCTTCCTCTCTGTGAAAAATCAATAAAATGTATTTTTTTAAGTTGCAGTTGCGGGGGGGAGATGTATGAGTTGGTGAATTCTGCGTGACTTTCTCTGGGCGAGGGGTGGGGGGGCATTCAAGCCAAAGAATCCCCCCCCTGAGGAAAGCACCCCTGAGACTGCACAGGAGGGAGCAGCTGGCAGTGGAGTCCGCCACTGAAAAGGCTGACGGGACAGCGGCTGGCGTCGGTGGCGCGGACACGGCGAAAGCCCCCGAGGGCACCAGTCACCGTTTCCGAGAGCGACAGGTGCCGCCGCCGCTGTTCTTGGCAACGGTGCTGCCGCGCTGTGAATCCGGTGCCTGGTCAGGCCTGAGGCGGAATAGGCAGGCGAACCAGCTCCCCCGGCCAACGCGGAGGCTCCTGAAGCCGGCGCTGTGCTCACCACACCGACCGCAGCTCCACTTCCCCGGAACGGCCGTCCGCGCTGACGCCGAGGCGTTTCCTTCCTTTCCTGCTTTAAAGACCGGCTCCGTCCCGCGGTGCTGTTCCCCAATGGATGGTTAATTCCCACTCACTCCCTTTCCAAAATATCGCGATTCCTTTTTTCATAAAGGACCGTAAAATAAAAAGCGTTTGCAGACAAGAAATTAAAAGCAGAATGGCCGCTCAGCTGCATGAGTGCCGTCGATTAGTGCTTTTCAACTTGCAGCGAAATTAACCCCCAAATTTAAATGGAGTGTGCTCGGTGGAGTTCAGGGAGTCCTAGCGTTTTATAGCATTGCAGACGCTACAAGGAAAGAGATCTAATTTTAAACCAAAATCAATTACGATTTTTACAGTGGCAGTCAAGGGCTTGTTTGCATCTGAAGGTACCCACAGCAATTAGCTGGTACTTATTCAGCGTGATACATTAAACACACATTCATGGCTATGAAAATAAAAATAAACAATCAAATTTTATACATACAATTATACTTTATGGTAGAATGCGGAATAGTTCTCTATACAACTTCTTAAAATAATTCATTTGTTGCTAACCAAGTAAAGCAGACATTTTACATTTTTCATAGACTCAGTAGATCAGACTACTATTAGCGCCTCAGAGAATTTAGAATCTTCCAAGTCTCCCCCATGATACATAGTATCTCAAAGTATCCTGTAACCGAAATAAGAGCAACTCAATCTTAATGCAATTTTACCTTTGAAGGGAGGATCAATATGCCTTCGCTTTTTTTTTTTTTTAAACTTGACTTCGGTCCATAAAGAACATTACTGACACCAGAGCTACAGATTCAAGTGGAAACTCCTTATTGAATGAAAAGCAATTCCTCTAGATGAATCATAAAAAAATCCTGTCCTCAACATCATCTATATTGGATGGAGGAGTTGGTAACGAGGAAACCGTGTCACATAGCAGGTGTTAAAAATTAAATTAACAAATCAGGGAAGATCTTGAAACAAGAGGTTATTGTATAATAGAAACAGAGATGACCTAGGTCCATGGTTGGCAAACTCATTAGTTAACAGAGCCAAATATCAACAATACAACGATTAAAATTTCTTTTGAGAGCCACATTTTTTAAACTTCTAACACCACTTCTTCAAAATAGACCCGCCCAGACCGTGATATTTTGTGGAAGAGCCACACTCAAGGGCCAAAGAGCCGCATGTGGCTGTGAGCCGCAGTTTGCCGAACACGCACCTAGGTGATCAGATAGTATTCCTAGGAAGCATTTATACACAAATACATGCTGACCCAGAGACAAACCACGCGATACAGTGGAGGGCACTGAGGGAAGGGGCGGGAGGGCACACACCACCGAAGCTTAAGACGCAGGATGAAGATCGGGATCCAGAGAGCGTGGTGAAGGCGCAGACACACAGAGGACACACTAACCACACGCCTACCACAGGGCTCCCTGATTTTCAAAAAAGGGGCTCGGAGAATTCAGTCAGAGAAAGACAGACATCTTGTCGACAAACGGTATTCCAAATGGTACAGTGCGACACCATGTGAAAAGGCTGGGAGAGAAGGCAGGGAGGAGGGAAGGGAGGGCCCATACCTCACACCACACGCAAGAACCACCTTCAAGCGCATCCCAGGCCTAGATGCAAAACACGAAACAACAGAACTTCTGGAAGAGAAACTCGAAGAAACCTTTGTGACCTTGGATTGGGTGTAATTTTTTAGGGTACTAAAAAAAAAAAAAAAAAGCATGAAACATATAAGAAAAAAAAGTAAGTCCTACTTCAAAATGAAGAATGCTTGCTCTTCGAATGACACTGAAAAGGCAGGCTGCCACGCTGGAGGAGCCCTTTGGCAGACGCGTACCTGGCCAAGAGCTTGTATCCGGACTACAGAGAGCGCTCCGAGAGCCAGCCACAGACAAACGGCCCGTCAGAAAACTGGCCACAAAATCCAATAGCGCTTCTCACAGAAAGAGAGAGAGAGGGCCGGGACACATGGAGACAAGGTCACTGGCAGGGTCCCTAGAAAAAGTATGAGGGTTGAAACCACGGTCAGATCCCAGTACACACCTGGGAGGATGGCGGGATTCTAAGAGAAAGAAGAAGGATGCAGAGCCGCCGAAACCTCCCTGGTTGCTGGTCTGAACGTCAAACAATGGAGCCCTTTGGGAGAACAAGCCATTTCCTACGTGGGGACCAAGGACTTACCCACAACCCCGCCATCCTGCTTCTAGGGAGCAGCTCAGGGAAGGAAAGCATAAGCCGCACAGAGCCCTCCACAGCAGCGCACCGGCTGCAGTCACCGGGGCCGACGGGAGACACCCACCTGCCTGCCGTCGGGTGAACAGATGGAGCGATGGTGGAGCAGGCAGAGAAGCAGCCCTGAGCCCTGAGCTAGAGCTACCGACACATGGCGTGGCCCCCACACGTGGCTCAGCCGAGGACGCCAGGAACAGACAGGCCACACACGTGACCTTGTGGAAACGGCGACAGCAGTGACGGAGGGGAGGGGCTAGCTCTGGAGGGTCGCGGGGGCCATCTGGAGGGAATGGAAATATTTCAGATCTTGCCATCGGTGGTAGGGACCAAAGTGTCCCTGTCAGTTGAAATTCAGAACTAAAAAGCCTGATTTGGCTGTGGAACCTGAGAACTAGGCGGGGAGGAGACGGTTTGAAAGTCACAGAATGCCGGCAGGCGACAGCGGCGCACACTGACATTTGGGGCTGCTCCGCACGCACACAGAGCGGACAGGCCCTTTGATCAAAGGGGATCAGCGCTAATCACTGTGGTGCTCCGTTCGGGGGGGCGTCCGACAGGGCTGCGCAGGTCTCCATGTCCTTCGGGAGCGCCCCTGGCGATGGATTCCTGTGCGTGAACTTTAAGACCGCACTGTCACGGGTAAAGCCAGTCCCGCTGGAAGGTAAACCGAGATCCCACGGACAGTGTATGTTACTCAGGAGGCTCGCGATTGTGATTGTCAGTCTTGTGATTGCTCACACACACGGCTCGCCGTTCGCCCACGTCTAGGTTCGTGCCGTTCATTAGCTGTCCACTCGGCAAACACTCACAGAGGCGTCCCGTGATCCGGCCCCAGGCGCTCACATGGCACAGTAAGCATGTCAAACTCAAAGGCTAGCACGGTCCAGGCCTGTTCTACAGGCTGGAGTGGGAGGGGGCTTACTGGCACCTGAACGTGAACATCAGGCTCGCGTGTGCGAGGTGAGGTACACGAGTGCCTTAAGGGGGCCCTCTGGTTCCTGGGGTGCCATCACACACCTGGTAAGTACGCCCTGAAGCTATTTTCCCATCACATTTGGCAAGAATAAAAAAGCCTCTTGGGTGAAGACTTGTTGAGAAACATCATTTTAGGAGATGCCAATTAAAATGTACAGCAGCTACTCCTGGCCGGCGTGGCTCAGGGGTTGAGTGTGGAGCTGTGAACTGGGAGGTCACGGTTCGATTCCCAGTCAGGGCACATGCCTGGGGTGTGGGCTCCATCTCCAGTGTGGGGCGTTCAGGAGGCAGCTGATGGATGATTCTCTCTCATCACTAATGTTTTTATTTCTCTTTCCCTTCCCCTCTGAAATCAATTAAAATATGTATTTAAAAAAAAGCACATAGCAATTTACCCTGAGTTACATAAACGTTATTCCAATTTCTGCACAGACATAATGACAACACCAGAAGCCACTCCACTAATCTCACCCACATCCGGAGTCTATACTGTAATTTTTAAATTACTTAGCACTGATTATGACGGTGACCATTATAATTTTAATTAAGGAATACAAAACCTTGGTTGATAGCGATTAATCTCCTCGAACTAAATTCATATATTTGAAAGATTAATTTTTTTTTTTTACTTATGACAATCAGAGCCGTTTCCAGTCACTGCCTCCCACACACAATGAAAAAGGATGAGTCGCAAATCACCCCGGGCCCCCTCCACCTGGATCCCACACGCCACTCCCACGGCGCACGCACAGGAAGCACACGGGAAGTCACTTGGCAACAGATGTTCCGTGGAGATAATTTATCTTTTGATGAATCTCCATCTCCCCGGCGTGGAAGGGAAGGTGAATCCACAGCGTGGTACCTTAATCACTAATTTTAATTATGTTCCAGCATCACAACTCGTTTGCAAAACTGAGTATGTGTTTCACCAGTTAATTATCTGACTGCGCAGTGAGAAGTTTGCAAGATGCAAGGCTCCTGGTTCCTGTCTCCACGGGAAGCTGCGGATCACGGAGCGCCCAGGGTTCAAACTGGAACCGGCTGTCCAGGTGTCAGGCGGGACAAAGGAAACAACCCAGGCTGATCCGTTAGGCCCGTGGTCGGCAAACTCATTCGCCCACAGAGCCAAGTCCCAACAGAACAAGGACTGACATGTCTTTGGAGAGCCACATTTTTTAAACTGAAACTTCTTCTAACGCCACTTCTCCAACACAGACTCGCCCAGGCCGTGGTGTTTTGTGGAAGAGCCGCACTCAGGGGGCCAAAGAGCCGCATGTGGCTGGAGAGCCTCAGTTTGCCCATCGCGGCATTAGGAGGAAGCTTGGTCCATAGGAGGCACGTGTCGGAAAGAATCGGGAACCCTGGGCATTGCTCCATGGGGAATTCTGTTAAAAAGTAGTTTATTTAGGAAAACGCCATTACCATAAATGAAAAGCAAATCTCAGGACCACCGTGGACAAATATGAGTTGCTCTGACTGTCCCCAATAACCCCCTGAGGCCGCCTCTGAATTACACCCTTCCCCCTCACCGCCCCCCCCCCCCCCAATTCCCAGGTGAGTCTTGACCCCAGAACCTCAGGATGCCGATGGCCTGGGGCGGGCCAGTGAAGGGGAGTGGAGTAAAAGGTCACGGGGTGAACCCAATGCCACCTGACTGCTGGCCTCATCAGGAGACCCCGCAGAGGGAGGGCCAGCGAGGCCCAGGGGACACACCTCCGGCACCTTGGCCTTGGCCCCGGAGGAAATGGATTTCTGGGCTCACGCCGCCCACTCTGTGGCATTGTGTTGGCAGCCCTAGCCGTCGCATGTAACCCTCCTCCCTCCTGGTCCCTAACATGCTCTCCAGGGGCCCGAGGGCCACCCTGACTACAGACACCCCCCTGCCCGTGCCCCCCAAGCTGGCTGCTCCCCAAGACCTCCGGACTCCCTCCCGTCCTCCTGCAGAGCCCGGCTCCACGGCCTCCTTCCCACGTGGGACCCTGAGCCACAGGAAGACCTCAGGGCCAGCCCCATCCACCCCCCACCCCCCCAGGAGAGCCGGGACCCCGAGGAGGCCTGTGCCCGCCGCCAGCACGGAATCATGGGAAGGTTCTCGCTGCCTGGAGGCGGCGGCCGTGGGAGGGGGTCAGCCCGGGTCTCCCTCCCGAGCATGGCCTTCCCTAACCTGCTAACGCCACGCGTCCAAAACGGAAACCCCTGCCACGGTATTTTGAATTTAATTTTAAAAATCAATTTGCAATGACTATTATAAAAATAAACATATTAATCAGCATTCGGGTGTTCTTGAATAGTTTCAGCTGAAAATTTTCACGGGAAATGATTTTAAAGTTGGTCAAGGCTGCCAAGGAGAGAAAACGTTTTTTTACAGACGTGCGTGGCATGGGGGGAAGGCCCGCCGCTGGCGCCCGACGGGCTCAGGGCTGAGCGGGGTCAGCTCTTCCCACCGGCCAACGCCTCGAGGGAGAAAGAGGAGGGACTTGGTGAGCCGAGCGGACAGCCCAGTGTGAGGGTCTGACGGGGAAAGCCGTGTTAGGGACCAGGAGGGAGGAGGGTACATGCGGTTGCTCAGGCTGCCAACACAATGCCACAGACCCCCCCCCCCCCCCCAGCCACGGGCTCACGCGGACGTGAGCGTGTCCGCGAACTGGCCTCACGGGTGACAGCGTGTCCTGGGCTTCCCGTTCGCACGCACTCGCACACAGCTGCCAGGCCTCCCCCGGGACCACGGAGAGACAGTGAGAAGACGCCTTGGAAACCACTCACCATCCTCCACCTCCCCCCCTCTCCCCCATCAGAACACGGCGGCCGGCTCCCAGTCAGAGAGCTGAGCTGCCCTGCCTTTGGGGGGCAGCCAGGCAGCTGGAGATGGTGACCTTGGGGGCCAAGGACAGGCTCCTGTGCTGCCTGATGTCTCGGGGCTCCTAGAGCAGAGGGGTTCAGACACAATAGCAGGCACCACCCAGAGCCGGGCCACGGGCACCTGCTCCGCTCGGGAGGTCCTGGGGACCCCTCTCCTCCCCATGCAATACCTGGGGACTCCTTGTCCTCCTGACGCAGCACTGAGGAGCCCCTGCCTGCCTGAGTACGGGGTTCCTCTCCTGTCGTCACCAGCAGGACATGCAGGTAGGGAGCGAGCACGGCTCAGTACTTGGAAAACTCAATTATGGGGCTGCCGGCAAATTGCAATGCTTGTTCCCCATCAATTACTTTTTCTATTTGTGACACGTAATCATGTAGCACTCCCAAACCTCACCATTCACATTTACCCGCAGAGGGAGAACAGGGGGGGGGGGGTGGTGGAGGTGCATTGCGGGATGTATGGCTTACAAACAGACTTTGTGTGCCTATAGTTACCATAGTCAGGCTCAATGACATGTACTTGAACTTTCTACTGCTTTGAGTTCAAATAATTTTTATTATAAACATTCTTCCTTGCCGTTTCCTAAGAGTCCTGCTTGAATTTTCATTTATTTTTATCTGAAGTTATTTCAAAGAAGTTAAGCCATGGTGTGTGTGTGTGTGTGTGTGTGTGTGTGTGTATTAGTCTTCCTCCATCCTAAAACACATGCTCCCAAGTTATCGTTGTATTTAATGAAGAGAGATCATCTCTTATTAAACAATGGTGGCCTTGTAGGAACTGGTTTTCTCAGGCACAGAAAGCACATACACGGTTTTTTGGGAGCGGCATGTAAGCCAGAGGCATGGTTCTAAACACCCAGCACACATCCACATCTCATGTGTGTTGAGTCCCCAATTTACTTTGATGAGCTAATAAGCAGCAGGAAGCCGAGGCCAGGAGCAGGATTCTGGGGGCCATGGCAGTCCTTTCTCATGCGGCAGTTTGCTGAGCCCATTTCTCTTTATCCCTCACAAGGAGAGGGGGAAGGGGAGGACACAGCCCCGCCCTGACTCCCTGCTGCTCACCCCAGCCACTGCCTCTGCACCAGGGGAGAGGAGCTGAGGAGAATGGCTCCACGTTGTATCATTAGCTCTTAGGGACAGACATCACCCCAAGGAGCTGAGCGCCATCCTGCGGGCACCCTCCCCCCTGGCTGCTGGAGGAAGAGGAGGTCAGGAACTGAGCAGGAACTGAGGGCGCCGTAGCGAAATGGAGTTATCAGGCTCCAAAAGTGGGAGTTCAGTAATAGCGTGCTATGAAAGGAAAGGGCATTAAAAGATGATTCTGATAGGGCTAATTGATTTTTAGCTTTCGAAACGTACACCATCTAATCGTCCGCTCCTGGCAGACATTGCCAAACCTTCTTTCAAAATATCCCCCCGGGGGGCTGACGGGTGTTGCTGCCATTTTTTCACAGATGGTTCCCTCTAACTAACCACACGCTCGGTGGATTACTGAGCGGAGACACAGGCACCCCCGTCAGGAGAGATGCTGGCGACGGGAGCTGAGGGGAGCACCTGTGACCCCCGGTCTGGTCCCGGCCGCGCTCCCGTGAGTCTCAAGGACTCAGAAAGTCACGTTTCTGAAACCCAGAAGCAATGCAACATCAAGTAAGGGGGGGGGGGGGGTGTCCCCGTCTAGAGGAACTATAACGCACATCTACGAGGAAACATGTTTGTCCCGTAAGATTTCCAGCCAACAAGACGGAACTGAAAGGCCTGTGGGTCAGCCCGCCCGCCCGGTCCGTCCATCCGGGGCCACTGCCTGGGCCGGACGCGGTGCAAACCTCGGCTGCCTCAGAAGATGCCATGCTTGCAAGGAGACCTTTAACCCCACAAGGCAGGAGTGGGGGGACGGAGCACTTGTACAGCTCCTGAAGCTTCTTTGGAAGGTGGGGGGAAGCGGGGGGGGGGGGGGGGGGGGAGGGTGCTGCTCGGCGGGGGCGGGTCCAACGGCACAAGTGAGCAGATTGCACGTTCCCACAGGCCGTCCGTGGGCACAGACTCTGCTTAAAAATCACATCGGCTGCCTCTCTGCGTGGTTCAGGGGCTCAGGCAGCCCGTCCAGTCCTGCACCCCTGTCCCGCCCCGCTCTGCACTCAGGGCCCTCCCTATCCTCAGGGCCCGCCCCGCCCCTGTCCAAGGCCCGAAGGCTCTCTGAACCAATCTCCCGGGCAGGACTTCGAAGACGGACGGTCCCGGGGGGACGGCCACCCAGGACCCGTCACTCAGCAGCCGGTCAGCATGCAGCGCGGACTCACCCCCCTCTGAACAGCTCTGTCGCTTTTCCCAACAAAAGCTGGACGTCAAAGCGCAGAACATCCCTGACGCTGAACTTCGTGTTTCTGCCATTAAGCTAAGGACCCGACAGAGGAAACCCCGTGGAGATACACGGTCGTGAGCGGGGCTCAGGGGAGAGCGAGCGTCCTCCGGAGACACAGTCTGACGCGGGGACCGCCCGTCAATTCCCCGGCGGCAGGCCCGCGGCCCAGGGAGCCCTCGGAGGCTGGCCCAGCGGCAGGGGCCGTTCCCGAGTCTTCCCTCCCCCGTGACGCCTGCGTGAAAGGGACATGGCGCCCGGGGGGTGGACGGACACGGGACACCCCAGTATCAACCCCGGTCTGTTGTGAGCCCGGAGCAGCGAACCTCAGGAGGAAAGCAGGTCACGCTGAAGGGCTGCCAAAGGGGGAAAGGATGCCTTAGGGTCCGAAGATCCCTTTTTCAAAAAGCGTTCTTGTTGATTTCAGAGACAAAGAGAGAGGGAGAGCGAGACATGAGAGTGGCCTCCTGCACGCCCCCTACTGGGGATGGAGCCCACAACCCTGCAAGAGCCCTGACCAGTATGGAACCCTGACCTCCTGATTCAACTGCTGAGCCACGCCAGCCGGGCTGATGATTCAATTTCGAACCAAACTTTTGACCTGGCTCTAACTACCGGTATGAGTAATACGCCAAGGAAAGCAGCAGATTCTATTCCGACACAGAACGATTTTCAATTGTGCAGCCGCACTTACTGCCCATTAAGCCAAATTAGGTTTCTGTCTCTGTGAGGGAAATCCCATCAAATATTTCCTTGAAGAGTCTCTCGGATTAATAAAAGTATGTGGATTCCACAGCGTTTGCATGCCTTAGAGCCGTGGTGGGCAAACTGAGGCTCTCGAGCCACAGGCGGCTCTTTGGCCCCTTGAGTGTGGCTCTTCCACAAAATACCACGGCCTGGGCGAGTCTATATTGAAGAAGTGGCATTAGAAAAAGTTTAAGTTTAAAAAATGTGGCTCTCCAAGAAATTTCAATTGTCATACTGTTGACATTTGGCTCTTGGACGAAGGAGTTTGCCCACCAGTGCTTAGAGCACTGCACAGAGCACTCTGCCTCAGAGAAAGGGTGCCCGCACACGGAACCCTGTCCGGCAGCGGGCAGAGGCCCGCATGGCATTCCCAGAGTGCCGTGTGGCAGCCTTGGCCCCTGAGGCATGGCTTATTGTCTTTTCCATGAGGGACTTCAAACAGATAGGGGCCTGCTCATTGGACTGAAATGTATTAGTTGTGCCCGGCTGCCCGGCCTGGCTCAGGGGCTGAGCCTCAACCTGTGGACAGGAGGTCTCAGCTCCAGTCCTCGTCAGGGTTGCGGCTGGATCCCCAGTGTGGGGTGTGCCGGAGGCAGCCGATCCACGATTCTCTCTCATCACTGATGTCTCTATTTCTCTCTCTCCCTCTCCCTTCCTTGCTGAAAGCAATAGACATATACTAAAAATAATTAAGTGAGTGAAATGGGTCAGGTGAACATTGTTTTTAAGTGTAACTTCGCTTTGTTCAGGGCAGCAGGGAGACTCCGCCCCACCTCCCCGAACACAAGGTCAGGAATTCCACACCCAGTGCCCCGGGTCCCAGGGATCGGAGGCCAGCACCCCGTCCCTGAGGGGGCCCTCCTGTGGCCGCTGAGCTGAGCTTTGCCACGCGTTTCCGTTCCAGGTGGAAGGCCCCGTGGGATGGCTCAGCGGCAGGCGCGCGTGGGTATTCTCAGCCACTTCCCAACGGAAGCAAAGAGACTCCTGTGGCCAAAGGCCTGGGAGCTGAGAGGGAAACCCGGCTCTCGCTGCCCGCTGTTCCCGTGCCCGCTGCTGCTGCTGGTTCCGGGTGGGCTTTTGTCCGTGGCTGCTGTAAGAGAGCTGGATTGAGAGGATTTTGAAAATGTCCATAAATCATCGCGTGGAGGTAGGGTTTTCCTGTGTCTTCCCTTTTCCGGCTCTCCATGATTTATCTGGAAATTGACCTCACGGAAGCACAGTGTGAGCCCGGGGATGGGATTTGGTTACGGAAAGTGGCCGCCAGCGAAGGAGCGTTATCAGAGCCATCCTGTGTTCCAGGGTCTAAGAGAACAAGACAAAGCAATTTGTTCACAATCCATCATGAGCCGTCCCTGCTCGGAGGGATGCAAGATGCGCAGGCGACGGGATTGAGCTGAGTTTCCGATTTAAACTGTGCTCATTCGGTGCCCGGGCTGCCAGGGAGCGGAAGCTGGAGAGCAGCGGCGGGGACAGGGCTCCGGTGCCGGCCACCAAGGTGTCCCCGTCACATACAAGGTGCACACGATACCGTACGGCCGGGCTGGCGTGCTCCATGGCTGAGCATCACTGACCTATGAGTCAGGAGGTCCTGAGCAGAGAGTGTTCGATGGCAGGGACGACACTCTGCCACTCTGCCTGGCATGATGACGGCGGATGCACGCCATCACATGTTTGTCCAAGCCAATCGGAAGCCCGCACCAGCAGTGAGCGCTCGGACGGTCTATGGACTTGGGGGAGGCGGGGGAGGTGAAGGGGTGGAAATGACCCACGGATGCAGGTTCATGGATTGTAACGCTCACACCCTCCGGTGGGGACACTGTTAGGGGGGGAGGCTGCGGGAGGAGGGGTCAAGGGTTTTATGGGAAAACTATCCTCCTCTCAATTTCCCTGTGAACCTAGAACGGCTCTAAAAACCAACATCCAGATTTTAAAAAATCAGTTATAAAAACTGCTAAATGTCAGCAGCAGATATGACAATAATAAAAGCATTACCCGGCCGGCATGGCTTAGTGGTTGAGGATCGACCTCTGAACAGGAGGTCACTGCAATTTCTGGGCAGGGCACAGGCCTGGGTGCAGGCTCCATCCCCACTAGGGGGCGTGCAGGAGGCAGCCGATCGGTAATTCTTCCTAATCATTGATGTTTCTATCACTCTCTCCCTCTCCCTTCCTCTCTGACATCAATAACAATATTCAATAACAATAACAATACTACTACTACTACTAATAATAATAATAGCATTCCCTAAGGCAGTGGTCCTCAACCTTTCTCATGCCGACCCTTTAATCCAGCTCCTCATGTTGTGGTGACCCCCAACCATAACGTTATTTTCCTTGCTACTTCATCCCTGTCATTGTGCTGCCGGAATGGATCCTAATGTAAATACCTGTGGTTTCCGATGGTCTCGGGCTCCACAGCAGCGGTTCTCACCCTGTGGGTCGGGCATTACGACTCACTAATGGCAGCAAAATTCCATCGTGAAGTAGCGAGGAGAATAGTGTTATGGCTGGGGCACCGCAGCACGAGGGGCTGTACTAACGGGCCGGGCATCAGGAAGGTGCAGAACCACTGTCTAAGGTAAGGAGGGGCGGGAACCGGTCAGATCACAGCTCACAACCACCCACTTAGAAGCAGGGGTGCAGCCACGGGAGACGCCTCTGTGAGAGGGGCCAGAGGCAGGAAGGCTGCCTTAGGGAGGGCCAGCGCCGAGGCAGGAGCACTTGCAGGAGGAGGATTTCCCCCTTAAGGGCTCTGATACCGTCACCAGTAACCGAGATGTTAACCGGCCGAGGAGATACAGAGACAGGAAAAATCCTGTGCTCCCGTGGGGTGCTCAGCAGCCCTGCCGCCCTCCTGCCGGGTGAGGGCTCGGCAGCTGGGCCCCCTGCCTGTCCTGCCGGGTGAGGACACCGGCACCACAGGAGAGTCTAGGAAAGGCCCGGGTGAGGTCCTGCTACCAGGAGGAGGTCGTTTAGAATGGCAGCTGTGACCCCTGGAAACTGCCAGTGTTTCTGTGCATTCACACACAGTCACTCATGCACATACACATTCACACATGCACACATAGTCACACATGCAAATACACGTTCACACATGCACACACACAACCACATGCGCACACATATAGTCACATGCACATATGTAACCACACATGCACACATAGCCATACACACAATGCACATACAATCACACATACACACACGTAGTCACACATGTATAGTTACACACATATATTCACACATGCACACATATAGTCACACATATATGCACACAGCCACACTTGCACATATATCCACACATACCCACACATATATAGCCACACATGCACACATGCAGTCACACGTGCACGTAAAGTCACACACACAGTCACACATGCACACATACAGTCACACATACTCACACGTGCACATATGTAGTCACACATGCACATATATACCGGGATAACCGGTGGGTTGCACCAGAGGCTCACGATGCCTTATCCATGGAGCCGCGGTTGAAGGCCTTTGACAAATGGGGTCCATCTCACTGCCCGAGGCGGGCTGCTAACGGGAGCTTCATTGGAACGGGCGTAGGGTCACGTGAAGCCCGTCCGCTTACATGTCGCTACGCCCCGTGTTCAGGTAGGGAGCTTGTGTGAAGGGAGCTCTGCCTGTGGATAAATAGCTGCAAGCGTCTGGACTCTGCTTGGTGTTCACGGGTGGAGATGAGGCTTGTCAGGAGGGGAGGAAGGGACGTGCACCGAGATGTCTGCCTTCTGCATGGCCTGGGGCTGCCGCTCTGCGTTAGCCCGGCACGTGAAGGTCACGGCGAACACAGCCACGTCCCGGCACCCGTAGGCACCCACTGCAAGCGGGCTGCCCTCAGCGGCGCTGTCCAGTGTCCTTTAAGGTGACACAGCATGTGTGTCCACGGACAAAGCAAAGCTCTCCCCGGGGCTCCGGCAAGGGAACTCGCCGCTGGGGCACGTGCCTCGGTGGGTGTCTTCAGGATCAGCTGGGTTCCCGCGGATCGCCCACCACAGCGGGGGCCGCACTCAGCATCCCCCGGGGCGGAGGCCCAGAGCCCGGCCAGGCAGCTGGGGACGGGGGCAGGGCGGGCGAGGGGCCTGAGAGCGCTCATTAACACCCGGCCCACACGGGAGCCAGCCCAGAACGCCGAGCCGCAGGTGAGGACGCTGCCGCCGCACTATTTCAGGGTGTGAATGAGTCACTCGCCTTATTTTAAGGGACTCAGAGGCTCATCCGCAATTCCATGTGACACCGTATTTACTCGGCGGGAAAGGGGGGGATGTGCCACTAGAAGGAATTGCTTCGTGTTCCCAGTGGGGTGCGGCAAACCGGATAAGTCATCGATCAAGTTCACCTTTTCCTGAACGTGAGGGTATCACGCTCAGGGCCCGAGACAGCAAGATGGAAAGGCGATTCCACAGCTGCTGGCGGTGATCTGACGGGACAGGGGATCGCACCCCGTGGGCAGAGGGACCCGGAGTGTGAGACAGCCCAGGAGGGACAAATCACACATCACGACCCCGTGCCGAACGGCAGCCAGAGGCAGCCGATGAGGCTCCGACCCTCGCAGCCCCGGGAGCCCTCATTTCCTGCCTCACTGCCCGGCCCCGCGTGGACACTCTGCGGGTTAACAAGCTCAGAAATCGATGTCAGAGTTCACGGTGAGAACACACATAAAATGAACTAAGATCTGCTCAGACGGCACCCTGGGTAACCGATGCGTGATCTTCTCCAATAAAGCTGCTTTGTCCTTTATGGCTGCATACTGTTCAAATTTACATCTTTAGTTTAATTTTTTAAAAGCACACTGATTGGTGGAGTGTCCACCCCTGAGGTCTTGGTTTGATTCCACGTCAGGGCACATGGCCGGGTTACAGGCTCCATCCCCACTAGGGGGCGTGCCACAGGAGGATGATTCTCATCATTGATGTTTCTATTCCTTTCTCCCTCTCCCTCCCTCCATCTGAAATCAATAAAAATGTATTTCTTAAAAATCACTGGTTTTTCAAGTTTCTTCCTTTAATTCACCGAAACAATGAACAAGTGGTTGAAAGCATCGGCTGAGCTGCCTCCCTCACTTCAACAAAAGCCTTGTTGTATAGCACCGTGGTCGGCAAACTGCGGCTCTCGAGCCACATGCAGCTCTTGGGCCCCTTGAGTGTGGCTCTTCCACAAAATACCACGGCCTGGCCGAGTCTATTTGGGAGAAGTTTAAATTTAAAAAATGTGGCTCTCCAAAGAAATTTCAATCGTTGAACTGTTGACATTGGCTCTGTTGGCTAATGAGTTTGCCGACCATGGGGCTAGGAGATCAAGACCGAGAAGGCCCAGGGAGACGCCTTCCAGGGGAGGGGGAGAGACAGGCACCGGAGTGAACCGTGACCACGAGAGCCACGTTCCAACCACATCCACGTGAACCGAGGGCACTGCATTGTGCACAAAAGCATCTTTAAAAAGAAGGAGTCCTAAACAGCATTGAAACATGTCTTCTGGCCTTTGGATTGGGGAGGAAGTGCCGTTGGGCGGGCAGTGTGGGGAAGACCTCCTTGGGGAACACTTTCCTGATCGTTACAGGGACACTGAGGCCCAGCTGAGACCCGCAGAGCGAGGCGGGCGTGCACACGACAGAGGGCAGTATGGACCCAACGGTGCCAACGCTCAGATCAGGCAAATGGGAGACGGCGGTCTGCAAGCGGGCAGCGCAGTGGCGCCAACGTGCTGACCTACTATTTAATCCCCTAAGGGTGCAAGGACACCGGGGGGGAAAGAAATGTTTGTGGACAACGTGGAGCTGAAAATCTGTGTGACCTTAGCGGCCACCAAGCATTAATCAGGTGTTTTTCCTAAATCCTCACTCTTCCCATCTGGAGCCTGCTGTGACAACAGAACGCGTGCTTCCCCCGACAGCAGCCCGTGGTCCCGTCCTCCGTGGCCCGGACAACCGTGACCCCGTGAGCACATGTAACGTCACATGCATGTAACGTCAGGTGGCCAGAGCGGGCGCTAGGACCGTGGAGGACCACGGTGACAGTGTCGCGGCCCCGGCAGCAGCAGCAGGAGAGCTGGCCTGTGGTGGACGCAGAATGTATACTGGGCTGGATGATTCTAAAGGCCGCTCGTCAGTAGGCAATAATATCACCGAAACGACATCGGAGGTGCAGAAGGTGTTACTGAGCCTGCGGTGCTGATGGCCTATTGCTTGAAGTGTGATTGATCCAGTAATGAGATGGGGCACGTGACAGAGGGGAAGAGGCCTGACGGAGACTCCTAAGGAGCCTGCGGGAGGTGCCGGCTGCTCTACGGGAGCCTGCCACGTGCAGGTGACCTTTCCGGTCTGGACCCGTCCCAGGAGAGAGCCAAGCAGGTCCCCCAGGAGGAAGGAGGCGTAGGTCCACGCGGGACACGGGTACCTGGTGTGGCGTGGGGCCAGGTAAGTACCAGGGAAGATCTCAGTGGTCAATGCCACTCCTCCAACGGGACCCGAATGTCTGAGGGGTGGGTGTGAACTTGGAGGAACCCTGAACTATGAGGTGTGTTCTTGAGTAAATCTCAAGTTCACGCCAACATCACAGACCTGGGCAGGGCGGGTTGTACTGGGTCATCCTGAGAGTGGGGCGTGGCTCCAAGCTCGACCACTTCACTTCCTGGCTGTGACCTGTTCCTCTGCGGGGAGTATAACGGCGCTTACTTCCTGGCTGTCTTGCGAGGACAAAAGGAGACCCTGCCGTGGACCAGGGGCCGCATGCCGTGGGCACAGGACCAAGTGACCTTGGCAATTGTCAAACAGGGCTTATGGGAGCCAAGGCCTGGGATCGGGAGGGTTCTGTGTTCTCCTCCTCCTTCCCCCGGGTCCCGCATGTCTGTGAGGCTGGAGGTGGGGATGGAGGGCCACCAGGAAGTTCTGTACCTAAGCCCCAGAGCGCTCGGCGTGGTGTGCCCGGGGCGGGGGGCATCGGCAGTGTGGAACCAGCACACGGGGTTAGCAGAGCAGACACTGACGTTTCAAAGCCATTTTTATTCCCTCTTGGCCTAATACGGGCCATCTTTGGGCCTGGGCACAGCACTGTTAGGTGAGGGGTGCCTCTGGCCGCTTGGAGGGACGCTGGCTTTCCAGTCCCTTAGCCACCCTCGCCTGGAGAGGTCTGCTCCCCCCGGGTTAGATTTGGATCATGAAGGTCAAAGCGGCCACCTGCAGGGAGGAGGCGGCAGCGGGAGGGGCCGGCCAGCCCTCAGCATGCACCGCCTCGAAGGTGGTGACCCACCAGCTCACCCACGTGGCACGCCTCTCCCGCCCGAGGAACCCAGACACGAGCTCTCGGTCCTTCTGCTTGTGACGTGACAGACTTGCCATGAGCCACTCCAATGGACTTCACAGGGGAGTGGGAGTGACCAGTGACTAACGGACTCAGAAAAACAACTGTACGTCTCCCAGGCCCCTGAACAGCTGACAGTCCTGGTGAAACTAAGACGTTCCATTCTACTGCCCTCTCATAAACTCGGGGTTTCCGGCCCTCCCAACCCCAGCCTTTCACTCCCTTCCGGGAATGTGTCTTGGTCACACTGTCCCCGGAGCCCCTCTCCGGCGGCTCACACTGCCACCGGTGGCTGTGTGCTGCGCTGCGGGCACACACATAGTCTATCTGTCTCCACTCAGGCCCGAATGTTCAGCTTCCTCACCACCAGCACCGAGTCTCTGTTTCCTGCTTAGGAGATGGAAGGCAGGCGCTGACTGACGGATTGGCGGTCATGCAGGATTCTGCAGAGAGCTCCCTAGACTTCAGGAGAATTACTGAGCCACGAACATCCCCGGAGAGATGATGATGGTTGGGGAAGCTCTGGTGATGGCCCCTCCCACCTGACACGAATGGCCCACGTCCTACACTCCCCCACCTCGGCCTTTTCCAGGCAGAACCATGAGGGACAGGGCTCCGGGCTGCTCACACAGCACCTCAGATTGGAATGAACAGAATCCTATCCCTCCAGCGACATGGCACCAGCCTGGCCAGCCAGTCAGACCAGTAAACTAGCTGGAAATTCAATGTGTTGGCCATTGGCAAGAAGGGGTAACAAATAAACCAGGTGGGAAGTGTTTGAATTCACAGGCCCAGGAGTCCCTTCCTGGCCAGGTATGGAGCTCAGGGAAGGTGCAGGGCAGACGCTGAGAGGTCAGAGGAGAGAGGGGGGATTTTAGGATGTTTTCTTCTAGCATCACCACAAGCATCCGCATAAAGATAGAGCATTTCCTGTGAAGCCATTTATAAAGAACCCGCACTCTATCCAGCACAGCCCTGGGCTCAGTGCACTCAAAGCAAGGACTGCGCCACGGCTGGGCCCCGGGCACAGGCCAGTGCAGGGCCCGCCACGCGGAGATGTGCCCGCAGAACGGCATGCACTGTGTGCCTGGGGAAGGCCCGTGCCTATCCTTTTACTTTTCATCCAATCCCAGGTTTCCCTGCTTGGCCTTCTCCCGCCTCCCTAAATCCATCACAGATGGGTGGAGTTCCTGCAACCCACTTAGGTCTCCTCTCTGGGGTGTAAGGTATAAAGCAAGATGAACCGCAACAACTACTCCACTCTCTGGAGCACTAGCCCAGTACGTTGGGCAATTCTACTTCCAGGCAATTGTCCACAGTTTGGCTCAAATAAACACCCAATTCCTTACAGGTCTGAGTGTTTTCCTACTTAACACAGGAATCAGGGGGCCCTGGGCCAGGGGCTTTGAGCTGGGGAAACCCACTCCCAGCGGGGGTGGGGGAAGGAGCCTGAAGCAGACAGGGAGTGAGCAGGAAGCCTGGGTGCTGGGCGCAGGGGCGGGCTGGCCAGGAGGGGCCATGGCGCCTGCTCTGGAGGCTCTAAGTACCAAGAGGGGCAGACCTGGCAGGCGCCTCCTTCCTCAGGCCACTCAGGGCGGCCGGTCAGTCTCCACTCCGGGGGCTGAGCCTGGGCTGGACTCCACAAGGCAACTTCCGGAACCCCATCTCCACAGCCGCCCCCAGGTGCAGAGCCCCTGGGCTGCGGGGCTGGGGGGCTGGAGGGTTGGGGGACTGGGGGGCGCGCGCACACCCACACCTACACCCACACCCACACCCCCCCACACCCACACCCCCACACCCCGCGGGGCCGGGCAGCCCCTCCCGTGGAGACGCAGGTCCCCGCCCTCCAGCTGCTCCAGAGGCGGCTCGGGGCGGACTCAACAAGTTCCCGGGCCGCACAGCGCCGCCTACCGCCGGCCCCGCGGACGCCCGTGCAGCCCGGGCGCAGGCGGCTCCGCGGCGGCTCCTCCGCCGCCTCCTCCAGCCTCGCGGGGGCTGCGAGCCCGCGGGCGGGGGCTCCTCCGCTCCCTCCGGATCCCGCCCTGCGCCGCCCCCGCCGCCGCCCCCGGGGCCGGCTCCGCCCGCCTCGCAGCACCGGGCGCACGGGAGGCGGCGCGGGCTCGGCCCCTCTCCCCGCCGCCGGCTCCGGAGCAGCGGGACCGGGGCCGCGGCCAGGACTCCCCCGCGCCGCCCGCCCCGCCCCCCCGGCCGGCGGCTCCGCGATCGCCGGGGACATCGCAGTCCATGAGGGCGGCGGCGCGGCGCGGAGCCCGGCGGCGGGGGCTGGCTCCGCCGAGCCGCGCGCGGGAGCCCGCCGAGCCGCTGCCGCCGCCGCCGCGCGCGGGGCGCTGAGCCGGGAGGGACCGGTGCGGGGCCGGGGCCGGGCCAGGCCGGCGGCGGCGCGGAGCCCAAGTTCCCGGAGCGGAGCGGAGCCTCCTGCACGCGGCCCGGCGAGCAGCCTCCCGCGGATGCCCTGCCCGGAGCGCTCCGCGCCGCGCCAGGCTCGCCCGGGTCCGCGGCCAGACATGCCCGCGCCGGGAGCTGCGCCGACCCCCACTCCCCTGTGAGCGGCGGAGGTAAGCGGGCCCGCGCCCTCCCCGCCCCGGGCCGCCGGGCCGCCGGGAGGGGCTCGGACCCGGGCGGAGGGCTTCGCGGAGGACGCGGAGCTCCGGTGCAGCGCAGCGGACTGGGTCCGGGCGGTGCGAGGGGGGAGGCGGGGGGCGAGGTTATGCAACCGCCTCTGGGGAGGCTGGAAGGCTGGGGGGCGTCCTGCAACTTTGCTGAGGGCGAGGGAGGCGCGGGCTGCACGGCTGCGAGGTGGGTTCCCGGCAAACGCCACAGCCTGGCATCGCGGGAGGGCTGGGGGCGGCAGGGTCCCTGGCGCGCCCAGTTTTTAAGTCTTCTCCAAACTAAGGCGAACTGGAGAGAGAGCACGGCTGATTAACTCAGGGGGGGTCCGTCCGAGCAGGGGGACCTGGGGCTGGCCACGGAGGAGAGGTACTAGCGGGAGCAGAGGCAGATCGATGCCCACGTGAGATGCCCGTCTCCTTCCTTGGCGCCAGGGCTGGCTGGGGTTGGCACCTCCCCGGGGCTGCGGGCTGGGGTCAGTGCCTGTGGGGGTCCTGGCACCTGGTGCCTGGCATCCTCACAGGGGTGGGAAGGAAGCCTTGCTGCAGCCTCAACCTGGGCTGGCAGGAGAGGGCAGAGGGAGGAGGGCATCCTCGGCCAGCGGGGGCCAGGGGAGCGCCTGGAGTCCAAAGTGGAGAGCCAGAGTCTGCGTCTTGCTGGTTCATGCTGAGCATCAACATCTCTCAGATCGAGAGCCCGTCCCTGTGACCTCGGCATGCATGCTGCTCCCCGGAGCCGTGCCCGGGGAGGGGGAGCCAGCGGCGGCGGGGCCGGGAGGCAGGCTGGAGTAAACAGGGAGAACATGGGTGCCTCTGGCTGGCGCACAGAGCAGGCGCAGGCCGACCCCTCTCCCGCTGCAGGTCTGAGCCTCTGTGCCTGGGGGCTGGGAGCCGGTCAGGCCCCTGAGCCTGAGGCGGCAGCGGTGGAGCAGTTTCATTTGACCTTGTCTGCTTCGGCACTCGCATCCTGCGGGAGCCTCCGGAGGGGACCTGGACTGAGGGAAGGAACTTGGAGCCGGCCCTGCCTCGGCCGGAACACATGCCATCCTGTCACCAGCCTTCAGCCCGGACTAGCAGAGAGGGAGGTCGGGGTGCCTGTCTGCGCGCTCTCCCGAGGACCTGGGTTGGCTGGGTGGGGAGACGGGGTACCTCTCCGTTCCCCCCTGGGGGAGAGGAGGACTGTCGGGCTTGTAGTGCTGGGACCCTGATTGCAAACACCCCCGTCACCCACCCGGCCGGCCCCAGGGAGCAGTGTCTGCGTGAACACGCTCTCACCCTCCTCAGCTCACGCTACGGGCGAGCACAGAGTAGCGTCGCCTCCCTCTGCGGAGGAGGCCGCGCCACCCCGGTCTCTGTGGCACGCCGGTCCTGTTGAATGTTACTTCTCAGAGAAAAGTTCATGTTTATCTTTGCCCTTTTTTTTTGCAACGATGATTAGCAAACGTACAAGCAGCTCCAAGGAGAGCTGGCAGTCCTGCCAACTGCATGCCTGGCCACATGCTAAAGCCTCCCTCCCTGTTCACTACGCGCGTTAGGGGCACTGCCTCTCGGGGGGGGGGGGGTGGTGGAGGCACACTGGGGGAGGGGGTGTGCCCGGCACAGCCCCCCGCTGGTGGCGTGGATTTGCACAGACTGTGTTCCCCTCCCCAAAGCCCTCACTGCCGCTCTGGCTGCGCGACAGGCCTCCACTTCCAGGCGGGATGCCCTTGAGAAGCTAAGTGTGCCTTTGAACTCACTCCAGTGGCCACGGCTCCATTTGTCAGGATCGTGGCCGGGACTTGGAGCTTCTGCTTAGATCAGGCTCGTCGGCGTGGGGAGAGGCACGGCTGGAGGTAGCGGGCTAATAAGGCCGGAGCCGGGAAGCTCCGTGTGCACAGAGGGCACTTCCAAGCCCCCGCGAGGCCCTGCTCTCTGCCCCTTCCCACCCCACCCCCTGTCAGCAGGGGAGGGCATTTCGGTTTTGTGCTTCCCCCTCTGCGAGGAAAAGGGCTGAGGCACAGAAGTCAATGGATGAAAGACGCGTGCACAAAGAGCGTGCGTCTCCCCGGAGCCTCCCACTCGTGGAAATAAGCAGCCAGAGGAGAAGGATGAGGCTCAGAACTAACCGTTGTGCACAGCACAGCAGCTGGGCAGATGTGCTCACTCAGGGAGACACTGCTTTCTCCGTCTGCTCCCCCCTCCCTGCGCCCCCGCGGCTCTGGGTGAGGCGGGCGGCGCCTGAACCTTCTTCCAGGGAAGCAGGGCCCAGGCCGCCCCTCGGGGGAGAAGGACAGAGACATGGCAGCCACAGGACACAGCCCTCCTGGGGGCCACCCTCCCTTTAGGATGCAGCGATGGGGGCACAGGCAGGTTTTACTCTAAAGCTCGGGGCCAGTTCCCCACGGCCAAGCAGGTGCCCGTCCAGGCTGCCCCCTGACCACTCGGGCCCGGGTAACCACGCACATGAGCAGATCTGAGGCCAACCACAGTCACGTGGGAGAGGGGAGGTCATTACGACGCCCGGACAGAGGACACTGGCATCCGGCGAACAAGCCTTCCGTGGGTGGGGAGAGCTGTCCCCGGCCCCTGCCACCTCCCTGTCCCTGCTGCTGTGCCAGAGTCCCTCGCCCCCCGCCTGAAATGAGCCCACGCCGTTCCAGAGGCAGACCCTCCCAGGGCTGACTTTACTATTTCCTAACATTGAATGACTTTGATATTTTAAAGTGTGATTGACATGGCACGGCAGCGCTTCTCTTACCCTGGAATTCGCAGGCAAACATTCGGATGAGTCTTTACCGGTGTTTGAGCTAACCCTGGAACTTAAGTGCAGGGGAACGCTGTAACTTCGCACCAGTTCATTGTAAACGTATATCTTACTGACAGGCTCAGGGGAGACTGGCGGTTCGGTGCCAAGTGATGGGGGCCCTGGTTCATACCAACAGCTGTGTAGGTGCCCGTCCTGGAACCTCTGGACCAGGGATATGGTTCAGATCCAGAGTAGCGAGCTAGGAGGTCTCCAGGCCACCACGACACTAACTCTCAGACTCAGAAAAGCCGTCCCTTCAGAATGTCCTGGTTGCAAATTCCGTTCCTGACATAGAGCCTTCCAGAGGCCCCCGCCCCAGAAGCCACCGGGGTATTCGGGCGAGTCTGAGTCACGTGGGCTCCAGATGCCACTCAGGCCGGATGAATGAGTGAGGGGACTTGGAGGGACACAAAGAGATGATCCGGTGACTCCACGGATGGCAACAAAAGAGCCCCAGGCCTGGTCCCAGCGCGGCGTGGGGCTGGAGGAAGTGGACTGGGAGGCAGAAAAGCATCCTTGAAGGACGAGAAGGAACCGCGCCTCTAAATCATTAACCTTTTGACCACGTTTCAAAGGGGCTCGGAAAGAAGTGTCTCCCGAGTCATTATTGGCGAGTGTTGCTCGTATTGAACGGTTGTTCAAAGCGCTGGTGTCCATAGACAGGCTGCGTTCGCCGTGTCCGCTCTGCCAGGCGCCTCTCGGAAAGGCCCGGCAGGGGGCCCTGCTGGGGCAGGCAGGGTCACCAGTGTCACTCCCGGAGCCGCGGCAGGGTGAGACATTTCTCTTTTTTAATTAATAGTGAGAAGTGAGCTGCGTTTTATTTTATGTGTTTTTATTAATCCTCACCTGAGGACATTTTTCCTATGGTTTTTAGAGAGAGTGGAAGGGAGGGGGAGAGACAGAGAAACACCGATGTGTGAGAGAGAGAGAGGGGATTGGTTGCCTCCGGCACACGGCCCAGGGCTGGGGATGGAACCTGCGACCCAGACACACGCCCTTGACCAGAACCAAACCTGGGACACTTCGGTCCTTGAGCCAATGCTTTATCCACTGAGCCATACCGGCTAGGGCATAAAGACTCTTTTTTAAAAATCTTAACACAGTGCTGGCTGAAATGTATGTTGTCGTTATTCCGAAAAATTCCAACTCGGGCCTTAACGACCTAGCCGTGGGCATCTAGTGAAGGGCAGAAAGGATAGCACGTGAGACCTGAGGAAGAGGAGACATGGGGGGGAGGAGGGACTGAGAACACGACAGGCGGCCTTGGGCTGAGGTCTGGGGCCTCATTTCAGCTGCTCGGGGGTGACCGGCGGGAGGCTCCCAGGGTCACGGCCCACCTTAATGACCCTGGCCAGTCTCCTTCTCCTCTTCCTCCTCCTCATTTCTCCTCCTCATTTCTCCTCCTCCTCATTTTTCCTCCTCCTTCTCCTCCTCTTCCTTCTCATTTCTTCTCATTTCTCCTTCTCCTCCTCCTCTTCCTTCTCATTTCTCTTCCTCCTCCTCTTCCTCCTCCTTTCTCCTCTTCTTCCTCCTCCTTTCTCCTCCTTTCTCTTCTTCCTTTCTCCTCCTTTCTCTTCTTCCTCCTCCTACTCCTCTCTCCTCCCCCCTCCTCCTCCTCTCTCTTCTCTCCCCCCCCCCTCCTCCTCTTCTCTCCTCCTCCCCCCCCCCCTCCTCCTGCACGGGTACCTAAAGGTTTGCTTTTCCTTCCATCCTTGCTGAAATCACATGGAGAAACGCTGCCTGTCCGTCATGCATTTGAGGCTCAAGTAGCTCGGAGTGTGGCGGGGAGTCCCAGGGCAAGTGCACACGCGTGCAGTCAGTTTACGGCGAGGAGTTGCTGAGGAAGGCCGTTCCTCGCCATCACCCTCGTCCCCATTCGCCTCTCGGGCCATGGAGGAGCGCAGGAGCTGCTTTCCTCGGTTGTCTGCTGTTTCCTTTCATAGCTGTCAGCTTGATGGCGACCGTATACCTGCTCTTCACTGTCTCATCCCGCCCCTCCCGTCCCCGCAACCCAGTGCAGGAAGAGGGAGGTGAAGGGCCGAGGCTGGACCCAGAAATGGCAACCACAGGGGATCCGATGGCCCCTGGGGGCCACGCCGGCCTCCGGGGTCGGGGAACTGGGAGGCCTGCCTCGGACGCCTGCCCTGGCCTGGGGTTCGTTTCGCCCCAGGACGAACTGTCAGGCGTCAGGCTCCTGACGGGGGAGGAAGGGCAGTTGGGCTGACAGTGTGGCTCCATCTATCAGCAGGACAGGTGCCCGGCCACAGCAGGCCTGGCCATGTGGTTCACCTGGACTCCTTTCCTGAGTGCCACCCTCACCTCCTGTGCCTGCCTGCCTGCCTGCCTGCCTATCTGTCTGTCTGTCTGTCTGCCTGCCTGCCTGTCTGCCTGCCTGCCTGCCTATCTATCTGTCTGTCTGTCTGCCTGTCTGCCTGCCTAACTGCCTGCCTGTCTGCCTGCCTGTCTGTCTGTTTGCCTGCCTACCTATCTGTCTGTCTGCCTGCCTGCCTGCCTGTCTGTCTGTGTGCCTACTTATCTGTGTGCCTGCCTAACTGCCTGCCTGCCTACCTGTCTATCTGCCTACCTGCCTGTCTGTCTGTCTGCTTGCCTGCCTACCTATCTGTCTGTCTGCCTGCCTATCTATCTGTCTGTCTGCCTGCCTGCCTGTCTGTCTGTGTGCCTACTTATCTGTGTGCCTGCCTAACTGCCTGCCTGTCTGTCTGTCTGTCTGCCTGCCTGTGGTTCTCACTCTCACCCCTCGCCCCTCCGCCTTTGTCTCTCTCTAATTCCTCATTCATCTGTTCCTTCCTCTCCATGTTCATCCTAACAGTCATATAGTCACAGAGAATTATATTTCTATTAATTCTATTTATTAACTACGACTTTACATTCTGTGTTCTCCATTCAAATAAGGAAAACCTAGAAGACACTGATTTCATTCAAACCTTCGTGCCAAACCACATTCCCCCCGGAAGTCACCCTGAAGGCCATGGCTGCCTCTAAGCAAACATGTCAAACTCAAGGCCTGGGGGCCGCATGCCTCGTGTGTTTGTCCCGTGTTAACCTTTGAGTTTGACATGCTTGCTCTACAGCGAACACTGGAGTCCGGTGAGAAGGCGGGGCATAGCCGAGATCACACACTTCCAGATGTTCACCTTACTCCATGTCACCGAGACTTTGCAGTTACATCTTCATTCATCCCTCCACCTCCACCCCCACCCCCACCCCCGCCCCCGAGAAGAAAGCTGATGCTTTAGCACACCTGCAGGCAGGCCTGGCACAGCACGTCACTGCCACAGAGGGGTAGTCAGGCCCGTGGACTGCATGAGCAAATACTAAACAGACATCCCCCGTACCCTCTTCCCACTGTTCTGCGGGCCATCTCTGTCCCTCCATCTACCAGTGTCTACCAAGAGCACTCGCCAGCTGCCATGCCCACGGGGACATGCTGGCTCCGCCCGGTCTGGTCTAGACTGGTGACAGCTGCTCCTGAGGTTGCCCACGAGATGCAACAGAAGGAGAGACATGCTCACCCGCTTTCCTCTTGGATCTCCATCCATGCCCTTCGCTCCACTCAGACCAAACCAGCCCTGTGTCACCTTCTAGCTCAAGTCCAGAGAAATCAGGCCATTCCCACACGTGACCTGGCTGACAGGGATGTGGGGCCCCCTCGCTCCCCCAGCCGCCGCTGGCCCTCCATTAGGACTGGGCGCTGGGGTCTCGGCAGGAATGCCTCTGTGCCCGCTGGCCACGGACGGAGGGACGCTGGCTGTGACACCCGCTCACTCCTCCCTTCGCTCTGGCTTGCTCCCTCCCCATCAGCCCAGGACCTCGCAAGTCCCCGGGGGGCTGGACGCAGGACAGGCGGAGGGCCTGTTTGGTGGGAAGACGAGCAGGCTCAGGCTGTGCCAGGAAGTCGGCTGCGCCCTGAACGCTCACTGATCTTGGTTGTGGCAAACGGGTCCGACCCAGCGGGAGTGCCCCTAGGGTCCCTGTGAGGAATCTCGAGGTTCACCCGGGAGAAGCAGGGGGGAGAGGTACTCTTGACGTAGTTGTTACTTCTTGGGGGAAAAACAAACCCATGTTCTAATTTTAACTTCAGATATATCGTGAGTCAAAGCGCGCCATTTAGTAAAAGCCACGCGGATGCGTCACAGACCGTCCAAAAGGCGAGCGCTCCCGAGGCCGTTCCCTGGTGGGTTCCTGTTTTCCCGGGAGCGGGCTCCGGGTCTGAGGAGCAGCACCAGCCTCTGCGCCCCCAACCACCCGTGATGGTGGCTAATCCCCTGGCAGCGCCGGGGCGGAGGGAGGCGGCACCGGCCGCAATGCCCCGGGAGCTCCTCGCAGAGCGAGGCCCTGATTGCGCGCTGACCGCGGGCCCGGGCGGGGGAGCAGCGGGGATCCCTCCTCTCAGGAACTGGGGCGAGTGTGTGGAACCGGCCTTTCTGGATGTTGTTTGTTAGCAAAGCCAACTGCTGCAAATAAAATTAATTCTGCACACTCATGTAACGTCCCATTTGGAGGAGGCATTTTTTCCAGTTGATTTTCTCCAATATCATAAAATTTTGCTAATTCATTTCTGCTCATTTGCATTCCATTTGGACAGAAAACAAGCAAGGGTTACCGTCAGCAGGAGCTGAGGATCGGAGACCTCAGTGAAGCGCGAACCGACAGGAAAGGCTGGTCACTTTTGGGACCCACAGGCCCCCCACCCCTACCCCCCGCCCCGAGCACCCGTGGACAGCGTGGCGGGTCCTCGCTCTGTCCCCTCTGGAAGCAGGCCAGCGTGAGTCCAGCGCTGAGCCATATCCCGGGCTGCAGGAATGGACGATGGGTTTTTGCTGGTTAAATCATGTTTGCTGAGATCACGGACAAGTAGGGCCTGACCTAGAGGGTTTTTCTGCCGCCTCTGCCGCCTCTAACCCTGCTCCGACTCTCCAGGAGCCCCCCCCGCCCCCCCCCCCCCCCCGTTCTGACGGGATGAACATGGGTCCCAACGGGGGCGGGCTCCCCGCAAGATCCCACTAACGGGGTGCACGGGGCTCGGACGGCTCCCTCTGACGGGCTGCCACGCTGAGATGGGGTGGCACCCTCCCTAACGCCCCCTCTTGGGGGTGATTATCTAGTCACCCGCTGTGGTCCCCGTAAACAGACGAGTGCCGGGAAAAAGGTCATTTCAGTGAATCACAAAGAATGAAGCGGGATAACGAGTCTGACGAAGCCACAGCCCACAGTCCACCAGCAGCGAGCTCTGCCCGCAGACAGGGCTTCCGTGGGAGGAGCAGGCCCTGCCAGCAAAGCAGGCCCAGGCAGCCCTTTCCTGTGGGCAAGGCGCTCACTCCTGGGGGGAGGAAGGTAGGGGGGTCGTCCCCCACCCCACCTCGTCCCTTCCCTGGCCCCTGGAAGCTGGGTGTTAAAGACCCACAGTGTCCTGTCGCCACCCTCCACTCTGAGTGGCTGGATGTCCATGTGTCCTCGGGGCCCGAGGAAGAAAATGCTGACCCAGTTATCCTTGAGTTCCCGCCAGCACCTCCGACTCCAAGGTGTCTCAGGCCGGAGAGCCACCAGCAACGCCAGAATGTCACAGGCCCTATGCAGGCTCCCGCGCTGCGAGCCCGGCTCCTGTGTATTGCCCCCAAGCGATGGGTGGGGGATGTGGGTGGGACAAGCCTGCTCCCCAGCCCCCGCTCCATCCATGGACTGCGTCCCCCGTGTGGACCACACGCAGGGCCACGCCAGACCTCTCTGTCGGGGCAGGCTTGGTCCGAGGGTGCGGGTCCTTCCGTGGGCCCTGCGGCATCCCTGTCCCCTCAGACCAGCAGTGAGGCTCCGGCCACGCCCTTCCTGCTTCTGGTTATGCAGCCGGCGGCCCCTCCCCACGGGTTTGCTCGCACATGGATCCTTCTCCCACAAGCACGCTATGGTTCGCCCCACCCGTCCCTCCACATCTGGATGCACACGCATGTCCAGACTGCCCAGCAGCGTGCGCGCGCACACACACACGCGCGCGCACACACACACACACACACACACACACACACACAGGGTCCATAATTTGAAATTCATTTATTCATGCAAGGCTCCCTCTATATAACAACAGATGATTTGAGGGACACTGCATCTCCCCAGACCTAGTCATTTCCGGGGTTTCCTTACTTGGATTCAAGTTTTTGCACTGTCCAGAGCCTGCTCCTGCCCTCTGCCCACACGTGGGCTGACTGCCCGTGTTCCAGGAACTGGCTGACAGTCAAACAGAGTCCCTCCCGGGGCACGGGATCCAGAGGAACCGGGAGGGAAGCTCACAGGAGAAGGCTGGCGGCGGGTGAGGACACAGAGCTCGGCCCCGGCACCCTGAGGAACCGGGAGGAACCGGGAGGGGAGCTCACAGGAGAAGGCTGGCGGCGGGTGAGGACACAGAGCTCGGCCCCGGCACCCTGAGGAACCGGGAGGAACCGGGAGGGGAGCTCACAGGAGAAGGCTGGCGGCGGGTGAGGACACAGAGCTCGGCCCCGGCACCCTGAGGAACCGGGAGGAACCGGGAGGGGAGCTCACAGGAGAAGGCTGGCGGCGGGTGAGGACACAGAGCTCGGCCCCGGCACCCTGAGGAACCGGGAGGAACCGGGAGGGGAGCTCACAGGAGAAGGCTGGCGGCGGGTGAGGACACAGAGCTGGGCCTGAAGGTGTGGCACTGGGAACGGGTCCGTTCCTTTGCCCAGTGAAGGCAGGAAAGCACCGAGGCACGAAGCGAGAATGTGGGTGCCAGGAGGTCCCGTTTGTCTCATCTGCCAAACACCCCCTTTTCTTTCAAAAGCTCGTTCTCAGTGGGAAATGGGTGCCCGCCCTCCGACGGAAGGAAGCTCCCTCTGGGGCACATTCCGCCCGAAGCCTGCGAAGAGCGTCTGCAGCCATGGCCAGCGGTCCCCGCAGAGCCTCCCGGCCCCTCCCCGTGCTGGGGGGACGGTCCGGGCTACTCGGCTGGCGTGGCTCCGTGGTGGAGCGTCAGCCTAAGAACCTGGAGGTCATGGTTGGATTCCCGGTCAAGGGCACAGGTCCCGATTGCAGGCTCAATCCCCGGAGCGGGGCATGCAGGAGGCAGCCCGTCTATGATTCTCTCCATTGATGTTTCTCTCTCTCTCTCCCTTCTCTTCCTCTCTGAAATCAATAAAAATATATATTTATATTTTTTTCTTTTTAAAAAAAAGGGTTGGGAACAACGCACTGTGCTGATGAGAATTTCTATTTGTTGCCATCGTTTTTACTTACAAGGAAATGGTGTTTATCATTAGCAGCTCCCTGTAAAACAGAAGCGCCTCGAACTTTAGATTACTGTGATGATGATGATGTTGCCCCGGCCATTAATTTTCCTGATTTGCTCTATTAGTGTGATGCCGGGCCCGAGACTCCGGGTATCTTTCAAACCAGCAGACGGATCGGAGGTAGGAAAATTATTTCGGTGCAGCTCCTGGCACACTGCGATGATGAATAGCCGTGGCAGGACAAACTTATTCAGACACACATTTTTCAGGAGTGGCAGGGAAAAGGCTGAAAAATTACTAGTAAATTGCTTTTTGTAAAAATGCTCTCCCTTTCCAATTTCCCCGCGGCTGGCGGTCTGCGGCGGGAAGATGGCGCCGGGCCTCCTGCAGGTGAGGGATGGACGGGATGCAGGTCAGGGTTACGGTTTAATCTCGTTAGATCCCGCACTCGCGCCTACAGTGGGGCTGTGGTGTGCATCCTTTTAACTGGTGGGGACGGTGTCTCTAAAACCATGGTCAGCAAACTGCGGCTCGCGAGCCACACGCGGCTCTTTGGCCCGAGTGTGGCTCTTCCACAAAACACCCCGGCCTGGGCGAGTCTATGTTGAAGAAGTGGCGTTAGAAAAAGTTTAAGTTTAAAAAATGTGGCTCTCCAAAGAAATGTCAGTCGTTGTGCTGTTGGTATTTGGTTCTGTGGACTCATGAGTTTGCCGACCCCTGCTCTGAAAGATACAGATTGTCGCCCTGGCTGGTGTGGCTCGGTGGGGAGAGTGTTGGCCTGGGGGGACTTAAGGGTCCCGGGTTTGATTCCGGTCAAGGGCACATGCCTGGATTTCGGGCTCCATCCCCAGTGGGGAGAGTGTCCAAAAGGTCTGTGTGCCATCGGCGGGGCGGGGCGGGCGGCCTGAGCCTGATCTAGTCCACTCTCTGGGCTCAGGCCCTGACCTTGGCTCTCGGGACGCCAGGGTCTGCTGCCAGGGCCCTGCACCCCTCAGACTCCCCCCGCTGCCTCTCCGGGAGCCCACGGGGCGGGAGCAAACGCTGTCTCCCCGCTGCACTGAACTCTTCTCGCTCCGAGCTCGTCCCGCAGGAAGGTCCTTCCACTCGCAACTAACAGCTGCGGCCCTGCCCACCAGAGCGAGCGAGGGCGCCTACCCCACTGGTGTCACCGAGCGGCATCCAGGGCCACCTGCCTCTTTATAGCGTTTAATAATTCCGCCCAGGGTGAATCTGCGTGAGGAACCGGCAGAAAGCCGCGTGGTTTTATTTTCTCCCAGGATTTAAAGACCGAAAGCACCAACATTGTTTTCCTTTTCAGGGGTTGTCGTCAAAACTTCATTCTAGAATGAATACCGTTTTCAAGTATTTTCACAGACCGCTCTGGGTGGCATGGGGGGGGCGGGGGGAGGGGAAGGGCGGTCACGCTGCCTTTGCAGACGCAGGGAAGCCGCTGTCCCGTGGCCGGTGCTGACCACTGGAGCCGATCTGTCCTTCATGGTCCCCCATGCGGGGGGCCACTCTCCCCGGCGCCCCGAAAGGCTAACGTAAAGAGACTTTTTTCAGTCCCTCCACTCGGAGCTCTCCACGTTTATCTGATCAGGAGCTAGACGGCCAGGAAAAGGTCTTTAAGAGAAAGCAGCAATTCCCTAGCATTCCAATAATAGATTAACCACGTCACCCTTACTATTTACTAAAAGAGTAAAAACCCAAACCAAGTAAATCCCATTTGGAGAACCATCTGCCTGGGAGGCGGGGATGTGCGCGTGGGAACGGTGATTGGCCGGGCGGCGGCGGCGTGTCCCGGGGTGCCGTGGTGAGCGTAGTGAGACCCGTCTGTCTGACGGGGAACAGGCGTTTCGATCAAAGGAAAAGCAAGCGTCTCCCACGTGGCCGAGGAGGCAGGCTTTCCTATCAGACCACTTGCAGCTGTGCCTGCAGGGCCGCCTGACTTCTTAATGTCACGGCCACCTCCCTGTTTAGGAATAACCAGAAAGCTCAGCTGGCGTGGCTCAGGGGCTGAGCATCGACCGAGGAACCAAGGGGCCAGGGTTCCATTCCCAGTCAGGGCCGATGCCCAGGCTGCTGGCTAGATCCCCAGCAGGAGGTATGCAGGAGGCAGCTGATTGTCATTAATGTCTCTTTCCCCCTTGCTCTCTGAAATCAATGAAAATCTATTTAAAATAAATTAAGCTCTAGCTGGTTTGGCTGAGTGGCTAGAGCAACGGCCTGCAGACCGACGGGTCCCGGGTTAGGTTCCGGTCAAGGGCACGCACCTCCGTGGGAGCCCTGGTTGGGGCGCACGTAGGAGGCAAACCAATCGATGTGTCTCTCTCACATCGAGACTCCTCTCGTCGTCTCTCCCCTTCCCTTCCCCTCTCCCTAAAATCCAATGGGAAAATGCCCTCGGGTGAAAACCAATAGCAAAAAGTAAAATGAAAAGAATTGAGCGTCAGCAGGAAGCGGTCCTGCTGCTGTGCCCTCCCCGCACTGACGCCTCTGTCGCTGTCTCGCCCGCAGGAACCATGGTCAGCAAGGACGCGGGCAAAGGCGCGCTCCCGGCCCCCGAGAGCGACGCGGAGCCGGCCGCCTGCCTGGCGCTGGAGGTGAAGTACGCGCTGGACCCCGGGCGGCAGGTGCGGAAGCGGAACAAGGCCCTGCAGGTGCGCTTCAAGGACATCTGCGAGGCGCAGAGCGAGCGGCGGGAGCCGCCGCCGGCCGCCGGGCCGGGGCCGGAGAGGCGCGAGGCCCGGGCGGCGTCCTACCGGGCGGCCTACCGCAAGTACATGACCGTGCCCGCCCGCAGGGCCATCCCCAACGTCACCCGCAGCACCGGCGTGCAGACCTCGCCGGAACGCAGGAAGTGCTACCAGACCTTCCCGCCCGACCGCCGCAGGGGCAGCCTCAAGGGCGTCCCGGGGGCCGAGGGCGCCTTCCGGAGCCAGAACAACGGCTTCGTCCTGGACGCCCAGGAGCGGGCCGCGCAGGGGCCCGGGGCGGAGGCCGCGGCGTGGGCGGCCGGCCAGGCGCAGAAGGCGGCGGCCCTGGTGTTCCGCTCCCACCAGCACGTGGACGTGCTGGGCCGGCCCGCGGGGCTGGGCTGCGCGGAGCTGTGCCGGGACCCCCGCGGGCACAGCTGCCCGGGCAGCGCGCTCCGGAACGCCCCCCAGCCTCCCTCCCGGGAGACCGCCCACCAGCTGGACCGGACAGCCCCACGGGACCGGGCCGCGCCGGGCACGGAGGAGCCGGCTCCCGCGGGCCAGGGCAGGGTGTTTAAAACGGAGGTGGCCGCCGTCTACACGCCCGCCCCCGGCGCCCAGGCCCCCGAGCCCGCCCTGTCGAACTCAGCCGCCACCAGCCAGTGGTCCCTCTGCCCCTCGGATCTCAATGGACTCCAGGCGCCCCCGACGACGCAGTGCCTGTCCCCCGAATGTAGTGACCTCCCCCCGCAGTCTCCGGCCCCCGAGGGGGCAGCCGGCGGGGAGGAATGCCAACAACTCGTGCCTCCCACGGAAGTGGTGGACCTCAAGGCACAGCTGCAGGTGATGGAGACGCTGATCAGCTCCAGCCAGGAGACCATCAAAGTGCTCCTGGGCGTCATCCAGGAGCTGGAGAAGGGCGAGGCCCACCGCGAAGGGTACGTATGCCCACACACCTCACGCCGCCCTGCCCCCGGCCCCCTCTCCCCCAAGCCCGACCCGGGGGCAGCTGCCGCCGAGCACAGAGCGAGCCCAGCGGGCACAGGCGGGCTCTGAGGCCAGACCCCCTGCATGCACTCCTTCGAGGTGGCTGTGGGCTAGCTCTGCCCCCCCACCGCCTGCCCTTCACACCGCCCTCCCCCTCCAGAGGCACGATGTCCCAGGGTGAAGGGTTTATAGTAAGGCGACCAGAAGTCTCGCTTTTGGCGGGACAGTCCTGATTTTTAACAATTTGTCCCGCGGCGTTTTAAAAAAAATCGGGACTTTTTTAAGACACTGCGGGACAAATTGTTAAAAATCGGGACTGTCCCGCCAAAGGCGAGACGCCTGGTCACCTTAGTTTATGGTGATGAGGGAGAACAGCCAGGCAGGTCCCAGCATGGACACTGCCCCCGCTGAGGAAGCACAGCACGGGGCAGAGAAGAAAGGTTCCAGGTGACCTTCTGAAAAGCAGGTGCTCACTCACTTAAGTGAACAATGGGGCAGCGGGGGCACTCAGGCTGGGCAGGTTTTACTTGTTCCCTTCCTTCCCCGCAACTCCGAGAAGCAGCGCCCGTCCCCAGGCAAGCCGTCCGTGTGCGGTGGGAGAGGTGCCTCCCGCACGCACTGCCCTCCAGGCCCAGGTGACAGGGAACAACACCTCTAACAGCCGGCATTGGCAACAGATGCTGAACTTTGTTTTTATTGATGTCAGAGAGGAAGGGAGAAGGAGAGAGAGAGAAACATCCATGAGGGGAGAGAGTCACGGACCAGCTGCCTCCTGCACGCCCCTGACTGGGGATAGAGCCCCAACCCGCCCCTGACTGGGGATGGAGCCTCAACCCGGGCCTGTGCCCCGACCAGGAATGGAACCCTGACTTCCTGGTTCATAGGTCAACGCTCACCCACTGAGCCATGCCAGCCGGGCTAGGTGCTGAACTGTGGTTCCCAGGTTGTGAACGTGAAATTGGGCTGCAGCAAATTTGAAAACAAATGACCAAAAGCTAGGATGCTGAACTTGAGCCCAGATGGGCAGGCCATGAGGGGGGAGGGAAAGGGGTGGGCAGGCCTCAGGGGGTGAGCAGTAGGAAGGGGGGCAGGCCATGGGGAGAAGGGCAGACATTGGAGGGGTGGGCAGGCCGTGGGGGGTGGGCAGGCCATGGGGGGCGGGCCATGTGTGGTGGGGCTGGCCATGGGAAGGGCAGGCTGTGGGGGGTGGGCAAGCCGGGGGGGGGGGGCAGGCCATGGGGAGAAGGGCAGCCATGGAGGGGCAGGCAGTAGAGGGGCGGGCAGGCTGTGGGGGGCGGGCCATGTGTGGTGGGGCAGGCAGTGGGAGGCTGGCAGGCCGTGGGGGGCTGGCAGGCTGTGGGCAAGGTGCGGGGAGCAGGATCTGCCTTGGCTTCTGGGGGAGCCCCACCTACGTGAGGAGTCAGTCCTCGATACCCCGCCTCCCATCCCAGTGCAGAGTCTGCAGTCACTGGGCGCCAGCAAATCGCGTTTCCAGCCGCAGGCCATCTCCAGGAGATCCCGAGGGACCTGCCGTCAAAGGCTGCCAACAGGCCCCCATCTCCACCTCCTCCCGCTTCAGGCCCGTGGACTGAGCATGGACTCATCCCAGAGCGAACAGGGCTCCCCGGGCATGCCGGTCGTAGACCCCGTGCCCACCTCTGTCCCAAGCCTCCTCCTCCGGCTCCAGCACTCAGCACTCGGAGGACCAAGCAGCAGGTGTTTCAAACCCCTGCCCGCCTTGCCGGCGACCCTCGTGCTGTGCCCAGGTCATTCGTCTGGTCCAAACTCAAGCTCCCCCCTTTCCCCAGAGGGAATGTGGAGAGGAACCGCCTCAGGGGGCACCTCGTCCCTCTCCAGGGTCCGGGCAGGGAGCCGGCTGATGTTTCCTTGGCGACAGCGTGGGGGGAGGGGGAGCAGCATTTGCTGATATCCTGGGTGTATGTCCACCATCGCAAGGCCCCGCACATTGAACGTCCCGGCCCCCTGAGCGTGGGGCCTGACGGCCCGCCCCAAGACCCTCATTTCAGAGGGAGGAACCCCGCAGGGTCCATCAGAGCTGGGAAGCCAGTGCTCTGCCTGCCTCCCAGGGCAGAAGGCAGCAAACTCCCTCTACTCTGTGGAGACGATCATACATTATGTAAGCGGTGCAGGGCCTCACGGCCAAGTTCAAGTATCAGTGCGTTTTCCTTGGGAGACACGCTGCCGTTTGTAATGAGAGTGGAGGAGGCTCAGAAGCTGGGTAAAATCAATGTCTCTCCCCACCTTTCACCCCCTCCCTCCCTCCCTCCTTTACCCCTCACTCCCGGCATGCCTAGCGTGGAGGGCCTGCTGGGCATGGAATCTCACCGGCCTTAAGGGCAGCCACGGGGGGCAGGCGCCCCTGGCTCTGAATCTCCTGAGAAATGCTGCCTCACACCCACTGGGCACGGCAGGCGGCAGCAGGCCTGGTGGGCCGCGGTCTCGCCCTCGGGCACGGTGCTGGCGCAGGGCAGGTGGTGCCTTTGAGCTGGGCCGGTGGCCATGCCAGTTCCTGCTTGGAGCACAGCGAGTGCTCTGCACGCGGGCCGGTGCTCCAGCACGAGGTGGGGTCTGTCGGCCCCAGGGAAGCCGATGTTCCTCATCAGGCCTCACTAGGTGTCACCTGCAGGCCTGGGGTGGGGTGTGCGGAGGGTGGGGCAGAGCCTGGCCACGTGGGGGGCAGAGAGGGGCCCTGAACCCCGGGGCTGCAGTTTAATGGGCGACATGCACGGTACTCCCTGTGACACACGGGCAGGGTCTGGCTCTCCCAGCGGCGCGCTGCGCGATGTGACTTGCTTTCGCCTCGGACCTGACGCTCGGCGGACAGAAGTGGGACACCTGCCTCGCCTTATGGTCTCAGGGGCGATCACTCAGGGGCAGGCGCTCCTCCGCTGTCCTCACCCTGACGCCCATGCCCACCGGAACCGCGGCCGCCTCCCTGTCTTGGAGGCCGCAGGGGGCACAGTGTCTTCCGTCCCAGTCAGAGCAGAAGCGTCAACGTAGAAGACCACACGCCTGCGCAGAGACGCCATCGCCGGGGCCAGGGCGAGGCTCTGCCCGGGGACTCGCCAGGGTCCGTCGTGCCCCCATTCCCCGAGAACTGGGCGCCCTGTTCAAGGACGATGGGGTCGCTCTTGCCAAAACCTGCCCACGCAGTAAATTCAGACCCACGCCTCCCCTGGCTGGCTGGGCGGTGGTTAGGAGAGGGCGCGGGCGCCGTTATCTCTCTGGCCTCCTGGTGCTCTGCCAGCCGGCCTCTCGGGTGGCGTCTGCCTCGGCCCGGCAGGGGGATCAGAAGCCAGAGGGTCCTGCCCTGCAGCTGCGCCCCGTCCCTTCCTCCTCCCACCCTGAGCCCGGATCCCTGATGTTCTAGATGCATGTGTGTCTGTGTCTGCACACTGGCTGTCACCCACACAGCTGACAGCCTGCCAGCGGCCGCGGCGGCTGCTCCTGGCACTGGCTTTTCCAGGTGCCCAGTGAGAGGAGCAGGGGGACCGAGTGGAAGGATGGGGCTCAGCTCAGAGTCGGCAACGCTGTCCTGCCGCCCCCGCTGATGGTGCTGGGGCCGCTTTTTCCCCTCTCCGAGCCTCAGCTGCTCAATCTGCAAAGGAGCTCAGAGCCTGCCTCCCGAGCTGCTCTGGAGACTGAGTGAAATGCAGGGGACAGGGCACTTGTCCAGGACCCTGCTGTCTTCCTAGCTACTTTGTTACTTCCTAGTTACTTTGTTACTTCCGATGGTCTTAGGCTCTACAGCAGCTCACTCTGTCGGCCATGACTCAAAGGTTGAGAATCAGAACCGCTAGCAGGGTCGCCTGAGACCATCGGAAAACACAGATTATTTACATTACAGTTCATAACAGTAGCAAACTTACAGCTATGAAGTAGCAACGAAAATAATTTTATGGTCGGGGTGGCCACCACATGAGGAACTGTATTAAAGGGTCGCAGCATCAGGGAGATTGAGAACCACTGGTAAAGAGGCTGCTTTATTCCCAGGGGTGGGAGAGGCTGAGGATTACAGAACGGAGGCCTCGGGCTTTGTACTCATTTTCAGAGACACGTGCAGGAGAAGTTTATCTGTTGTCACGGACAGAGCCGCTGGTGTGGAGCCAGGACCCGTGGGCTGGGCATGGCTCACACTGGCCCAGCCTCCCTGAGCTGCGTGTTCCCATGTTAGGGAAGGGCCCCTGTGAGAGGAGGCACCTAGGCTTCTTTCTGCTCTACAGACAGATTTTCTGAAATGTCTAAGAACATCACTTCAGCCACTGCCTGAGAACACTCACAAAGGTTGAGAGAGAGAGGGAGGGAGAGAGGGAGACAGAGGGAGAGGGAAGGAGGCCGCTATCGGTGCCCATCAATACACACACAGCGACCCCACAGTTCTGTTCCTTGTTCGCCTCCCCATCCCTCGCCCATCCCTCATCCTTCTACCAACATCCGTGCCAGGCTTGGCCTCTGTCCTTTTCTGTTTCTGCGGCAACCGATGGCTTCCACACGTTTGTGATAACGTACTCCATTTCTGAAGCCCAAGTGTGCGTTGTCATATCTGATGCTTTTGAAAGGGAAGCCCGCGTCAATTCTTTCTAGCATTTTCTTTTACCCACAGGGCCACGGGGAGTCTTCTCTGTAGCGTGTGTTTGTATAACTTTGTAAACACTATTTTTTACATTCCTGAAAAATAACAGGCTTCCCAATCTTAATGTGAGAAATGAAGCCAATATACTGCTAAGACTATAAACCACGTTCCACATTCTTGCTTTGGGCTCCACGTAGGCTCGCACACTTGGAAATGTAATTTAAATAATCTCCCTCCGCAGAGTGCAATGCAGATTCCAAATGCCGCCCCCAGCCTCCGCGGCGGGCAGGTAAACAGCGCAGACGCCCATCTGCCAGCGAACAAGAGGCTCCAGGCACGACCCGAGCGGTTATGGAATTTATGGATTTGTGTCCTGGAATTCAGATTCTTCTTTCAAAGGGATGAAAAGCAGGTTCTAGTTTTCAGATGCTTTTTAAAATCCCGTGCAATTTCCACTGAGCTCTGCAAAAGACGGTCTCACCTTTCCCGGCGGATCTGGGGACTCCCTGGAAACGTGTCTCTGGGCCAAGCACCCACAACGCTCCCCTCTTCTCTGCACCCCTCATTCCATGCCTTCCAAACCTTTCCTGACACCCCTCCATGACTGGCACCCCGACATGGATTAGCACCCCAACATGGACTGGCGGGGCAAACAAGATACAAGGCCGCCAGGATGAGACCCGAGGGCAGGTGTTCATGTAGGGAAATTACTGAAGGAGGTCAAAGGGCACTGGGAGGACCGAGGGGGCTGCTCCCGAGGGTGCGCCCTGAGCACCCTAAGAAAGCTTCACACAGCCAACCCCCTCAGACGCCCCTAAGGCAGGGGAAGTGGGGGGCACAGAGAGGGGAGTCACTGTTCCTCAGTTAAACCAATTGCTTTGTCTGTGTGGGGACCCTGGCCACTAGGGGACCCAGAGCTGCTCAGCGGAACACAGCGGGACCGCCGCCGGCTACAGACGTCGCCACTCGGCTCCCAGGAGACGACAGTCACCCTCTCACCGGGCGGCCAGTACTGCCTCCCTGACTGACCGGTGACCTTGAGTTCGTTAGGAAAATCGACGTCACGTTTTAACAAGATGAGCTGGGGTGTCCCCAGATCCTGTTGTGAACGGTGCGTGGGACAGGTCACCTCCTTCTACCCGCACTGTGGCTCCTGAGGAGCTGGCGGCGACGAGACCACGCTTCCAAACACAAGCTGGCGAACCCCTAGTGAAACCCCAGACTCGGGACCCGGCCCGGACACAGCTGGGGGGGAGTTGCTCAGCCCCTGTGCGGGGTCACGGAGAACCGCTGACTGTCCCCGCTCTGGCGATCCGCTCCTCCCGGCGACAGGAGGGCGCGGCTCTCCGCCTGCAATCAATGCTGTGCGGGCCCGGCGTGCAGAAGCCCCTGAGGAGGCGGAGATAAATGGCGGCTGGTTATCAGGACGGGGCAGCTGGCACACGACCCGAGCAAGGCCAAGGCAGGAACAGCCGGTCTCTGGCACCAGGGAGGACGCCGCGGACAGAACCGGTGCACCGGGACGAAGGGCACAAGCTAACGGGCGCACAGCTCTCTGCCGGGAGCAGAGCTGGCCCCGCTCTGCCGCCGCTGCCCGCACTGCGGCCTCACTCGGGGCGGCGGCGCCAGGGATCCCGGGGCCCCGTGTTCCGAAGCCCGCAGTGACAGGAGCGCGCCTCGATCTTACCCTGACCCCAGGTGCCCTTTGCTCAGGTGCTAGAGACACTACCCTGGCCGAGAACCACCGTGTGTTTACAAGAACAGACACTCGGCAGGGCCTGTCTCCGCCCGCACAGGCTGAGGCCCGGCCGCGGCAGGTGCGTGCCAAGACCCCAGGGTGCTCACAGCTTCTCTGAATCCAACGTCACACGCCCCGGGGTGCGAGGAGAGGCTTCTCCATGGGGGCCCCGGCCTTTTATTAGAACGGGGGAGCCCAGGCTGGAGCTCATGCCGTCTCCCAAACACTTCCACTGAAGAGGAGCCCAGAGCTCCGAACAGCGGCCTCCCTGCCAAGCAGGAGTGGAAGTGACCTTCAGACTTAGACTGCGTGGTAAGCTCAGCCTGTGCAGAGCCTCCTGCCTCGGCCAACTGGGAACAAGCCCGGCACCGCCACGAGCTCCCCACAAGCCCACGCTCCCCCCTCTCAATTCCATAGCTCACGCCGTCTCCTCTGCCTCCCGCTGAAGCCCCCCCACGACCAATGAGGGCCCAGTGGCATCACCCGAGGAGAGGCCCAGGGTCCCAGGTGGGTCCTGGGGTGGGAACTGTGCTCCCGAGGGATGGCGAGTGGGTGGGGATGGTGAGGGTGGGAGGACAGAAGAGGGAAGGAGGCAAAAAAGCCCTGCAAAGGTTCACTCGGAGTCTCGGCGCTGTCCTTGGTGCTGAATGCTGTTTTCTTAAAACTCTATGCATCTCTAAGACCAGGAAATCATGGCAACCGGCAAATTATTGTCACGGCGCAATACAGGGCGGGTGCTACAGAGATCGATGCGTTAAAAACCCATATTTCCACCGAACACGCCTGTCTCGGGGGTCCGCCGGGGCTCCTGATGGGAACAAACGAGGGCCAGAGCGTCCCACAATGTATACTTTTCATTTGCTTTCTGCACGCGGCTGGAATTTTTCTCATTAGACTTGTCTCTCTCTGCACTTCCATCTGAGAGCACAGAGACTGTCTTATTTGGTCAGATCCACATGGAGCAAACACCGGGGCGTGCCGGGCACCAGACCGGCCCAGGGTGAGAAGCCTGCGCCATCGTGAGTTTCTCAGGTCAGAAGGGAAGAGAGATTTGCCGACGGAGCCGTTCGCCTGCAAGACTGAGCACACTGATTTCTGATCAGGACTTCCCTCCCCCGCGGCTCTAACAAGCACCACCCGAGTTCTCTCTCCTCACTTCCCGTCACAGACAGCGCGGGCCCCGCTGGCCCTGGAGACACCCCTGCTCCTCCGTGCCCGCTCCTCGTGGTGACAGAGGTGGAAAGGGGGAAACCACCCCACGTCCTGGCTTTACGGCTTGCTTCCCAGCGAGAAGCTGAAACCAGGGGAAATCCATATGTGTGTTCCCTGTCGTGTAGCAACAAGGCACCTGCCGGGTCTGTATCCGGAGAGCATGTCCCCTCAGAGGCTGCGGCGCAATGATGAAGGTGACGGTAGAATGACCAGCGAAGCCAAACCCTGCAGCGTGGAGGCGCCTAGGACAATGAGATGGATTATCGAAGCGCTGAGCCCACGGGTGAGTCCTCGGTGGAATAAAGAGCAGCAAGCACACCTGGGCGGAGGCGGCCTGCGCCTGAACCCCAGGGCAGGAGGCAGCGCATGGAACTTGACTCAGAAATTAATCTGTCACGGACCTCCACGCCCACAAACTACTACGGACGCCAAGCGTCGGATTCCTTTTCACACAGGAAGGTCCAAAGCAAACCCTGAGGCCACGCCTAGGGGTCTCCCAAGCCACGGTCCTGATAACGGGGTCCTGGAATACCGCCAGGCCAGGCGGGAATGTGAGGGGGGGGCTGGTTGGGGAGGGGAGGCGTGTCGGGAAGGGGGCTGGCGAAGGAAAAGGGGAGGTGCCACGCACACACTCTGCCCTCTTCCTCTCCTGCCCTAGTCCACGGCAGCGAGAAAGGCCGATGGGGGGGTCCCAAAGGCGCCCCCAAAGGGAAGTGGTGGTGGATGAAGATCAACACAAATGCCGCCACGGACCACCCCCAATCCTGCTCAACCAGGAGGACGGCACAGACCAGGACGGCGCCACGCCGGGCAGAATGCGGTCCCTCGTCCCCGGGTCACGGAGACGCTAGGGCGTCGAGGAGAAATCCTAGGCCGGGCGTCCGTGTGACGCAAAACGTAACGAGGACACAGAAGCCGCTTCCAGGTGGAACCCGGAATTTAAGCCAAGGTTTGCACAGCTCGGGGGTCTCCACCGACAGCCACGTGGACGGAGAACCGGGGGAGGAGGGGGCCTGCTTCACGGAAACCTGCCCCTCGAGGTTGGGGGCAGACACGGGGGAGCTGGTTTCCCCGCCGGGTTCCTTGCAAACACCAGACACGTAAAGCCGCACGGAAGCATCCCCGGCTCCCTCTGCTCATAACCAAACCAGATTATCGCTTCCTCCGGCAGCTTGTGTTCGCGTTCCAGATTTAATTTACACACCGTCTGAGCTGGGGCGGCTGCGGGGGTGCAGCCACAGAGAGAGGAGCGAGATGGGCACGCGTGACTTCCCCATCGCCGTGAGGAGTGGCCCCTGGGACGGCGGCCCGGCCCCCCTGTAACTTCTGCTCTCCCCCCGCAGGCTCTCCTACCGCACCGGGCAGGACACGGCCAACTGTGACACGTGCAGGAACAGCGCCTGCATCATCTACAGGTACGTACCCCCTCCCCTGTTAGAGCGACGGCCACGCTTACCCACAGACGCAGGGGCCCCGCGCTGGGAGGGGGACAGCAGTCAGGAAGGAAAGGGCATTCTCCACCAGAATCCAGCCCCTTCCACCGGCGCAACCCCAGGTATGTGCTCACCGGACCAGGGGGAGCTTGAACGCGTGTATCTCATGTGTCTTAGCGGTTCCACTAACTGGTATGCGTTTGATGGCCGCTCCCTTGGGGTCAGGAGCAGGAGCCCTGCACTGCACGCCGGTGGGGCCTGTTTCCCTGCGTCCACGCTGCGGAGGGAACTGAACGGAGAGTGAGGCGGTGTCCCTGACCTGTCACCCTTCACGCCATCAGGAGGGAACAAGGGCGCTCACGCATGTCCTCGGGGCTCACCTTTTGCTACCCCGGGAGCTAACGCTGAGCCCCCGGGCAGACGTGAGCCACAGACTCCCCGAGAAGGCCCGGAGTGCGCGAGGTGAGCCCACACCCGTTTTAACATTCCACGCGAGATGAGAAGAGAATTTATTAGGACGTCCGCCATGTAACCGGAGACATCTGAATACCTTTGGCTCTAAATCCAGGAGGAACATACATTAAAGGCGGTATTAGAGGCGATTTAACAGCCTGCGGAGAACAGGGATTCCTCTTCTTCGGGAACTACCCCGTGGAGGAGGGGGTGGGGGGGGGGTTTACCATTCGCAATCGCTCAGCGACCTCCTGGACAGCTCCCTCCCGCCAGCCCCGGCCCGGCCCCTGGGAGGAGGCCAGTGGGAGCGAGGGTTCTCCCGGCGGGAGCTGAGCCCTGGGGTCCCTCAGCGCGTCTCCCCGAAGCAGGAAGAGGACGGCCGTGCACAGGGACCTTTGTGTGAGTTGGTGACGTGCCTCTTCGGGAGCTGCAGGAAGCGGAGCGGGGGGTGTCCACCACCTGCGCCTGCCCTGATGCTGGCCTCGGGCACCCGAGGGGGGTTTCCTCTGCGTGAACAGAAAGGGGAGCCGTGGGCGTGGGGCCGGGTGCTCGCGGCACCAGCCCTGTGAGCCTTGGAGCTCGGGTGTCTGTGGGGAAAAGCACGCGGCGAACGTGAGGCCCTGGCAGGAGACGGCCCTGTCTGCTGACCCTGCGGCGGTGCCCGCGGGAGCCATGTCTCAGAACCAGGCCCACGGGAGCCAGAGAGCGGCCACGCGCCCATGGGCGTCCACGGCTCCTCGCCAAGGAACCTCGAGGACGCGTGCTCCTCCGATTCCCACACGGGGCTCATCGGGCAGGGGAGGGTGGAGGCCGGGGCTCACCAGGCTGCCCCACGGCCGGCAGTCCCCCCACCACCACACGCCCCCCCCAGGACTCACCGCCGGGCGCAGCCGCTGGTAATGGAGAAGTGCCAATAGGAATCCACCGGAGAGAGAAAGTCCAGCCCTCCCGCTAACAAGGGCCCAGATTAGATTTCTCTGTGATTACATGGTTCTGCGGTGTGATAAATTGGTTAATAACGCGATTCCCAGTGTAGTTACTTAATGGGAATCCGATGATTACAGGTACCCAGGGCCGTGGTGCTGGCCCGGGGACAGCCAGCACCGCCCCACGGCCTGGTGATCGCCGGCACGGGGTCCCGCCGTGGTTATGGTGTGGGGGACACGCTTTCCGCGTGCACCAAGCGCCCCGGGACAATCGCTTCTTGTCCCTGCCATGCCATACCGGACACGGTATCGTATCAAACATGGTATCGTACAGGACGCCGTATCTCGCAGACTCGGCAGCGAGGTCCTGTGTTTTTTGTTAAATATCCAGGTGAAGAACCCCCGTAGGTGTTGCCCCGATCACCGCCAGCTCCTTTTCTCGATGCAGAATTGACGGTCAGCTGATAATCAGCAGAACGTAAGGTTTGACTTACACGTCACAGTTTAGAAAACCTTTTCTCCAACTTTTGCTTTTGGGGAGCGGGCGGGTGAGGGATCCTTACCTAATTCAGGGCGACAGTCGGGCAGTAGTGATTATAACCCTGAGCCCTAAGGAGGATAAGGCGCTTCGGGGAGCCTCTGCCCCCCAACATCGACAGCACAGATCCCTTCCCTTCGAGGTTCCCACAGCCTCAGATAAAGGACCCGAGGGCTGCGCTTTCAGACGCAGTGCGTTCTGAGATTCCCACCTTTCACAACTGTCCTCAGAGGCATATACCCACTGTCACGTGATCCAAGTGAAGAGCTATGCCCACTATCACGTGATCCAGGTGAGACGCTATGTCCATTGTCATGTGACCCAGGTGAGCAGGACCTAAGCCACAAGTGCTGCCTCTACCCCTGTAAACCTCCTGGCAATATTTCTAACTTTTCCATAATAGTGCAGAGCCTCCGACAATAAGGAAATGGAACAGTGGATGAAAAACACAACATGGCCATTATCTGGGTCTCAGCTTGTGTTTAGAACCGCAGATCACACAACGTGGCAGTTTCTCTCCTCGGTGTCAGGGTCTGTCCAGGATTAATGGACCGCTGAGCCAGTAGGGCTTCATGTTTATAAATGCTGGGAGCTCACGGATTCTCCTGGTCACTGGACCCTGACTGAAATCCACTGACGTTCAGCCGGGCACCCAGGCCACACACGGAAGGGGCACGAGCGGAGCTCTTGGAGCCTGGCGGCGTGGTGCAGGGTCCGACTGGAGGATGCCAGGGGCACGGGGTGGCGGGCGGAGGGGCCGCGGGCTCGGCAATGAGGGCTGCTTACGGAAAAATGACACAGGACCCGGCGTCCGGTCCCAAGGCCAAGGCGACCGTAAAGAGTTAGTGAAGGTTGGAGGATGGACCACGGCCTTTTCGACACGAAGGGAAGGGCGGACTCTCAGCAAGCTGTGTGCTCTGAAGAAATTCCCTGAGAAACAGCATTTCCTCAAACAGCCACGCGGATCCTGCCGCTGTCACACCATCTCCTCGGCTGTGCGGTGCCCACGGGGCTGCCTGTGTCCGCGCGGCAGCTCCGCCAGACTCCGTGCTTTTGCCTCAGCAGCCGCCTTCAGTGACTGCCGCCCGAGGTGCCGACGGGATGAACCCGCCGCCTTCGCCCACGTCGGCACCTTGGTGTCCTCGCTCCCCAGGCGGCTCGGACTGGACCAGAGAACGGAATCACGGCCTTTCGTTCGCCGAGCGATCCGCTGGGAACCCATCGCTGTGACCGTGGAGAAGGGACCAGAACAGAGCTTGCATGCGCCGGCACGTGTGTGCTGAGAGGCCTTCTGACCTGCTTATCCCGCGTGCAGTCCACGGACGAGCCGAGGGTGACTCCCGACGCCACGTTCTCCACTCCAGCGCGTGACGGCCACGCGCCATGTGCCCACGGGGACGAGTCTGAGAAGCGTGTCTTTGGGCAGCTAGGTCGTGTGCGAGCATTGTAGGGCACTTCCACTCACCTGGCTGGTGCACCTCCTGCACACGTGGCGACACGGCCTGGCCTGTGTGCCCGGGCTCCACGCTTTTCACAGACAACGCTGTTTCCATGAGAAAGGGCCCTCACAAGCAACCATGAGACGTCCAGTTGGCAAAGCACGTGCCAGCAAAGCCATGTGCCCGTCCGTGGACATCATCCCGTACCATGAACGTAAGTGTGTGGGGTCAGTTTTACATGACGGGCTGGGCATCATCCCATACCATGAACATAAGTGTGTGGGGTCAGTTTTACATGATGGGCTGGGTAGGGGGGCCTACACCAGCATCCCCACAGACACCCGGGCACCTGCTTGCTGTGATGGCTACGGTGTCACTAGGCAACAGGTGGGGTCAGCTCGGCCTCACCTTCGGGACTCCCGTCCCGTCCCCCGCGTGGCCGTCCCTGACCGAAATGTCGATATGCAGGTCTGGACATACTTGACCCCAGCTGTGCGTGTGGACACTCTAGGGGTTCAGAATGAAAACAAACCAGTTATTTTTCTAGGAAAAGAAGTCTATTTGAAACACAATGGACCCTGAACAACACAGGTTTGAACTTACAAGCGGGTTTCTTTTTTTCAATAAAAATACCATGAGTGTGTTTTCTTCTTCCTTATGATGTTCTTGATGACATTTCCCTTCCTCTAGCGTACTTGACTGTAAGAATACAGGATATGATGCATGTAACCCACAAATACATGGTAAGCGACTATGCTATCTGTAAGGCCCCCACTCAACAGTAGGCTATTAGTTAAGGTTTTGGGGGGGTCAAAAGTCACACACAGCCCAGTCAGCATGGCTCAGGGGTTGAGCAATGCCCTATGAACCAGGGGGTCATGGTTCAAATCCCGGTCACACCACATGCCCAGGTTGTGGGCTCGATCCCCAGTGAGGGAGGGACATGCAGAAGCAGCCAGTCAATGACTCTCTCTCATCATAGATGTTTCTATCTCTCTCCCTCTCCCTTCATCTCTGAAGTCAATAAAAAAATAAAATAAAATTTAAAAAAGGTTAAAAAGATTGTCAACTGCTAGGGAGACCGGTACCTTGAACCCATACATCGCTCAACTAGTCAAGGGTACCTCACAATGACATAAAATAGATGGCAACCGACTGCTCAACACGGAGCCGTCAGCTGACGGTATGAACACGATATGCATGAACGATGATCCCGGCCAGGTCACTGGGGGGGACCTTTGCGGTGAGAGGCCGCCACTAAAGGCACTGCTCTCTCCTTTCCAGCGTGGAGCTCGACTTCAAGCAGCAGGAGGACAAGCTGCAGCCGGTCCTGCGGAGCCTCCACCCCTTCGAGGACTCTCAGGTCGCACCCTCGCCTTACTCTCAGGAGGCTCACGCCTCGCCGCCCAAGCGGAAGTCCAAAACGGAGCCCAAAAAGCACGGGAGGTGGAAACTCTGGTTCCTCTAACGCGCGTGGCCTGTGGAGTCCACGGCCTTCTTTACCACCCACGGGGGCGCCCCGCCCCGTCCCTGTCCGAAGCGAGGAGGACGGAGGGCCCCGTGGCCGCCGAGGGCGCCGCCCTGCTCACCAAAAAGGCCTTCGCACGGACGGACGGACCGCTGGCGGAGCGAGGGCGTCCCGGCGCCACTTGCCGGCGGCCCCTCGCCGCCCTCGGACGTGGGACGTGAAACCGAGAGGACAACTAGCCACGCCGCCCGGGCCTGGCCGGCGGCCGGCGGCTGTGTCCACCTGCCGATCGGCGGGCGGGCGGCCCCCGTGCACAGCTGAGACGCATCATGACTTCCAAGCCTTCATCCTAAAGACAGGGCGAGGAAAAGCGAGCCTTACGATTGCCAAGGACTTCATTCTCACCCTTCCATGGCCACCGCGCAGGGGGCGCGGGCGGGGTCCAGCACATCACGCTCCGGAGAAAGCACAATTTTTTCAAGTGGCCGGAGACCATGAACCATCTCTCACACGGGACTCTGTGTGTCTGCCTTCACGTGCTGTCGCGCTAAGCCACGTGACCCCCGAGACTGGGCACCCCCCACCCCCCATCGCCGCCCCTGTGCCACGTTTACTGCTCATTTCCAAACGGCCGGCCGCCAGGAGGCCCCGGGCCAGGCCTGGCAGCGCTGCCGCTGGACACGGAGCTTTCTTAGGTCTCATTTTTAATCTTTTGATACCCAAAGGCCACACGCTGAATTCTGGCGGGAACCCAAGGACCTGCGTAGAGACACACAGTGGAGGACACGGCCTCCAGGGCCCTGCCGTGGGGACGTGTTCCGGGGAACCAGTCTCGGAGACACCGTTCCCCAGAGCGCAGGCCGGCGCCGGGACCACTGGCCGCGCTGACCGAGGCAGGCCGGTCCGCCTCGGAGCGCGGCCCCGTGTCTAGTTCAGCGGCTGCCGTCACACCACGTAGGACCGCCCACACCTAAGCTAGTCGCAAACCGTGATCACTCACACGCTAGGGGGAAGCTGTGAACCAGACGTTTTTAGGTATTTTTTCAATCAGCCCGGACAGAGGTCTCTTTTGATTACACATTGCAATACAAATCTCAGTTCCTTTATTTTTTCACTCATCCCTTTGCCAGTATCTTTTGATAGAAATCGGAACCCCTTGGTCTATTGAATGACGTCGTCTGTCCGTTCGTGTGCTTTTCACAAGAAGACGTGTAGGGATCTCCCTTTTGCCTTTTCTCCGTACGGATCACGTTTTGAGTAGTTTGTGAGCGTACGAGGAAACCCAGTGTTCGCGCTTCTGTCCCACCGTCCGACATCCACGCTGCCGTCCGCACGCACGCACTGTCCCGGGCCACTGCCGGGAACGCAGCTGTGCCCCGGGCGGGGCCGCCGGGAGGACGAGAGCTGGTTCTCGCCTTGCGTCTCCCTCCTGACGCAGCAGCGAGTCTCCGTCTGTCTGCGGTGTGCCCGTCCTCAGCGGCCTCGCAGGGGTCGGCCTGGGGTCAGAACCGGAAACAGTGCTGGCATCCTTCGTGCCGACATCCTTTGGGAGCTGCTCCAGCGGGTCCCAGACGTCCCCTCCTGGGACAGGAAGCACAGCCAGCTTTTGTGGAGACGCTGCAGGAGGGGATGCGCATCCTTGGGGCTGGGTCAGCGGGGCTGAGAACTGTTTTGTGGGAAAGAAGGACCCTGTACCACGGAGGAACGGTGTCACACAGACATGGAATTGGAAAGCCGTGTTTCATGTGTTTATACTGTTTTTCACTAACGTTCAAAATGTTTGCGACAAGCTGTCTCCTGTGTCCCGAGAGCCCCCCGCTCGGGTGGATGGAGCGAGGGGGCGCGTGGCTTTCTAACGGCTCTGTGGCCGCCCGCCCACGCCGCCCTCGTGAACGGAGCAGTCTAGGTTCGGAACAACAACCAACAAACCAACAAAACGTGCAGGAAGGAGACTGCAGACGCGCCCCCTCCTATTTAGAAATCGCAGCGTCTTCGGGTCAGAAAAAACGAGTGTTTCCAAAGGCATCTCGCAGTTCCATCACAACGTGTCTCTAACACGATCCGTCTCTTAGGAAGATTTAAGTCAAAACTTTGATACAAAAAACAAGGTAAACAGTCGTGCTCCTTCCTCTGTAGATGTTCCCATGGCATACGTGTAGAGGTTAAATTATTATACTTGTCACTAAGTTCTTTGTTAGTTTTTAAATAAAAAAGAAGAAAAGAGAAGAAAGGGAAGTTCTGTGTGGCTAAGTTATTTCGTGGTCGCAGTAACTTGGGAAAAGAGAAGTAAATCTAAGAAAACAATGACAAAGGAAAAGAGAACTTCATGGGGCCTGGCCAGTTTGGCTCAATGGATAGAGCCACTCTAATAACCACGAGCAGCCCCTACGGCCGCTGCCCCAGAGGTCCCTGCTTTAAGCCACTGGACACACAAAGGACACCGTGTCCTGTAGGTGCCACCATCCCCCGGCCCGGAGCCACGGGCCTCAGGGAAGTTCCCAGGACCTAGTGTCCCTGCTCTCATGCCCTCAGAGCCTCCCCATCTCCAGCAGTGTGGACACACATGCTCACCCGTGTGAGGGTGGTGTTCCCAAAGCCTCGTGTCCTCAAAGTCACTGGTTACCAACCATTCCCAGGAGACACTGCCGGCCTCGCCCAGGGCGCCCGGCCCCGCCTGTGTGAGACGTGTATCGGGTGCTGTTCTCTTTGGAAAATAACATTCAGAGCAGCATTTTTTAAAAGCACATTTATTCATGAACCCCATTAGCATAAATATTGCAGAGCTCATGTTCACGCCCGAGATGACGTCTGTGTGGAATGGTTTGGGGAGGAGTCTTGGTAGCAGGGGGTCCGTGCACTGAACGAGCATTTCAGTGACACTCTTCCAAATGACCAGGCAGGCAGATCCTCGAAACACCCGCCCACCAGAAAGAACGTGTGCCCCCTAAGGTCCTAGCAGCACCATCACCACAGCTGAGAGCTGGATCCCTCAGCAGAGGAGGGGATCAAAAGGCTGTGGTGCATTGACACCAGGGAATGCTCTGCAGCTGTGAAAAAGAAGGACCTCTTACCCTTGAGGCAGCACGGAGACACCTGGAAAGTATCATGCTAAGTGAAACAAGCCAGTTGGAGAAAGACAAGTCTCACATGATCTCACTCATAGGTAGAATCCGATGAGCAAAATAAACTAATGAACGGAGTGGACCCAGAGACACGGAAGCATGGGGCAGAGTGCAGAACCTCGGGGGGCAGGTGGTGGAGGATGGGTGGGAGGTGACCACCCACGACTTTGCATTGATGCACCACCCATGGACACAGACAATGGTGAAGGCCTGGGGTAGGGGCAGGGCAGGCTGGAGGGAGTCAATGGAGGGGAAAAAGGGAACATATGTAATATTTATAACAATAAAGATATATTAAAAAAGGAGAGGAAACAGGCGGGTCCTGGGGACTCAGCCAGGCTCACAGGAAGCCCTGTATGTCCCCTCTTCCCCACCGAGGACGCTGTGGTTGCAATGAACCCCTCCTCACCCCATCGGGTCCCCAGCAGCTGGTGCTCAGGGTGTCAACCAAGTCCCTGTCCTCACAGGATGGAGGGGCCAGGCGGCCTGTGGTCAGGAGGGCCAGTGCACCATCGGGGGGTTCCCCATCCTGAGCAGCTCCCGAGTCTGCCCACAGCTGTCCTGGGAGGGCTCGCGTGTCCCTTTCAGAGAATCAGCGGTGCCCAGTCTTCTTGCGTGCACCCAGGCCACAAGGAAACCCTTCCAAGGTCCCGTCCCTCTCCATTACTCTCTTAAAGGGCCCATTCTCAGAAGGGAGTCTGACCACCGACAGCAGCAAGGAGGCTCCCAGGACACCCTGGGTGCTGCTCATTGCACCCGCTCGCTCTCCACCCAGCCCCACAGGGCAGGAGCTGATTCCAGCGCAGGGACATGGGGCCGGGGGCATGGCCATCCACCCAACCGCAGAGCAGGCCACCTGCCCATGGGACAAGGGCCCCTCAGCCCCCATGGCCACTGCCCAGAACTAACTGGAACACTCAGCCGCTGCCCAAGGCAGAGGGCCTGGGAGCCGCCACCATGTGGAGAAGGGAGAAGGACAGTGGAGCGCCCCGTCAGCCGCCCTGCACCTGACACAGGAGAAGTACGCGGTGAGGGCGGCTCTGCTGGCCGCGGGCACCTCTGGGCTCCAGAGCTGAGCCATGTCCACACAGGCCTGGGCCACACGGGGAATGACACACGCTCCGTCCTCCCTGCCTTCCACCCACTGACAGCCTGGGAGCAGCTCTCACCACCTCCTCCCACCACCTCGCCCGGGTTCGCTGCCCCACCCAGAGCTCTAGGTCACTGGCTATGGCCCCATGTGCCCCTCCCGCCCCTCCCAAGTCACCGTCCCCCCTGAGCCATCAGCACCCACAGGCCGGCTGGCCCAGCCCCTCCCAACAGCCTCCTAGCAGAAGGTCACAAAACCAGTGTGACTTCCAACCCCACATCCTTCACGCCCCCCAAGCCCCTCCCCGGCGTGGCAGTGCTCCCCTGGAGCAGCCCCAACCACACAGGGTCATCAGGCCTCGGGTCACCCCATGTCCCGCTCCACGGGGCTCCATCCCCCACCTCTACAGAGGGGGTTCGGAGGGCAGAGGGGCGACGCGGGGAGTGGGGAGAGACCGAGGCGTTTGCGTACAGAATGGGGCAGCCCGTTGCAGGTGAGTCCGATTCACAAGGAAATACTGTATGTCCTGGTTTGTACACGTGACAGCCCGAGCCTCAGGGAGCCACACCCTGAGAGGAACACGGGAACGCATATGCCGACCTCTGAGACGGGACTGGACTGTGTCACTGGCGGGAAACACACGCGGGTGGCCATGAACCTACTTCTTCCCCCAGAACTGTTCCTCGTGGCAGGAGAGGGGTGCAGCCAGCCTCGGGCCCCCACGAGGTCATTTGGTCTGGCCGTGCCGAGGGAGCAGAGGCGGGTTAGTGTCTGACCAAACAGAGCAGCGGGTTCGAAGCTGATGGTTCTGCACGGCCCTCGGATGATGCTGTGACCATCCAGCGGCCCCACCCGTTTCTACGCTCCTGCCTGGCCGTGAGGGGCAGACATGGGTGTCACCCCCTTGGTCAACGCCAAGGACCTAGAGGCCGCAGAGGCCACACAGGAAGACGACAGGCCATCTGCTGGCCCGGGAAACGCCAGCTGCGTGCTCTGGCCTCTGGCTGCGAAGGGACTTTTGTGAAAGGCCGTCCGACAAGCTCAGGGGAAGGGTGCCAAGGAGAGAAGCGAAAGGGGACCTCGTGGGCACCCTGTGCCAGAGAAACCACACTTCAGAAAGCAGGGGGGAGGTGAGGGCCAAGAGGTCAGCTCTCGAGAGCGGGCCCGGTGACACGGGTTTTATATCATTCTTAGAAACTCCCCCAAAACAGATGCCATGCCATGCCATGCCGCAGTGATCTGCATGGGAGAGGCATGTACCACACACGTGAGTGGACACGGAATGGCTAAGCTGGAGGAGCTCAGATACTGTAAAATTTCATTCCTGCCGTCTTCTGTGGAAACAGGTGGAGAGAAACTGCCCAGAGGCAGAGGGCAGAGAAGAAGCGCTGGGGGAAGGCACGGGAAGAGCAGAACCAATGCCTGCCTCCAACACGCTGATGGCTCAGCCACCCGTGTCCACACGGGCTGCAGCCACGGCGGGAGGCCAGCCCCCGTCACACACCCGACGGTAAAGCAGGGCAACCGCGGCACCTGCCCGCTCGCGGACGCGGAGGGGAAGCTCAGGGTGACAGTGTGAAGAGAAAGCCCGGCGGGCGGCCAGGCGGAGAGAGGCCGCTGGCGGCAGGCCCGGCCCCGGGCGCCCGCGGCGCCGGCACTTACGATGAGCTCCGAGTCCCGGCCCATGGAGATGACCGTGCGGTTCACCGTGCGGAGCAGCCGCTCCATGATGATCTGGATGTGCCGCTGCGTGGGGCCCTGCGGGAAGACGGCGGTGAGGGCGGCGCCCGGGACGGGCACCCACACGCGTGCCGGGCGTCTGCCACCCCACCCCCCGGAAGAGGAAACGTCGCCCTTGTCGGAGGCACCAGCCTTGGCAGAGCGAGCTCAGCGTGTTATTAATTACCGCCCATTAATGCTAATTTGTCCCATCATCACGGCCGTGTCATGGAGGCAAAGCTTAATGAGAGCAAATCCGTCCAAACAACACGTGCGTGGTCCCTGACCAGCCCCCTGGGTTCCCGGAGGCCGTGGCCTCAGGCGGGTCCCACCGCCCCCAGGTCTGCAGGCCCGGCCGGGGTCTGGGCCAGCACGTCGCTCAGCGAGCCACCAAAACCCAGAGGGCCCCGGCCTCGCCCCGCAGACACGAGGTCTTCCCCTCGGGGGTGATGGGGTGCGGGGCTCCCCTCAGGGACACAGAGCATGCGGAAGTAGGTTCTCCAGTCACTTGCGCACAAAACCAGGAGGGCACCCTGTCCTCCGGGAGGTCTGGTCCCTGGACCCCTTTCCTCCCACATCCTCCCCGCAGAACAGGGGAGCCCCGGACTGGAACCACGGGGGCTGCTCTGCGGGTGAAGCCTCCGTTCCCTTCAGAGCCCCCAGAACGGAGACTGAATTCAGTCCAATCTCTGCCTCTGAGCTGAGGAGGCCGGGGAGAAATCGCGGGGAGAGCAGACAGCTGCCCCTCAGAACTCTCAGGAGCGGCAGTGACGCACACACAGCACAGAAACGCCGTGTGCACGTGTGACTTTAATAGCACAGGATCGGAAAGACTGCCCATTAGTCTCCCCTCGTTCATTTCTAATTTCTCTCACCAAGGCCTCTGTCTGGCCGTAAGAATTAAAACCTAAGTCCTGAGAGACATTTAGCTGAGAAGTTGTAGGAAAGAAACTAAAAACATAAATGTATTTACTGTGGAAGGATGAGCAGTGTCATATAATGTTTATTACTGTGTCACAGTACGTTTGTCATTATACTGAGCGCCTCACGCAGAGACAGAAGCAATGTGAAGGGGCAGCTTTATAGAGAGCGGGACACCCTTAAAATGAAGGCGTTTCTTTAGGAATGAGTCCGTGTGCCTCTGTCCCTGAGGGGCGGCCTGCGGGATGGGGTTAGGTGGACCCGGGGCGGGGCCTGGGCGTGAGGTTGGGTGGGTCTGGAGGGGTCCTGGGGGGTGAGGTTGGGTGGATCTGGGGGGGACCTGTGGGGTGGGGTTGGGGTGGACCCTGACGGGCCTTCAGGGTTTGGGCCGGGCGCCCGCACTCACCACGTCCCTGCGGGACAGCACCTCCAGCATGTTGCTGAGCAGCTGGCAGCAGGCCTCCAGGTCCTCCTGCCGCTCCAGGTGGTACTTGAGCTGGTCGGTCATCATGGGCAGCAGGAGCTCCCGGCAGTCTGCGGGGACAGGGTGCCGTCAGCAGGGCCGCTCGGGGCACCCGGCCGGCCGGAGCCTGTTCCCGGCATGTGGCACTGCTCTCAAGGGCGTCCCACGTCCACGCCGCCCACCCATGAGGGATCCCTTCTAGTGCCACATGGATCATTCACACACAAACCGCACCAGTGCACCAATCAATGCACACGGGAGTCTCCGTGCAGCGCACACACACACACACACACACACACACACACACACACGCCGCAGCGCCCGTCCACCATCACGCTTTCCACGGTTTCGGTACCGGTACTCCACCGCGGGCCGGAAACAGCGTGGAAATTCCCGAAAAGAAACAGCTCACACGTGTGAAGCTGCGCGCTCCTCTGAGGAGCAGATGGAGTCCTGCACCCGCTGCTCCGTCTCCCCGGGACCGAACCGGCCCTTGCCCGGCGCAGCCTCGCTGTCCGCACAGAACCAGGAGACACTGGGAGACGGAGCGAGGCCACACTCACGTTATATTGTTCCATCTCACTGTCAGTCACTGCGGGGACTCCGTTCCCGAGCCCCTCTACACCCCGAACCTGCCCCCGAAGGCAGGGCCGGGGAGGCATCGGTACACAGGGCCGGCTCTCTCTCGGCTGCCGGCCTCCACCGGGGCCCGGATCGCATCACGCACACCCCTGCCAGCACACATCCCCCACAGTGTGCATCCAGACACACAGACTCCACGGGAGCTGTGACTCTGTGCTGTGCCACACATTCAGGGCATCCCCCCTGCCCAACATGCACCCCGTGTGCCCCAGTTCTGGGCCGTGGAGCCAGCCCGGCCACTGCCTTCCTCAGCGACGCCCAATCGCCAGGACGCCTCCCGGCAGCAGGCAGGACCTGAAGACCTGAGCAGGCGCACAGAGGGGACATGGGACGAAGGACACAGCCGCTGTGGAAGCAGCAAGGCTGCCGGGAACGTTCAGCAGGGACCTGGGGGGGCAGAGGCCGGGGGTTGGCGGCCCTGGGGGAGTTGTCCTTGCCCGTCCGGCCACAGGAGGGCCCCGCTCCCCACTCAGAGCTGGAAGAATGCAAGTGGCCACTCAGGCTCTGGGCCCCACATGCCTGGGCCAAAGTATTTTTTCTTTTTCTTTCTTTAACCTCACCTGAGCATATTTTTCCATTGAATTTAAAATAGTGTAAGGGAGAGATACAGAGAGAGAGAGAGAAAGAGAGAGAGAGAGAGATCAATGTGAGAGACACAATGACTAGCTGCCTTCACACATGCCCTGACCAGGACAGGGGACAGAGCCTGCAATTGAGGCACGTGCCCTTGACCGGAATTGAACCCACGACCCTTTAGCAGCAGGCCGATGCTCTCTCCGCTGAGCCAAACTGGCCAAGGCCCGGGCCACAGCCATCCCTCACCGCCCCATTCAGCCGTCACGCTGGCCGCGCTGCGGGGCCTGGCTGCTCTCAGAGGTAATTGAGTGTGTTGGTGTCATTTGTCAGGATTACTCCGGGTGAGGAGGCCACGGCCGCCCTGTCCATCTTCAGTGGGAGACGCTGTCGGCCAGCCGGGCTCCTGGGGGACGCCGCCCAGGCCCAGCCGGCGGGAGCTGTCTGTCACCGGCCTCTCCTGACGAGAAACAGCACAACCTCAGGGAGCGTCACTGCGCTTCGTCCCGTGTTATGACGTTTCTTTGTCTGAGCCCCTCGAGGACAGTAAAACGCCAGCGTTACAGCCTGGGCGTTTTCAGTATCCCCCCCCCGCCCCCCCCCCCCTCCACACACACCAGCTGGTCAGGACGGAGCGGGGAGATGGGGAAGCAGGACCAGGCTCGCAGGAGACTTTGAAAAGCAGCCACACCTCCCAGGCACGGACGGGGCTCCAGGCCCGGACCACAACCCCCAGGACCAGGTCACTGGTGCCCAGGCCTCCCTCAAGGCTGCACTGAGCACCCCGGCATCTCAGCAGGCCTCCAGGGAAGAGGGGAGCAGACCCTCAGAAACAGGGCCCAGCACCCGCATCCTCCCGAGGGGCCCCGGGGCGGCCTGCTCCTCTGGAAGGTGCCGCTGGTCCTCCATCTGCTTCCCCTCCTGGGGCCCCGTCTGCATGAGAGAGGCCCACGTCTCATCAGTGCGAGCAGCCCCTGCACACGCACCGAGACGCACACGCGTGCACGTGGGCTGCACACGGCCGTCTGACAGCCTGGACGCGGGCCAGGGAAACTGGGCCACAGGACGGCCAGAGAGCTGGTGCGGAGGCTGCGGTGCCCCGGTGTCTCCCAAGGACGGACAGGCTGTCCTGGCCGCTGGCCTCCTCGCCACGGAACAGGTGCACGGCGGCTTCAGCATGAAAAATGGCTGTGGGCAGCGGAACCGGCAGCTCCGTCTGGCTGGGAACAGAGCTCTTATCCTCAGTGAGCATGCGCACGGGCACACACACACAAACACACACACACACACACACACAGATACACACACAGAGGACACACCGACATGTAGACACACATAGAGATACACAGACACACACACAGAGATACGTACACACACACACTCACACACAGAGACACAGAGATACACACAAACACACATATATGCAGACATACACACAGAGATATACACAGACAGACACACAAGACAGACATACAAACTCAACACACACACACATTCATACATACCACACGTATTCCTATGTACCATACTCACACACATACACACAACACCACTACACACAAGCACACGCACCCCTGCCATGATCTAAGGGGAAGCAGGACAGGAGGGGGCTCCTGGCACACGCCTCGGCCCAGCTCAGTGTCCTGAATGCCCTTTCCTCCCCTCCCCACGAGCAGAACGTCGCTTCTGTATGACGATTTGTGTCAATGGTCCCTCTAGGCACCAAACAGATGGCCTGGGAATCTGACCATCACACACGGAAGCCAGCCCTGTATTTCAACCGATCGTCACCGACAGCCGTGTGTGAACAGCTGCACCAGCTGCTCGGCCAGCGGCCAGAGCCCGTCTCCATGGGGGCGGGAGCTCCTGGGCCAACCGGGGCGGCCACCACCGCGTCAGGAAGGGCAGAGGTCAGCCACTCGCGCTGTGCTTTGGGCCTGGGGAGTCACTGAGAGTGCTCCACGCCGGCTACTGCTGTACTGTAACCTGGGGGGCTGCTGTCCCCCCTCGGGTGCTGAGAATCACGTGGCAATGTGTGAAGGGGGCAAACAGCGCGCCCAGTAACTGCAGCTTCAGCTCCGGCACCAGGAACAGCGTTACAGTCAGCCTTTTCTGCCGTGAGCGGAGCGGCCCGTCTCGGGGGCCAGCAAGCACTGGCTGAGGAGGGACATGCTTCTCTGCACTCACTTTTAAGTCCTTTCCGTTTAAATGTAAAAGAGGATACTCGGTTCAATTTTGGAAACAACTATTTTGAACAACTTGGGTAAGTAAATCTTTCTCTCTTGTAAAAAAAAAATGTCTATTAAATACAGGTGAAGTATCTACGATGAAAATGGAGCACCTGGCCAGGCCAGCGTGGCTCAGTGGTTGAGTGTCAACCTATGAACCAGGAGGTCACGGTTTCATTCCCGGTCAGGGCACAGGCCTGGGTTTCGGGCTCAATCCCCTGTGTGGGGCGTGCAGGAGGCAGCCAATCCATGATTTTCTCTCATCATGGTTGTTTTTCTCTCTCCCTCTCCTTCTCCCTTCCTCTCTGAGATCAATAAAAATGCATTTAAATTAAAAAGGAAGAAAAAGGAAAAAGGGAGACCTGGACTAGCACGGGCTGTAAGTGTAAAACCGCGTTCCGGAGACTTGGCGTGGAAACACAGGATGACGGGTGCCCTCAGCGACTTTCAGACTGAAGTCACGTCGCGATGATATTTCAGATAAAGTGTATTATTAAAATCAGTCTCAGCAACGATCCTGCACTTGTGTTTAACCGCGGCTCCGGAACATTTTCAGCGACAGACGCGGCTCGCGCCCGGCTGCTAGGGCCGCGCGGTCTGGAGCGCCAGGAGGCAGATGTCACAGCCCCGAGTGCCCTCGCTCACTCCGAGGCCCGGTGCGCAGCGCGGAGAGCAGAAGCCAGGCCGCTGTCTCCGAGCAGACCCGCCACGCACGCCTGTGACTCGGGGGCTGATCGCTGCCGCTAGCTGTGAGTCCAGGCACAGACACACCCGTGGAAGCAGGACCAGGGAGGACCGCGGTCCGGCTGCCTGGAAGAGAGGCGGGCGGCCCGGCGGGCTGAGTCCACGCAGACCAGCTGTGGGGACCGGAGGTCCTGCGGCCCCCGACCTCCTCCACATCCCCCAGCGTGACCCACTGCGGCATCTGCTCGCCCTCAGCTGTGTGAGCTGGCGCCCCGATGATGAACGCTCGGGAATGGGCTCATCTTTATCCCAGGTGTTCAACAGGCATCCTCAGCTGTGAGCATCCGAGCGGAACTCGCGTCCATAACCTCCCGACGGCTCTACGTTCCGGCAAGATGCAGAGACGGGAATAAATCTGCTCATTTAAAGCATTTGTTTTATGAACACTGAGTCACGTGCTTCTTAATTTTTAGCTGGGTCCCATGAAACAAATGATCCATAGAGCGATTTAATAACCCGAGCCTGTCACACAGCACCGAGAGGCCCAGCCACGCTCTGGAGGGGGCTCACACAAGAAGAGCCAGATACACGGGGTGCTCGCTATTCCTCTCTCCCAGGCAGCCGTGGTATTTCCTCGGGACTCAGTCTGCTCCAGTGACTCCTTCCCTCCAGGCACGTCTCCAGGCAACAGAGATGCACACAGCAGGGCTGGCCACGGGAGGGGGTCAGAAGGACCGTCCAGGTATGTCCGCGTGGCATGGACGTGGGAAGGGATGGCACCCCAGAGCAGCAGCAGACCCGATGCCCGCTCCTGAGCCAGAACACCTCAGGGCAACGGACCCATGCATGTGCACATGGGTGTAGACATGTAGGATTCTGGTATCTTTACATGTCGAATGCAAATTAAGTGTCTCTTAATGCAACAAGTCATGATTGTCCACAGTGCCAGGAGGAAACCATTGAGCCACCGAGGCAGGCTGCTCTCTCCGTGCTACACGTGGCATTTGAAGTGAATTCCGCGTTCAGAACGCACTTCTCCCGCGGTGGGTGCCCTGCCCCGAGCCACCATTCCTGTCGACAAGTCATCCGTGTTCTGGTCAGCAGACCCTCAGCCCCGCTCGGGCAAGCGCTGAAATGCACAGAGACGAGGGATCTGCCTCCAGCTCTGAGGTGCCAGGGCCATGGGGTTGTCACTGTGAGGCAGCAAAGCAATGAAAAATGCCCCAGCCACCGAGGCGAGAGAGAAGCTGAGTAGTCTATAAGCACATGAACACAACACTGCGTGCTCTCGTGTGCATTCGCTTTACTCGCGTGTTACTGATTCGCATCCTGATACACACGGCAAATGGAAGTGAATTCCGTTTCCAGAACGCACTTCTCCTACAGTGGGTGTGAAACAGTGTAAGGTAGGTGATGTATAATATCTGTGACAAGAAGACCCCTTAATCAGCACCATGGCAGCGGACAGCTCCCTGCCCAAGCTCCTGGCAGACAGGAACTACTTACTTAACTCCTAGGCCCTTATCTGTAAATTACTCTTTTCTAGCTCTGCGGTTCTTATTAAGTGGATGGCTCCGAAGCCCTGTCAGAGGGATCAGACTGGCTAACAAACAGTCCGGGGCACGGGGTAGGTGCTCAGTGACTAAGAATGGAGTTAAAATGGCGATAATTAAGAAACTGAAATGGACTTCCCAGTCTGGAATTCAATAAACCATTTCTAAAAGGCCGCGCCGTTCGGAACAAATGGCCTTTTCAGACGCACCTGTAATGAGAGATGTAGGCTGATAGGTGAATGAGGGATGGAATAGGGCGGCACTTTCCAGAAGATGATGAAAATGTTCTCGGTGCGTGAGAAGATGGAAGAGGGGGAATGCCGGTCCCCGCCCGCCATTATTTACCATGACCAGCTCGGGGGCTCGCAGCTGGGGATGCTCCTTAGACCTTGTCAGCACCCCTGTCGGAGGACCCCGAGGATGTACGAGAGGCCCCTGAGTGGTTACGACACCGGGTGGTCCCAGCCCCAATCTCTCCTTCGGCACAACATCCATCAGGTTCGCACAGCGACCGCAGAGCAGATCTGTGCTTCCGTTTCCTTTCACTAAAGAGACTGTCTCCTCGGGTCCCGCCGTGGAGAAGCGGGAGAGTTTTATGTTGATGTTTGTGGATCAAAAGCATTAAACACTATTTAAACACAGCGTTTCTTTCTACCACGTGAAATAAAGCACAGGGACAGGAGGAGCAGGTCACTGTGGGAGAGATAAATGCCCACCTCGGGTCTAATCGCCATCAAGCAGCCTGGCGCTCAGCTTCAATGGCTCCTAATGGGAGTCCCTCAGGGGCCGGCCTCTGCCCTCGGTCTCGAAGGGCTGCTGTAGCTAATGTCCCCGCCATTAAGACAGAGCGGGAAGAACCATTCACCTTGAAGCGAAGAATGAGGAATGTAATTTAGGCTCGTTATGCTGGCAGTTGAAAGAAGCTCTGTATTGTTCAGAAATCAGGACCGAATGAAGTTTTATGACGAGCCCCCTATAAAGGGTGCCTGTTGGCTGGATTGAAGGGAGTGTCAGGGGGACAGCCAGGGAGGGAGGGGACGGCCAGGGAGAGAGGGGACAGTCAGGGAGGGAGGGGACGGTCAGGGGGGGAGGGGACAGTCAGGGAGGGAGGGGACGGCCAGGAAAAGAGGAGATGGTCAGGGAGGGAGGGGGTAACCAGGGAGGGAGGGGGTGGTCAGGGAAAGAGGGGATGGCCAGGGAGGGAGGGGGTGGTAAGGGAGAGAGGGGACGGCCAGGGAGGGAGGGACAGTCAGGGGGGGAGGGGACAGTCAGGGAGGGAGGGGACGGCCAGGAAAAGAGGAGATGGTCAGGGAGGGAGGGGGTAACCAGGGAGGGAGGGGGTGGTCAGGGAAAGAGGGGATGGTCAGGGAGGGAGGGGATGGTCAGGGGGGGGAATGGTCAGGGAGAGAGGGAACATGTGGAGGGCAAATGGGGGAGGGTGTGTGGGGGGCATGTGGAGGTCTGTGGAGGAGAGCACATGGGGGAACTGGGGGTATGTGGAAGAGGGCATGTGAGGACGTGGGGAGGGCGCCTGGGGGAGGGCACTTGGGGGCAAGGGCTTCTTGCAAGCCCAATGCTCTTGTCTAATTTCTAAGCTACGGTGACCTCAGGTTATTCCTTTTATTCCAATTTCTACACTATTGATGCAAGACATTTTGTGATCACAAACCCTAGACCTTGGCCTCCCAGTGATTATTTTAATTTAACGGCAAAGAAATCCTCACTCCAACCACAGGACGGACGCTGTCATTCCCACGGCTTCTGTCACAGCCCCGGAGGCAGCCTGACCCCCCGGCACAGAGCTGCCCCCCCCCCCCCCCCGCCCGCTCCGGGGCCCGTCTCCCGTCCTGCTGTAGAGCCTGCCCGTGCCCCCCAGATGATGGGAGAGCCATTTCCGTGGGAAGCCACTCTTCCCAGCCGGCGCTCAGGGAGGCAAGTCACATCGCGGAGGCGCGGAAGCCATCGCCGCCCATTCAGGGCCGCGTGCCCCGCATGCTAACGAGGCGCGGGCCTGCCTGCGGCCCAGAGCCCGCGGGGACACGCAAGGTCACGCCCACACCGGCAGGGGACCAGCCCCGTGCCCACCCCTTCCCCGAAACACGCCGTTCACTGGGGACCCCCAGGCACTGGAGAAGGTGCCCTCATGGAGTGGCCGAGCTGTGCTTCCCGGTCTCCAGGGGAAACAACTGGCCAGAGCTCGAACACGGGGAGGCCCAGTGACGGACACACGCGCGCTCGCACACACGCATACACACACACACACACGTGACGCCACACGCACATGTGTGACCGTTCCCACCGTCTGCAGGTTTGAACTGCTGCTTCATGATCATGGAAAGCGGTGCTGAGTCCAGAGCCAGGGCTGAGCTGCCTGCCCTCCCTTCCCTCCCCCGAACTGGGGAAGGAGGAAGCATCTCCACCAGCACACCTGGGGGGGAGAGGGGCAGGGCAGCAGCGAGGAGTCCCCACAGGCTGGCACCTGGTCACCTCCCGGCGGGCAGTGGCCATCGGCAGGCACACTGGGCTCTCAGGTGCAGCTTACAGACCTCACCTGCTGGCCGCCTGAGGAGCAGCGTGTACCACGTGGAGCTTCGGGCTAATTTTGGCTCCATGAGCCCAGGATATGTAAAATCACATATCTCACACACCCCATTTACTATGTTGGTGGGAACAAGTTGCTGTTAAAAAGATACAGCTTGGTGCTTAAAAAGATGCAAAGCATCCTGCAGAATTATGTATTCTGGTAACTCCTTATTAAGCAAAGCTACTGCTTCATAAAAAGCTGTAAATGCTTAATAAGAGCTATAAATGTTTATTTGCACGGGGCATACTTCCGACACTGGCTTTGCGTCGGTCGGTGATAAAGGGCTGGCAGGACCAGAATGAGAACAGAAACAGGAAGAGAAAGAGAGACACGCCACTGGACACCAGGGCGGCATCAGCGCGGGATAAACAAGAACTTTCCCGGTGCGTTTTCTAGGGCCTAAAGCAGCGGCCGCCAACCTTTCAGACCTCACCGCCACCAGTGGGCCTCACCGCCACCAGTGGGCCTCGGACCTCCGGTTGGTACCGCTGGAGTAAAGAACTAGAGTAAGGCCCGGCTGGTGTGGCTCAGTGGTTGAGCATCGACCTATCAACCAGGAGATCACGGCTGATTCCTGGTCAGGACACATACCTGGCTTGTGGGCTCGATCCCCAGGAGGGGGCGTGCAGGAAGCATCCGATCCGTGATTCTCTCTCATCATAGATGTTTCTCTCTCTCTCTCCCTCTCCCTTTCCCTTCTCTCTCTCTCTCTCTTTTTTTTTTTTTTAAAGAAGGCTGTCCTCTTCTTGCCTTAATGTTTTTCCTCCAGAAGAACACCCAGAGGTAGCCCTCACATTGTCTCTGAACATGAGCTTAGCTGTAAGTGTAGGCTCCAGTGCATTTTTTAAAAATATATATTATTGATTTTTTTTTTTTTTTTTTTTTTTTGCAGAGAGGAAGGGAGATAGATAGAGAGTTAGAAACATCAATGAGGGAGAATCATTGAACATGGATGCCTTCTGCACACCCCCTACTAGGGATGTGCCTGCAACCAAGGTACATGCCCTTGACCTGAATCGAACCTGGGACCCTTCAGTCTGCAGGCCAATGCTCTATCCACTGAGCCACACCTGTTAGGGCGGCTCCAGTGCATTTTACGAAGCTAAGGAGGAAGTAAGCTGACAGAGAGCAGGAAACAGAGGGTCCGGGAACCCAGAAGGCACAAGGGACCGAGCCACTCACACTGGCCGTCAGCCCAGCCGGGATCTCTGTGAGGACCTCCGAGGCCCGGGCCAGGCCACCCCGCCTGCCCCGCGTGAGGACGCAGAAGAGTGCAGGCAGCAGCCGGGTCGGGGCCACGTGGAGAGATCGAGCTGTGTTTTTCAGCCAGAACGTCCCCCCTTGACAGGTTTCAGCCTCCCTTCCACAAATGAGGAAGGTGACGGGATTATGCAAAGGTTTGAGGCTTTGAAGAAAGCCGCCAGACAAGATTAAGATACTAATTCAGCCGGTCCAAAGAGAAAGAGCTCGGGCAGCGGGAGGCGTGGGGAGGCAACTCAGGAAAGGGGAGGTGCTCTGCAGGTTGCGTGCGTGGAGAAATCGTTAAAACCCCTGTTAGCCGGAGCAGGGTTGGAAGAAAACGCATCCGAGGATGCAAAGCGGGGGATAGGACAGAACCATGACTTCTGCGTTTACAGGAAACGTGAGGTTCTTCTCTGCAATCCCCCCGACAGAAGCGGTGATTGCCTCCCGGGACAGACAATCAGCATCCCGGAGGCTACAATACCCGCTGATTGCCGAGGGCACGGCGTGCACCGCATGGCAAACCGGGAGGCCTCCCCCGCCCTCCTCATGATCTATGGCCTCAGCTAGACGTCAGTTACCCTCCTCCTGGCGAGGGCTCCATCTTCCTGTCTCCTAACGGAGCTGTTTTAATTGGCTGCCACCTCCACTCCTGCACACGGAGGAGCGAATCCACAGGGCCAAGGCCTACAGACAGGACCGACGGGCAGCTTAGGGACGCGCAGGGCCCTCACCGTGCTGCGTGAAGAGGTCGCTGTGGATGAGCTCGATCAGGCAGTACAGCTTCTGGATGGTCAGCAGCCCCACCGGGACGTTGAGGATGAAGTCGGTGAACATTTTGCTGCGAGAAAGAACGAGAAAAGGGTTTAGGGAAATGCCGCTACACGGTCCTGAGTGTCACGAGACTGTGGAGACGCAAGGTCATTCAGGGGTCATTCTATGCGGCCAGAATGCTGGCTAACGCCTGGTATACAATAAGGGCCAAAATCTTGTCCCAAAAATGATCCTTTAAAATTTTCCTGTTTCATTTCACACCCACTGGCATGGCTACTGTGTAACAGACAGGAGGCGGAGAAACGGGAACCCCCGGCCCACGCTGGGGGACTGTAAGACGGTGCAGCCACTTGGGAAAACATGCTGGCAGTTCTGCAAGATATTGACAAGTTACCCTCGGAGCCAGCCTTTCCACTCCCAGGCATGTGCCCACGAGAAACGGAAATGTGTATCCATGCAAATCCGTGTGCGTGACCCGCAGCAATGTGGCTCAGGGCCCTGGGGGTGGGGAGACAGCCGAGAGGAACAGCAGCCGGAGGGGGCACACACTACACGCAACACAGCCCCCCACCACAGGAACGGCACTCCGACACGGCCTGCAGCGTGGATGTGCCCTGAAAACATCACGCTAAGTGAGAGAGGACACTCAGCACGGGCCGCACAGCGTGTGCCCCCGTGCCCCCCGAAAAGGCATGTCTCTAGGTCCGGAGAGGAGCGAGCGGCTGCTGGTGGGCATGGGGAAGGAGGGGCTGGGGATGGGCCCCAGGGTCTTACTGGGCAATGCATGAAGCTCTTCTAAGACGATATTATGGTGAGGGTCCCAGAATGGAAACCGTATCGCTGAACGTGCTAATACGGGAGAACTTTATAGCACACACCTCACACCTCAGCAGCAAGGGTGCCAAAGCCTTACTTTCACAGATGGCCAAAAGCCCTTCCGGAGCACTAACAGAGCTCTCGTCAGCAACCAGAGAAACGCAAGTTAGAACGTGAGAGCCTCTCTCGCCAATCACGTGGTCAGATTTGTACAACAATAATTCCAAGTTTTGGCAAAGTTTAGGAAGACAGGTGCCGAAACATGCAGGTTTAGTATGACCTTCAGGAAGGCAACCAGATGATAGCTATGAAAAATCTTTTTTAAGAACACGCAAGACCTAGTCATTCCACTTCTGGTTATGCTAATGATGTAAATAAGGGCAGATGCTACAATTAAGCTATAAGAAACTGTATCCTCGCATAGTTCCCAATAATTAAAACCTGAACAGCCCTAGCCGGTGTGGGCTCAGTGGACAGAGCATCGGCTTGCGGACTGAAGGGTTCCAGGTCCAATTTCGGTCAAGGGTACATGCCTGGGTTGTGTACTTGATCCCCAGTAGGAGGCATGAAGGAGGCAGCCGATCAAGGATTCTCTCTCATCATTGCTTTTCTTATCTCTCTCTCTCCCTCTCCCTTCCTCTCTAAAATCAATAAAAAATATATATTTTTTAAAGAAGTAAATAAAATAGAGAATGAACTGACTACAGTGTACCACCTGTTAGTACTCAAACAACCGACTCAGCACAGGAGGGGCTCATAACGGCCCCTCGGCCACGCCCCCGCGGTAAGATTCACTGACCGCACGTGGAAAGCGCTGTGTGCGTGGAGGAAACACGCCATCGCTGTGTCTCTTGTTGGTATTTGGGTAAATGACGGCCAGTGTCAGGGCGCCCCATGAAGGTCACGAGAGGTGATGATGTGGATGATGATGCGTGCTGTGGGGAGGCAGGGTCCGATGGGAGACAGTGGGCAGGAGCTGGGTGTGCGGGGTAGGTACGGGGCGGGGGGGGCGGGGAGCACAGAGAACAGAGGGACCCAGGGATTTAGATGTGACTGGTTCTCCTGTGACCTCTTCTGTTTCATTACAACAGGAATCAAGTTTCCAAGCAGGAAAAGTACGCCCATGGTGTTCCATGTCTTTTTCTTATTTTTTTAAAAAAATATATATTTTATTGATGTTTTACAGAGAGGAAGGGAGAGGGATAGAGTTAGAAACATCGATGAGAGAGAATCATCCATCAGCTGCCTCTTAAACATCCCCTACTGGGGATGTGCCCGCAACCAATGTACATGCCCTTGATCGGAATAGAACTTGGGACCCTTCAGTTCGCAGGCTGACGCTCTATCCACCGAGCCACACCAGTTTCGGCATCTTTTACGTTTTTAATCAGCAGAGACGGTGCGCACCCATGGACCACACACACTGAGCAGGCCCGGGAAGCCACCTTACCTGAGCTCTTTGGGGTCAAACACCAACTTCACGTCGTTGACAATCGTCGGCAGGTACTTGAGCGCGGCTCCCTGCAAACCAAGAAAGAGGGGACGGCTGAGCCTCCTGTGGTTGGGCAAACAGGAACACAGGTGGGGGATTCCTATGCGGAACCACAGGCACGCTTGCCAGATGAGCGGCTGCTGGCTGATGAACAAAGAGCCAAGAGAAAAACCGATGACCACATGCCGGTCACTGGCTACAGCCTCCGCGCAGAGCGCTGGCAGCAGCACTCACAGAAGCCCAGCTCGGTGCCGCTGACCAACGCCCACCCTGCCGTTCTCTCCTCGGCCCTGGCGCGGCGAGGACACAGGGAAACCACCCTCAGCGGGACCCTCTCCCATCCGGATCCCCGCACGCTCTCCTGGTCAGAATTAAACCTCCTTCCCCTCTACGTCCAGCCCTTAGAGCAGGAAGCATTTTTTCCGTAGTAACTGTATCGCCTATATTCATATTATGTATCTCCTAAAAGCTTATGCTTGCAAAAGCAGCACAGTGGTGGCAATAATGCTGCAAGGCACTAAGCTGGGACCCTGGTAGATGTATCCCTCATTCCCTCAGACCTCCACAGGCAGGGGCAGTGCTGGAAGGTGAGACCTCAGCCAATGGCTTTGCCCCTGATCGCACAGCCAGCACTGAGCTCAGTCCGAGGGGAAGGCAGGTCGGGGGTGGCCAGAGCTTCTGCCTCCTCCTCCGGGCGGGACAGGTTCCTGGGTTGAGAGTGTCCTGATGGGACGGCCGCCCCAGTGGTCACTCAGTGACCCGTCCCCTCCCCCCAGGCTGGTCTCCCCGCCCTGATGAAGCGGAGGAAGGTAACGCTCGAGCCAAACCCCGCCCGGATGCGTTAGCTCAGAAATCACACGGAAAAGCACCGGAACGCGAAGACAGCAGCGCCGTTCCGCCAGCCCTCCTTCGCCTGCTTCCCAGAAGCCGGAGCGAGGTTTGAACACAATTTGAGGCGCGACCTCTGAAGCGGGCGTGAGAGGGAAACCGCTTCGTGCTGGCCTCAGAGTCTTGCTCAGATGGCCTTGAAGCGGCTGTAAAAACTAGTTACTTATGATGTTGAATAATCGGCGTTTGCATGGGTGACTGCAAGCGACTGCTCGGACCCCGAGCTGCTCCATTTGCGTGTGAGGGGCACACGCATCCTGCACTTTATCCCGAGCCGAAGTGTCCCCTGCCCGCAGCGACCGCATCGACCCCGCCACGGGGCAAAGCAGACAGCGACCAACGAGATGGGGCTTTCCTTCCGACCGAGGCCTCCAGGCTCCGCGTTAGCCAGAGAGGCGGGCGTCCCCACCCGGTGCCAGGCCTGTGCCCACAATCCACAGAGGGGTGTCTGCCCAGGACCCCGGACACCTCAGAATCTCCCTGACACCCAGGCTGACTGAGATTCCCCCAAAATCACCCAAAGACACCCACCCACACCCCTAATTCTCAGATGGCTGCATCCGGGGCTCCCGGGAGCTGGGTCCCCTCAGCTGGAGGAGCAGCCAGGACACGGAGAGGGACAGGCGAGTCCCCTCACCCAAGGGCTCTGACTGACTCACGGAGCCCATTCCACCTACGCCCCCACGGCCACAGGGCTCTTCGCCCACAGTCTCAGCCTCAGCATCCTGTGGGCCTATCGAGACCCCATTTGCTCTGTGGGGAGCGCCCCACGGAGAGGAGCTAATACCAAGACAGCAGCATGCAGAACCCCCACACTCCACCTCCCTTCAGTGGAAGCTCGGGCTTACGAGGCCACACGCAGGGAGGAAATATCCCGTGGAATCATTAGGCAAAGCACAATCCAGGAAGAAGTCAGGATAATGGGAACAGAGAGTAAGTGGGGGGTATTTTCCCCATTTTTGTCTTATTTTTCTTAATTTTTTTGTAAATCAGTTCTTTATTTAATAACATCTTACTCAGAATGCGTGGTAGTCTTTTGAATGGGGGGCTGTGGGTTTGGCCCCCCCGGGGGGTGGGGGGGAAGGAAGGATGCAGGAGGCAGCCAATAGATTATGCTTCTGTCACTGATGCTTCTGGCTCTCTAACCCTCACCCCTCATCTCTTTTTAAAATTCAGTAAAGGAGCCCTAGCCAGTTTTGCTCAGTGGATAGAGCATCGACCTGTGGACCAAAGGGTCCTGAGTTCCATTCTGGTCAAGGGCACGTACTTTGGTTGCAGGCTCCTCCCAGGCCCAGGCCCTGGTCTGGGTGCGAGCAGGAGGCAACCCATCGATGTGTTTCTCTCACATCAATATTTCTCTCTGTCACTCCGTCTCTCCCACTCTCTAAGAATCAGTGGGAAAATATCCTCAGGTGAGGATTTAAAAAAATAATGGGGGGGGGGGGGAAGAAAACAGAAAATGCTAAAGTTTTTCTAATTGCTGGCATAATTCACATTAAAGAAATTAAATAAACTTTATACCCTTTTCTAAGCGAATTAAATTGTCATGCATCTCTGGAGAGTGCCAACTTAATCCAAACCGTAAACCAAAATAAAAAATAAGATGCACTTTCCATATAGTAGCGGTTTAATGGTGTAAGTGCCTCTCTGGCTAAAAATATTACCGCTGATGGTGATTAATAGACACTATTTTAGGGTAATGTTCAGGCTAGATTATTCAGTATAATTATTTTAATTAAATCCATTAGCATATCTTTATATAAGATTACAAGAGCTATCGATGATACAAAATAAGTTTTTCTTGAATAATGTATGAAGCAATTATTAATTTACATATTTCTCGGGAAAACGCATGGTTAAACGATTCCGTTTGGAGGTTTGAGCTGAAGTGTGTAGGGCCCCGAGTCCTCCTCGGAGACCTCAGCGTACTGTCTCCGGGAGATCCAGGCACAGCCTCTGGAGAGCTGGAACATTCTGAGGCCTCCTCGGCCTCCAAACTGGCAGAAACTGGTTACCTCTCCAGACAGCCCCATGGGGAGGAAGGGGGAGGGGGTGGCAGCACGTGACTCTAGACCAGTGGTTCTCAACCTTCCTAATGCCTCGACCCTTTAATACAGCTGCTCGTGGTGGTGACCCCCAGCTGTAACATTGTTTTCCTTGCTACTTCATAATGTAATTATGCTATTGTTATGAATCGTAATGTCAATATCTGTGTTTTCCGGTGGTCTTGGGCGACCCTGCTAGCGGTTCTCAGCCTGTGGGCCGCCTAAGGCCATGGGAAAACACAGATGTTTACATTGCAGGGACTCACTAGCAGGAGGAGCTGAATTAAAGGGCCGCGGCATTGGGAAGGTTGGGAACCGCTGTGTGAATGGGTGGTTCGGGACGCAGCTGCCTGTCTCTGAAATGCTCTGGGGAAGGGAGCTCCAGCTTTAAGCTCGCCACTGGCTGGGGAGCAGGCGCTCAGACATGCCTGCGGGCTGCGGTGGCCGGAGCCGCGGTCATAGACCAGAACGAAGCCCCCATGAGCCTTTGGTCTCCGAGGCGGCCGGCTGGGCGGGTGGTGCCTTTCCCAGTGCGACCACCATCTTCCCGGGGGACACCTGCGGCCGGGCTGGGGCGCGGCCTGTGGCAAGCGCGGGCCAGCCGTTCGCAGCCTCCCGCCAGCGCCGCCCTCTTGTCCCAGGAAGGATGAGCCACGGGCTCGGTGCGCTGACTCCGAGCCCCTGCGGCCGGTCAGGAAAACGGAGGGGAGAGTGGGCCCAGGAGCCAGTGGAGATTTCTAAGTATCTTCCCATGTGATCTTGTTTGAGGGGTCTCACTGGCGTCTGCTACGTTCCCCGCCCGCGGGGTTTAGCAGAAGACAGGGGACTTCCGTGACGTCGTTGCCGCGATGGGAACCTTCCGTCTGCAACACGGTGACTGGTTTTTAAAATATATTTTATTGATTTTTTACAGAGAGGAAGAGAGAGGGATAGTTAGAAACATCAATGAGAGAAACATCCATCAGCCGCCTCCTGCACTCCCCGCACTGGGGATGTGCCTGCAACCAAGGTACATGCCCTTGACCGGAATCGAACCTGGGATCCTTCAGTCCACAGGCTGATGCTCTATCCACTGAGACAAATCAGCTTCGGCCAGTGACAGTTTTGCTTGGAAGGCTGCCTCCTGGCCGCGCTTCCTGCATTTTGCTCTTTCACAGTCAGCGTGGTCCTGCAGGTTCCCATCATGGGCCTGGTGTCCTGTGTTGGGTGAACTCTCCGTTTTCTCTGTGGAAATGGGGGTACATTTGTTACTCCTCTGGCTCAGAGAGAACGTGCAAAGCCTGGCTCCCAGGCGGAACCCTGTTGGCTTCGATGTTTGAGATGCTCTGACCCCCCCCTCATTTGCATATCGGAGGTCAGCATGCTCTTGAACCTTTTCGGCTTCGATAGGGGTGACCTTCGGTGTGTCACACCAGCACGGCCACGGTGAGCCTGAGAGGGCGGTGAAGGACGGAGAAAAGACAGACGAGAAGGAAGCTGGGGCTCGGTGGGACCCCGCTCTCTGACGGAGAGACAGCGCCACAGCCCGCAGGCCGAGTCTCCATTTTACAGCAGATCCCACGGGCAGAGGAAGGGCCTGGTCACAGCGTTCTCTCGGGCTTCCAATCCACTCCACCACACGCACCTGATCCAGCTTGTTTACCGGCTGCTCCTCCCGCAGCCCCGTCACTCAGCCACGTGGGGCCACAGGCTCGGACCCTCAGGGCAAGCTCACAAGCACAGCCTTTGGCTGTAACTGTGCTGGGACTTGCACGTGGCTTCGCCACGAGAGGATGGTGCCCTCTCCTTAGCCCCAGGCTTGAACCTGTCCGAACGCTGTAGCCGCTCTCCAAAGTCAGGGTTGGGGTGGAGGGTTTGCTGTGTCCCAGGGTGCCGGCACCTAGTCCCCTTCTCAGAACTGAAGCCGCCTCACGTCCACGGCAGGTGTGAGCCCTCTGGCAGGTGTGAGCCGTCAGCGCGTTTATGCCTCGGTGAAGGGCAAGGCCAGAGGAGGGCCAGCCAGTATTTAACTTCAGCACCAGCGCGGCATCAGACCGGAATGTTCATTCCTAAAGCACTGAGAAAGCTTTGACTGTATCCCCCCAAACTGCGTGTGTCCTGCGGGGGAATAGGGGTGAGATGGGGCTGGGCATGAAGGCCACTCAGGGCTGAGGTCTCAGGCACGGCCACGGCCACGGCCACGGCCATTGTTGGCAGCGGGGGCTGCCCTGGACCGCTCGGCTCTGCAGAATTGGATTTGGGGCGTTTGGGGATACATAGTCAGAACTATTCCAGGCGGTTTTCACCCATTCCCCGATGATTACTGCTAACTCTGGGACCATCCTGGCAGACACTGTCCTGACAGACACTGTCCTGGGACTTACGAGGAGTCTCCTGTCTGGGACTGAGCATTCCAGAACTTTCTGGAAAGGGAAGCTCTGACGATGGTCTATGGTAAGAGAGATATTTCTGTGTGTGCACATATGTGCATATGTGTGTGTGGGGGGTGTATGTATACATAAGTGTGAGCGTGTATATGTGTATCTATATATCTGTGTGTGCATGTGCGTGTGTTTGGTACATGTGTATGAGTTTGTGCATGCATGTGTGAGTTTGTGTAGGTATGTGTACATGTGAATATGTGTATAGGTGTGTGTTTAGTGTACGTGTGAGTTTGTGTATGTGTGTGTATATGTATGTGTATATGTGAGAGTGTGCGTGCGTGTGGCTGCTGTGTACATTCTGTCCTGTGTTCCATGTGATGGACTTGGGGTTGGTTTGGAGTGTCCTTTGGTCTGTTCTGAAGCACCGTGTTTCACTTAGAAAACCCTGCTTGGCAGGCTCTGCACCGACTTCCTCAGCACGTGTCCCAGCCACGTGAGGAAAACCCTGCTCTTTGCCCTTCCTGAGGCTCCTGCCCGGCTCGGGATGGAGTCCCAGTCTTCTGTCTGCCCGTCCTGTGGGCGGCAGCCAGCACTCGGCCATGGTCCCTGCAGGCGGGCGCGGGGCCTGGGGTGCGGATTAATTGAGTCTGAGCCTCTGGGTGGGGGGCGGGCGGCGCACAGATGGCGAGCTGGCTTCCTTCCGGGGCGTCCCTGGAGCTCCATCTCGCCCCCTCCTGGTGCCACTGCTGCCTCCCCATCCAGGAAGGCAAGTGTGCCCACAGCTGTGTGCCATCACAGTTAACACGGTGGTTGGTTGAGCTTTGCTCACCAAGAAGCCGGCTCTTATTTCCTTGAAAGGAATGACCGACTGGGGATGAATCCGTTTCCCAGCTTCACCCAGAATCCGTCCTCACCGGTGTTTGTTGCTTGTTGACCCTCTCTAAGCTCTCATCTGGGATACAGCCTCTCCACGTGGAAGCTCAGCATTGCTTCTGGCCTCGGGAGGGACTGTCGTATGAGGGATGATGGCGATGCAGACCAGCAGTCTCTTCGGCTTCCTGGCCGGGGCGGGTGAGCTGGGCTCCGACGGGCCCCTCCCACAGCCAGGGTGCTGGTACCCCTCCCTTTCCCCCCGTTCTGGACGGCTGCCCGGGTCTCCAGCTGCCGTCTCTAACACAGGACTGGCTCTCGGAACAGGTTCTCCTGTCCTTTCATCTTCGGACCGTGTCCCGTTCCCACCCGTGTGGCCGTCCCCTCGGCCCTGCGCTGGCCGGGCCGCGCTGGCCGAGCCCTGCGGGTGCTTGGTGACAGTGCGGTGCAGCGGGCAGCACGCCGGCCGCCGCGTGTGGGAGCCCCTCTGCCTGTCCAGATGGACGGCGGAGCCGAGGTGATCCTAATCCCCGTCTCCGGGCCTGCTCACCCCGCAAAGCCCCGGAGGCCGGGGATCCATCCCCTGATCCGCCGGCGCCTCCAGAGGCCTGTCAGAAGCAATCATGGAAAAGCTTCCGGAGTGATAAGCAGGGACACAGTCACGCCAGGGCCGTGCTTCTGTAGCTGGGTCGTCCATGGCAACACGTGTGCCCACGCCCCCGGCTTTTCTCTGGGATCTTCAGGGTCCAGCTGCCCCGTGGAGGCCCCTCCCAGAGATTTCTCTCTGGGAAAGTGGGGGGGAGGGTCAGGGGGTGTCCACCAGCCTGACCAGTGTAAGCAGGGTGTCCCGGTGAGCTGGGTGCAGGGTCCGCAGGGCGGGGGCACCTCCCCCGGGGAAAGCTGTTCATGCCTTCACGTGCTGTGGTTCCTGTAGATCGTTGCATGTGCTCAGTTCTGTGGATGGAGGCCTCTTGATTGCAAACTGCATAATCCTGCAGTCACACCGGAGCAGGCGGGCAGCTGTTCCAGGTGATGGGCAAGGAGACTCATCGTGTTAGGCTGTCCGGTCTTTCCGACGTGACACACGCAGGCCGTGTGATTCCAAATCCCAGCAAGTCAGTCACGTGGGGAGGGTGACACGCTGATGCTGAGGCCGGAGACCCGGCAGACACAGCACGATGCTGGAGGAGGAGGACATGGAGCATGGACACTCCCTGACCTCAGGTCTGACGGTAAGGCTGGCCATCAGATCGCCTGGACCCCGCTCACTGAGCTCTGAGAGAAGGGAATCATGGATTCTTGGCCAGATGGGACACTGGCTCCACAGTGTCCAAGTGTTAAAGCGTGTCCTCACTCTTTTTATTTTATTTTATTGATGTCAGAGAGGAAGGAAGAGGGAGAGAATTGTTACATAGCAGCTTCCAGTCCTGCCTGTGTGACCTCTGCACACGGTGATGGATTCCGCATCGAAGACGCTTTAAATATATATTTTTGGCACGGATTTCCTTCTCTCCAGCTTAGTGTTTAAGGTCAGCAGGTGGCCATATTGCACCCCCTCCTCCCAGCCCTGACGGGGTCACAGTGAGAGCGCGAACAGAGGTGAAAGTGGGAGATGGGTGGGGAGGGAGGGGCAGCGACTGGCTGGCTGGAGCATCGGGAGCCAGGCGGGCCTGCCCCCTGCACCCCCCTCTCTGGCTCTGGGCACTTGTCAGCCCTATCGCTCCCTCTCCCCCGCCCTTGCTCCTCTGTGCTCCCCCACATCTCTGCTCGGCCCCAAAACGCTGCCCATCCCCGGACCACACTGCCCTCGCCTGGCTTGGAGCCTTGGCTCGGTAACGGTGTCTGTCCCTGGAGCGCATCCCTCTCAGGGGACTTGCCCGTCAGCACCGAGGCCTCCGGTTCCCGCACCCTGTGCTTCCCGCTCTCGCCCCCACAGGCCTCGGCCCAGCCCCGTGCCTCTGAGCGCCGAGGAGCAGGTGTGCTGGCTGCTGCCTCCTGCCCTTCCCCATGGCCCGCAACTCCTGGCGCTTGGCTGGCGAGCACCTGGCCTGGCAGCCCGGGCACCAGCGCCTTCAGAACAAATGAGGGTGGTGTGTAAGCAAGGCCAGCTGAGCGCACTGCACCGGCCTGGCCGGAGGGGAGAGCCTGGGCCCTGGGCCTGCCTCCCGCACGCGGCCCAGCCCCATCACCCTGCCTCCTCCCTGCGCTGGGCCTTGTGTGCGCCTCAGCCCTGGGGCCGCCTCCTGGGCTTGGGACCCTGACCCGCCTGCTTAGATCCGAGAAGGCCTCTGGCTGTGGACGCGGGTCCATGTGCAGGAGAGCCGCCACGCCCTTCCCCGGAGGGTGGGCTTCCCGTGGAGCTCATCAAGGCCAGAGCGCTGATCCGCACCCTCTGTAACGGGCGTGATTAGGCACGATCCCCCCGTGTGCTCGCAGACAGGCTGGATGGCAGGTGAGGGGCGGGCTGCCTTGCTTTTCCTAAGGGGAGTTCCCAGTCTCCCAGCGGGGCCTGTGTGAGGACCGGAGAGGAAGTGTCGCAGGCGCGCGTTTTCTGCGCCGTGGGTCCCGGCCCCGGGTTGCCAGACGGCTGCCTGGCCCCAGTGTGGGGACCGCTGGCATTTGTCACGAGGAGGAGGATGAGTTTATAGATTTAAAGATCACAGGCTTTTCCCTCCTTCCACCTCCCCACCCCCCACCCCCCGCCCCCAAATTAGAATTCAAAATGCCTCTCCTCCTTTCAGAACCCCAGGACTTCATGTTATTCTGTCGTCTGCTGACTGAAGGCGGCCCTCTGTTTTTTTCTTTTACCTCCTTTATCCTGCAACCGCTCACCCGTCACCTCCTGGGCGAACTATGGGTGTTTCACGACTTGGGAGTCATCCGTTCTGCCCGGGGAGTGACTGCTGCGCACTGCAGTCAGGAAGGTGACAGATACAGCCCCTTTCGGCTGAATGGGTGTGCGCGCCATGAACTCAGGGGGAGAGGCTCTAGGTGCTTCGTTGTAACTGCCTCCGGTGTGTGTGGGTGAGCAAGGGGCCTGGTGCAGAGCCACCCGCCCCGGTGCGCTAAGGCATCAAGTCCAAGTGCACCCAGGAGGCCCTCTCCCCGGCCGGCCGGTCCTCTCAGCGCCCGGCTTCCGGCACAGTCCCGCTGCCCTTGCCCGTGGGGTGCCAGGGAGGCGGGGCTACGGGTTAGCGTGTCCTAGGCAACACTGTGCAGGTCCTACAAACCGGATCTGAGAGCCCCCACCCCCAGGAGGGGCCACCTGCCCTGTCCTCTGAACTGTGCTTGAGGCCTGTTCACAACGTGCTCGTCACTTTATTTCACAAAGGCCCCGCGACGGGCTGGCTGGGAGCCTGATGCCAGCCCGCCCTGGTGTGCCAGGCGGCCGGGCAGAACGGGCTCAGGAGGAGCAGCGTAGCTGCGCTTGGCAGCTTCCGGCTGCGGGCGCAGGTGTTGGCTGTCGTTGTAATCACCCTCTTAAAGGTCATTTAAAGGGCAGGATCGTGGTTGCACCGCAGCGACGGCAGATCACGACTGTGTGCCCGACACGTACGCGAGGAAAGACAAGTCCTACGGTTACCCCGATGGGGGAGGGGCGGAGGGGGGGCTTGGGAACCACTCACCAGGGTCCAGGCAGGGCCGCGCCGTGAACAGCTCAGGTTCATGTGCGACGGTCACCAAAAAGGTGTGCCAGAGGACTGAGGCCGAGGACGCGGTCAGGAGAGAATGTAAGACCACCCCGTGCCATGCGGGAACGGACAGAACTGTCTCCCAGGTAATACATAGGGTGACAGGGCTGTGCGGTGACGCCAGGAGGCGGGGCAGTGGCGGGAATGAGGCATTGCAAGCGGACAGCTGGCCTCTGTAGACATAAAAGCAGGTGTGTGAGGTGGCCAGTACAGGACACTATCACGGGGAGAATGAGGGATTGTCAGACCCAGAGCCACCTGACTCCTGGGCACAAAGGTACTCCCTGCAGCGGGGCGGGTGGGAGCTATGGGGCGAGTGACATTTGTGGAGGGCTCCGGAATGCTCCAGAATGCTCCGGAAGGGGAAGAAACGGGGTGAAGTTTGCGTGGAAGGGCCCACACTCTGCACCGGGTGCTCAGTGCTGCCCCTGCCCCTGAGGGTGCCCTGGGCTGTCCAGCCTCGCAGGGCTGCCTCCCGGGGTGGGGACACGGAGCTCCCCTTAGTGCCCTAGGTCAGCGTCCGCGGGCCACTGGTGGTCCCGGAGGTCCCAAAGGTTGGCCATCGCCGTCCCAGGTGGCACTGTGCGGCTCCCGGACCGGGGAAACCCGGCCCCTGAGGGACACCTGCCCCCCCGGGCGTGGCTAGATCCACCCGCTGCTTGCCACAGGATGGGGGCTTCCAGAACGTGGCTCCTGACTTCCCGAGCGTCCCAGGAAACCAGCTTCTCTACGGATGCTGAGCAGCTCAGCCAAGATGGGCCTCCGCTGTGTCAGATCTAAGCTGACCGTGGCTGAGCCCGGAAACCTGTGCGGGCGCTGTCCACGGGGGCCGGGCCGGGCGGGCAGCTGTGAGCCTTTGGGAGAACACTGAAGGGGGCTGGTTCCTGGCGCTGTGAGGATGATCGGAGTCGGGGGAGCGCGGAACAGCAGTCCCTGAGAACTCCCAGCTTTCGCTTCCAGATCCCAGTTCCCGTAGCCTGAGGGGGGGAGGGGCTTCAGAGATGCACCGGGGGAACTTTGTTAGGGTCTTTGTTCCCAGGAAACATCGCCCTCCTCTTCTTCCCCGTCCTCCTCCTTCTCCTCTTCCTCCCCCCTCTGCCCCTTCCTCCTCTTCCTCTTCCTCCCCCCTCTCCCTCCTCTTCCTTTCCCCCTCCTCCTCCTCCTCCCTCCTCTTCTTCCTCCCTCCCCCTCCTCCTCTTCCTCTTCCTACCCCCTCCTCCTCCTCTCTTCCTCTTCCTCCTCGCCAAGCGTGCTGGGGGTCGGGACTGCAGCCAAGTGTCGGTGAGGTCCCGCCAGGAATTGTAAGGAACAGCGCTGAGCTGGAAGCCCGGTCGTTGGGGCTGTCTGCTTAACGGGAGCCAGAACCACGCGGGCATTAATTGGTCGTTAAGGAGATAAACGACCCCGAGGCCGCCCTGGGGGATAAATGGGAATCTCTCCCAATTTTTCACAGACCGTCGTGTTTGTCCCATTCCTGGCTTCGGAGACCCGGCGCCGGGTTATTTAATTTCCTCTGACGCCCGGCCGCTCCATTTTTCAGGAGATGTAATTATTTTCTGGCGGCTGCGTTTGTATTTAATTTCAAAGTTTTCTCTGTTGCGCCCACCTCGTGCTTTCCCCGTGGGTCTCCTGCCCCTGTGAGTGTGAGTGTGTGTGTGGCCGCTGTGAGAGGGAGGCACCCCGGGTTCTGAAGCCCACTGAACCCATGGCCCGCCCGCGAGCCGCCGCCAGGTGCCTCCCAGGTCCCCTGACCGCAGTTCCGGCGCCCCGGGGAGGCGCCCGAACGTGGATCCATTTCACTCATTTCACACCATTTCCTGCCCCTTCCCAGGACCACTTCCCTGTCCTGCGGCCACTCTGGAAGGAAGCTCTGTCTTCTGGAGCAAAAGTACCACTTCCTCCCCCACCCAGGTTGCAAGCAGGGCTGTGGCTTCTGTCTGTTACCCACACCTGCCGAGGAGGTTAGAGAGACTCGCCTGTGCGAGCATCCATTTGGGAAAAGGAGAGGCCGGAGCAGGCCTGTTAGGACTGAGCTGTGCCCCCACATTGGTACATGGGGGTCCTCACCCGCCCTGATCTCATGACCTGGCCTCTGGGAGCTGTGCCCCCGTGTGTGTTAAAATCCTCATCCCCGACCTCCTGGCCTGTAGGTGTCACCGCGTCCCCCGCGAGCTCCCCAAACCAGTGTGCTGCCTCGGTTCCATGGTGACCTCTTAGCCTCCCTCTCCTCACCCCCCAACTCCCCCGTGACTTCCTGCCTCCTGCTTCGGGCTCGGGAGAGCGGACGATTCTGCCCCTGCCCGTCCCCCCTCTCCTAAGACACAAGGAGAGCCCACCATTCCCGGGGAGCGGGACCCCAGGTGGCTCCTGCCTCTGCTGGTCACGGGGGCCTGTGCATGAGGCCGAGGGGCCGCGGGTGCGCCCTGGGGCGCAGGGCTGGTGCGCCGGCCTCGGGCCACTCTGCTGGGCTGCGCTGGGGACAGCGACATTACTCTCCACAGCTTTGCTCCCGGAGGAGATGGGCTCATTACCTACCTGAGCGTGCGCTCCGTTTACAGAAACCCCTGTTGTCCACCTGGGACGCTGGTTTGGAAGGTCCTCATTTCTGTGTTCACATTATACACCTCTGCCCTGCACACTCCTCTACAGAGAGTGAGGGCACGTTTAGGGGTGTTTGGGACAGTGCCCCGGGTTGGGGGCACGGAGATGGGGGGGGAGGGGCCCGCTCTTCTCTGCTGTCCCTGGGTTTGTACCTGGGTCGATGGCACCGAGCGGCCTTAATTACAGCCTTGGCGCAGCCCTCCCAGGGGCCAGGTTGGGGGTGGGGGGGGTGGAGTGTGTGTCATTATTTCACGCCTCATTTTAGAGACTGTGAGGCCCGTTTCCAGGGTGCTGGTGGTCGCTGCTGGAAACCATTGTGTGGCCAGTCCCGCCTCCTGCAGCTCCCTGGGCAGAGGGGGCCTCTGAGCAGGGAAGAAGGGGCAGTTCTGTGACTCTTAAAAAAAACCTTGGTTGTTGAGAAGTATGAGGTCGGTGCCCCTTCCCCCCTTCACCGCCCCCTCCCAGGCCTCGCCACCCCATTGTCCGTGTCCACGGGGGACGGTGTACGCACCCAAGGTCCTTGGTGGATCTCTTCCCTCCTTCACTCCCCTCCCCCACCTCCCGCCCTCCCCTCTGCCTCGGTCCCCTCCCTGCCGAGGTTCCGCAGTCTGTTCCAGGCTCTGCCTCTGTGACTGTTGTAATGGAAAGCGTTATTAAGCGCCAGAGAAGAATGCTCTTATCACCCCAGTTAATTGAATGTTCGGTGGTGACACGCACATAACCTAAAATGCATCCTTTTCACTGTTTTGTAAATGAACGTGTAGTGCATTCAATTCCTGTCCCGTCACCACTCCATCCCATCGCCGGTTCCTAGTGGTCAGCCGTCTCCCCGCCCTCCTTGCCCGCCCGGAGCCTGACCCCCCTGAGCCAAGGACACGTCATTTCAGTGGAGCCATGCAAGGTGTGGATGTCACGACCCACGGGTGGAGAACCGCTAGCAGAGCCGCCTACGACCGTCGGGAAACACAGATATCCACATCACGATTCATAACAGGAGCAAAACCACGGTTATGAAGTAGCAACGGAAGTAATTTGTGGTTGGGGGTCACCACAGCATGAGGAGCTGGATTAGAGGGTCGGGCATTAGGCAGGTGGAGAACTGTTGCGTTAACAGGACACACCCGGGAAGGCGGGCCCCGAGGCAGGGACAGAGCGCAGCCGAGGGAACGCTGCCAGGAGTCACGTGGATGATCCCTTCCCTTTGAAGGAATTAGCTGGGCGGCAAATGGCCCACTTCATGGGCACCAAACGCCCACTGCACAGCTCCTTCTGCAATGAGCCAGCGCCACAGGAATCGCCAGGACAGTGTGCCCCACAGCGTGCAGGGCCGGGGCTGCCGGGGCCTCCTGGCCCCTCACCCCCGGTGGCCCAGGAGCACTCAGAGCCCCTCAGATGAGGGCACCTTCCCCCAAGGCTGGAGTGAGACAGGTCAGCACAGGCGGCGAGAAAAGCGGAGCACAGGGACCCGGACCTCTCTCTCCTGCACAGGCGGAAGGTGCAGTCAAGGCTGAAGACGGGACCCCTTGGCTGGGCGAGGCCGAGGCCTGACTGATGCCCGGGCACCGACAGCCCCACCTCATCTGCTCAGACTGAGGCACCTGGCCCCGTATTCTCATCAAAGCCCCCCTAATAACAAATAAAAGGGTAATATGCTAATTAAACCGAACGTCCTTATGGGCGTCATTCCAGACATCCTTCCAGACAAAGCCAGAGCCGGAAGGAAGCAGCCTGGGTCCTGGGCGCCTGCTGGCAGCGGCCAGAGCGAAGGCCAAGTCCCAGGTGCCGGAGGGAAGCCGGGGCCGGCAGCCGGGGAAAGGAAGGCCTGGTCTTGCACAAATTTTCATGCATCGGGCCTCTAGCATTTACATAGAGTGCAGAGCCTCCCTGCCGAGGAGCAGGCACAGCGGACTGTCAGGCCTTAGAGGCCCACAGAGGACAGCGCCAGCCCTCACGCAGGGGCAGGGTCCTGGACCCCGCCAAAGCCAGCCGGGCCTCCCGGCTGGGAGGAGGTGCGGCCGCTCCGCCCAGCGGCCGGGAGCCCTGCAGCCAGGGGCTGGCCATGAGCGTGGCCGTGGCAGCGAGCGCGGGCCTACCTTCACCCAGAGGGTCTGGTCCGACACGCTGCTCATCATGGCGCTGATGGACCGGAACAGCTGCAGGAGGGACTCCATGAAGTCGGCCTCGCCCTTGTTCTCGTAGAGTCTGCAAAGGAACGCACCTCTGTGGCCGCGGCGCCCACCCCTCAGGGTGCCTGCGTCTCCCCGCTCAGGGTGCCGGCCACCAGGTGCTGTTGGGTGGCAGTGAGCCTGTGAGTGACGCTCTGGGCCTCCCTGAGCCAGGAGGGCACTGGGAAAGGAGACCGCTCTGGACCCCCGGCCACAGAGACGCCAGCGCCTCCGAGAAGCTGGGTTTCAATCCTGCTGCATATTGTTTCTCATTGAAACATAACCCAGTTCGTAAACCTGAAAACAGAAATGTCTGGAAAGGGAGGGGAGGAGGTGAAGAGAGAGAAAGGGTGAGAGGAAGGAAGGATGGAGACCTTCAGCTTTAATTCTATCCCACGGAGGTTACATCGCTCATATCTGGGTGTATTTCCTGCCAGTGGTTTCGTTTTACTTTTTAAAATATTTTTATTGATTTTAGAAAAAGGAAGCCAGAGAAATAGAAACATCAATGATGTTTCGCCCTCCTGCACACCCTCCTGCACGCCCCCTATTGGGGATCAAACCCACAACCCTAGAATATGCCCTTGACTGGAATCAAACCCAGTACCCTTCAGTCCTCTAGCCGATGCTCTACCCACTGAACCACACCCGCGAGGGCCTGTCAGTGGTTTAAAACCTATAATATTACATAATTGAGGTACACAGAGTCTTAATTGCCTAAATTTAACGTAATTTTATAATCACCTGAGAATGATATCATAACAGTAAAAGTGAAATCACTTTATTTTAAAGAACTGATACTAGACAAGTTCACTCATCCCGGAATGGGTGCTGGTGGGAAAAGGGGTGGAGCAGCCAGTAAGTGGGCAATGAGTAAGTTACGCCTGGGTGCCATGTATGCAAATACAGGCTGCTCACTGTGAATAGGTTTCATCCAGAAAGTACTTCTTAGCCGTTACTTCAAGTTGCTGTGTCATGAGGCAGCAACGCGCTTGCATTTAAAAATGCTGCAGCTCAGACGCTTTATCGACAGATACGAGTCTCCAGCCTAATTAAAGGCACCTCTCACCTGAAGTCTTGTGCACCAGGCACAGCTTTGTAAACTGATAATTAATTACCCTGGAGGCATTTATCTCGATTTAAATGAGTCCCTCCGGAAAGTCAGAAACGGTCTAAGATGGGAAACTGGGACCCTGTCTGTCAGTGGAGGGTGTTCAAGCGGGCGTTGGCGCCAATGGCGCAGCGAGCAATTTCAATCACGGAGTTGTGGGGTGGGAACCGGGTGGAAGGGAGCTATGGGGGGGAAAAGGAGAGACAGTTGTAATAATCTGAGCAATAAAGATTTATTAAATTAAAAAAATAAATAAAATCACGGGGTCATGCCAGGCCGGTGAGCTCCATGGCTGAACGTCGCCTACGAGCCAGGAGGCCCTGGTTCCATTCCAGGTTGAGGCACGAGCCAGGGTTGCAGGCTCAATCCCCAATGCAGGGCGCGCAGGAGGCAGCCGATCATTGATCCTCTCTCCTCACTGATGTTTCTCTCTCTTTCCCTCTTCCTTTCTCTCTAAAATCAATACAAACATATACAAATTTTTAAAAACCATGGAGTCATGAACATCGGCTTGCAGGTGAAGGGAACGGTGCGTGGGGGCTGACGGAAACGCTGGTGCGTCCCTCTGCACCCCGCAGGTCGCCTGCCAAGCCCTGCCGCCCGGTGGGTCAGGAGGCTCAAAGCGGAAGTGGAAACCTCTGAGAGTCGGGTGGAGTTCTGTCAGTCTCCGGAGGTCAGGAACAGATGTGGGGAAAGCCGGAGACGGCCCCAGAGACACAGCCGGCTCGATGCTGAAAACCCCCGAGGAGGAGGGGCGACTCCTGTGGACGGAGGCCCAGCGAGGCCCCCACAGGCACAACGGGCACAGCCTGTGAGCAGGGCTCAGCCGGCCGCTCTGCCTGGGGGGAGGGTCGCCACTCGGAGAGGAGGCGGGTGGCCTGGCGCGTTCACACGTTGGCATACGCCCTGTCCTTGCACTCAAACAAAAATGACTACGCACAGACCCACAGCCACTCACGGAAGGAGAAAGCCCGGAGCAGCATCGACAGGTGGTCAAGGTACTGCAGTCGGCCAGCCAGAATGCCAAGTAAATATCATGAGTCTACTTCAAAATACAGAGCAACGAGGGTCAGGAAACAGGGAGATGGAAAATGGGGAGAGGGAGAGGAGAGAAGGTTAAGTGGAAGATTTTAGTAATATCTAAAATTATGGAAACCTAGAGATAACAGAGAACTTCTGGGGACGAAGACAGCTGCCCGCCGAGACGCCCCAGAAACGGAAATGTCCCCCACACAGGGGGACGCCAAGGCCGGGAAGCAGCTTCCGGGGACGAGAGGGGGGTCTCCACGCCCACCTCTTGGTCTCACCGGACAAAGCGAAAAGTCACCAGTTGGACCCACTGGGGTGGACGGAGGGAGCGGAGCCAGAGGTGGCTGGGGCACACGTCGATGAGTAACACCCGGTCCTCACTCCTCGCTCCCCGTAATGTCGTAAGGATCCATTCACAAGGAATGACGAGGTCTGTGTCTACAGCCTGCAGCTCACTTCCGTGACCCAGGAAAAGACAGATCTGGGACAACCTATCCCTGATCAGGAACTAGTTACGCACAGAGCTAACCCTGGGGGACGGGTGGAAACCCCACAGCACAGCGCGGGAAAGCCGGAGGGGGCCCCGGTGACCCCGTCAGGAACGTGACCCCGGAGCCTGACCAGGAGGCTGTCTGCCGGCCCACACAGAAAATGCAGACCAGCAGACACCCCAGAAGGGCCCTGGCTGTCCGCAGTCTTTCCGGGGCTCCCTGGGGATTTCAAGCTGCTGTTCTCATTTTGACACAGAAGGAGCTTTCTGGACACGACAGCCAGGATGGATGCACAGCGCGAGGGAGAGAGCGGGGAGACCAGGGTCAGCTTCCCTATTCCCATCTCCAAAGTATCCCCTCCTGGGCACTAGCAAGATCATGACCGCCAGGCACCCGGGAACTGTGCGAAGCTGCTGCATCCTATGAAATCACAGCCGAGCCCTGACCGGTGTGGCTCAGTGGAAAGAAAAAATCGACCTTCGAGTTCCTGCCTCAAGCCCTCGGTCTCATGACCGGGTTGCAGCCAGGCCCTGCCATCCTAGCCCGGAGGGAAGGAAGGAACGCGGAGAGGAAGAGGGAGGAGGGGAAGCGGGGATCAGGGGAGGGAAACCCCGGAGCCCGGGGAGCACCCGCCCGGCAGCGACACGTACTGGTTGAAGAGCACACGGGAGCGCACGATGAACTTGAAGATGTACTCCAGGGCCTTCATGGCCTTGTACAGCTGCTCCGTGACGCCCGGCTTCTCCGCGTTGTCTACGTAGGCCCGCAGCACCTTCGTCAGCTTCCTGTTCGGGGCGGAAACACCCGTGAGTGAGTCCCTCAGTCCCAGCACTGCGGTGCGTCCCTGAAACTATAGCACCTCGTTTGTCAGCTCTCATTTTCTTAAAGGCATTTCCAAAAGAATTATTAAATCTCTCTTCTCACTGCAACCCGCACAATTAAAATTCTGAATAAATGTCCGTGACCCCCCCACTGTGCGAGGCAGAAGGTAACCAACTGGTCACAGTATGCTAACCGTAATGAACCCCCACACCTACAATCGTGCCCATTTTCCAGATGAGAAGACTGAGACCTAGAGGGGTTAAGCAGCCGAGAGCTTCCACGAAGCCCACGTGGCTGGGCTCCAGGGCTGTGCCCCTCGACCTGGTGAGCAGCATCTGGGGCCCGGCCTCCCACCTACCCTCTGGTGTGTGTGTGTGACCCACAGGGCTGGGGGACGATCAAGAGCAGTTGGGTGGACGCTGAGAATCCAGGGGAGCCACAGCTGAAGCTTCAGAACAAGAGAGAGTGCCTTCTTTAAAGAGCAGAAAGCTGCACCGACAAGTATCTCATGGACTCTTAATCCCAAGAGGCAAGCCGTGACCTCCAAACAAGCACACACACATTCATTCATTCATTCATTTATCCGAGGGGGAACTGTGGGGCCAGCCCCCAACTCTCTGTGTCATTGAACAGGAACTGAAAACGTCAGGTAAGGAGATCAGGGAGAAGAGAAAGAATGAACCAAAACCAGTTTGGCTCAGTGGACAGAGATCGGCCTTCGAACTTGGTTTGATTCTGGTCAAGGGCATGTGCCTTGGTTGAGGGCACATCCCCAGTAGGGGATGTGCAGGAGGCACCTGATTGATATTTCTTTCTCATCGGTGTTTCTAACTATCCCTCTCCCTTCCTCTCTGTGAAAAATCAATTATACATACATACATATATATATATATATATATGTATATATAATTGGCATATATGTATTATTGACACACACACACACACATATATATATATATATATATATATATATATATAATTTTTTTTTTTTTTTTTTTTTTTAAAGAGAGAGAGAAAGAATGAATTCCAGACTGGCCAGGATGTACTCCATAACTCCGCGGGAAGACTTTCAGCTCCGTGAGGAGAGAAACACTCATAAACAAACTTTCCCCGCAAATTCAGAGCCGGGAGGAGGGGACTCCAGTCACGGGCGAGGAGGACATGGAGAAGCCCTTACCAGCAAGCACACGCCAATAAGTGCTCTGGTGTTCAGACACCGAGAACTCACGTGTAGGCCAGCGTGGCGCTGAAGTGCTTCCGGATGTAGGTCTCCAGCACGGGGTTGAAGTGCTGGAACTTCCTGTCGGCGATGAGCCCGATGATGAACACCTGGGAGCAATCAGCCATGCGGTGAGAACGGTGATGCCAGCCCTCGGCATCGTCCCCGCACCCTGCGCCCTGGCCCCAGTGAACCGAGACGCCCGGCCAGAGGACGGTCCACCAGCTGACCTCTGCTCGCCCTGGACACGGCCCGTGCCCGACCAGAGTGACTGAGGGAGACCCTCTCACTCTCCCCGACCGGCCCGGACTGGATGCACAGGCAAGGCTTTGGAGGTCCCCGCAATGGATCCCCGCCCCGGCGCCCCGGCTCCGCACGGACTGCTCTTCCCGTCTGAGGACGGAGAGCAGGCCTCTTACCAGGGCATCGAACACCAGCGTGTCGAAGGTCTCGCTCTCCGAGTTCTCCATCATGATGTTGAACAGCGCGTCCAGGGTGTCCTGGAGGAACTGCGGGGACACGGCCTGGGGTGAGCTTGGTGCCTCGCCAGCCGGACACTGAGCCCAGGCTCTGCTCTCACCCCCCTGGGCCGGGCGGGGCCACCGGGACGCTGTTCACCTCGGGGCATTTCCAGCCGGCAGAGGCCAAGGCCAAAGCCCGAGGTCAGTGCGTCGAAACGAAGACGTGGGTGATCCGAGTGCGGCGAGGGGCCCGGCCGCAGGGGCAGCCCCGGGTCGCCGCCCCCGGCCTTTCCCCCCCCTCTCCTGGTCCCCATCTGCTGACCAAAGGCTCGGCAGCAATTGCTTTTGCATCACGTGTCCCCGTGTTCAGATGGTAAGATCCTCACAAAGGTCAACACGCTGCCATCTTTGACAGCCCACGTGACTGCCAACAGGCTCTGCTGCCAAGCCCGGCTCGTCACGGTCCACCCGGCGTCCCTGCCGCAGTCCACCGACAGGCACACAGTCAGCCAGAGCGCGCCCGCCAGGGCCGGGCCTCTGGTTCCCAGCGTGGAGCTCGGGGCTGCGGGATATGAGCGCCACGAAGGGGGTCCCATACACAGGGCTGCGAGGAAGCTTCTCTGGACAGCACCCCCCATGGACAGCGCCCCCACAGACAGATAGCCTCTCTCTTTCAGACTATCCACTGCAGAACCCAATTCACCATTTTCATGCTACAAAACGGGAGACGGTATCTTCTGCTAACTAAGCAGGTGCCGTTCTCAGTCTCTCACGCCGTCATCACTCCGCTTCCGGTTTTAAATAGACAGAAGGAAGGCCTTGAATAAACGGGGATCACCCAGTCTACCGGTGTCCTTAACAGAGGAATAGGAGCCCCGCTCAGTAAACGGGGACCCCCCCTCACCCCGGGTCCTGGCTCCCTATAACAGCCGTGTGCCTGGGACACATGGGTTCCAGGCCTGCAGGGCACATAGGACACACCGGCCAAGGCACCATCAGGCCAGAGAGGGGAGGGGTGGGTGGGTCCCCCGGCCTGAGGGGTCCCCGGCCTGAAGGGTTCCCAGTCTGAGGGGTCTAGGTGCACACGGCGCGGAGGGAGACAGGCAAACCTTCCCAGGAGGAGCAATCGGATTTGAAAACAGGTTATTAGATCAGGGACCAGGGACGGGAGAACAAGACGGCTGGACGGCTCCTGCCTTCCCCAGTGAGGGTGACAGAGCAGCAGGAACCAGCTCCGGAGGTGACAGGACAGTCTCACTGGCTGTGCATCTCCTGGAGTCACGTTAACGTGTTCCCCCGCTCTCTGGAGTCGGGGCGCTTACAGAGCCAGGGAAACGGGTTAGGGTGCCTGTAACTGGTCCGCGCGGGAGCCGGTGAGGACCTGGAATGACGGTCCTCACCGCAGATCCTGCGAAGTTCCGAAAGTGGAACAACGGGATTTATTTGACCCGACATAGACCATATCGCCGTTTAATTAAGGCCGTTTCACGTAATTAATCTTCACAGAGATAAGACAGTCATCCCTCTGAAAGCGTGTCTGTGTGTGTACATGTGCGTGAGTGTGTGTGTGTGTGTGTGCGCGTGTGTGTATGGGGGGGTCGCCCTAGCCCCTGGGCCCGCCCACTCACCTTGACCACCTCGCCGCCGTCCACCTTCATGAGCTGGCGCAGGTTCTGCTGCAGCAGGCTGGTGTTGGAGCGCCACTTGAGCAGGCCCAGCAGGTCCACTGCAACGGAAGCCGGTCAGTCCCGGGCCGGGCCCCTGCCCTCCGCTCGCCCCCCGAGGCCCTCTGCACGCGTCTCACACCGCAGACCCAAGCCCGCTCGGAACCTTCCAGCGGCACGGGCCGCCGCGTCCTCCCCCCTGGAGCTGGACTCGGGACTCCCAGCTCATTCGCCGGGAATTGACCTCCACAGACCAGCATCGAAAAGTGACCGGGGGCCCGGGACAGCCGGGGCCCCTACCCCCAGGAGGCCTGTGCATCCCGGCCTCTCCTCCCACGTCTCCGGACAAGACTCCTTTTCCATAGATCACGTGAGAGAGCTCCCATCCTCTCAGGCCAAGGCTGCGAGGTGACAGGACTGAGGGGTGACCGGACTGAGGGGTGAGAGCCTGGCTCGGAGACCCTGCCGCGCTGCCCTGAGCTCCTGCCTCCGGCAGGCCCGGCCGGCCCCGGTGGGTCCTCTGGCCGTGCTGCTGTTTTCTATTAGTTGCCAGATCACAAACTGAACGTGCCGACTCCTTACAGACTGAAGGTGGCGGACGCGGGACATCAGGAGAGGATGTCCGGGCTGCCCGATGCCCTGGCTGGCAGGGGGCGGACTCCAGGGCACCCCTGGGGAAATGAGGTGTCTGCACAGTTTTGCTTGAAGTTAGTTCACTGCTATCACGTGACCACACACAGCTAGCACAGGGCTCCTAACTGTCTCCGGGAGAAAACCCGAGGAGACGCCAAGTCCAATGCAATCTGGGAACTGGGCGGATGTCATGGAACTGACACCAGGGAACTGAAGGACAAACCACACAACAGGCACACACGTGGTGAGCCCCGAACACGCCTTCATACACGTGACCTCACCATGCACCGCTGACAGTTACAACGGCGACATGGAAGGCACAGCATCCTGGACAGCGGGGGACACGCAACGCCCAGCCCAAGACACGTCACACGGGACACTCCTTCCGGGAGCGCCGGGGGCACCTCCAGCCCCAGGGTCACGCCCTCCCTGGGACCGAGCTGGAGGGGCCCCGGGTCCCCCCCACTGCTGGGCGACATGGAGATTCCGAGGTGCCGCTGCTCACCACAGGGACGGGGCCCCTTCCGGCTTTCGCGTCCCAGAGAACCACCGTCTTTGGGGACGGTGGCCAGTCAGGCATGGACACGACGGGCTGCACCCCATGGACGGCGGGCGCCCGGTTCTCATCGGAGAGCCGCCTTCCTGAAATGGGGATTTGTTCCCGGGAAGCGCCCTCCTGGAGGAGGAGCCGCGGCTGAATTACCCGTCGAGGTTTGTGTTATGCCTCTCGGCAATCAGAGCCGCGCCGGGCACCTGGGGGCCAAGCGTTCTGCAGGGAGGGAGCACGGGGGCCGGGCGGGGCGGGCGGGGCAGCTCTCTGCTCTGGAAACAGGCTCCGTCCGCCCGAGAGCTGTCCTTCCACACAATCTCCGGCTGTGCCTCCGCCCCAACAGCCTCCATCGCAGCCTCTGCCCGCTGACACCGCGGGGATGGGAGCCGCCTTAGTCACATCCCTGAAAGCTCCACTGGAGCCTCCCGGGGACGGAAACCCCCATGGACCCGGGCCGGAGGGCACGGCCCGCAGGATCACACGTGAAACACGTGCCCGTCCCCATGATGGCCTCATGTTCAACGCCCGGGCCTCTCTCGGAGGCCCCGCCCTGGTCTTCCTCCTGGGTGTGGCGCTGTGTTCTCCGGCTGGGCCGCTTCATTCGGCACCGCCCCAGTCTGGTCACCTCTGACCCACAAGGGGAGCAGCCCGGCCGCCCAGGAGGGGTCACCGGACACCGTCTGAGGTGGGGCACAGCCACGCGCTGACGGTGTCCATCAGCAACGGGCGCCTGACCTCCCTGATGGGGGCACTGCAAATGGCATCAAAACCAGCTTTTAAAAATCCAGAACGGTCACTTCCCCAAAGGCCAGCTGCAGGAGGGGCACGCAAGGGGCGCTGACTCCCAATCCGGTGGATTTCACCTTTATGCCATGCTCCCTCCCTTTGGCAAAAAAAAAAAAAAAATCCTTTCTGAGTGTAAACCCGTAGCTTTATCTCCCTTTAAGGTTAATCTCAGATCAAATTCAGAGCGTGGACTTTAAATCCGAGGGATGTCACCCCTCCTCGTCCCTGGACACCCACAGGGACCACCATGGAGGGCGGGGGGCCGATGGCGGGCCCTCAGCAACCGGAAGCCGGCGGCAGAGGGAGGGAGACGGTCTCCGGGGAAGGCACCTGCCCGCCCGCCCGCCCGCACTCACCGTTCTGCGTGAGCTTCGTGGAGCAGACGAGGGTGCCGATCTGGAAGGAGTCCTTGCTGACGGTGCAGCTGCCCAGGCTCTGCAGGCCCTTGCCCGTGGCCGCGTGGCCCTTCTCCTCCAGCTCCGCCTTCGTGGAGGGCAGGCTCAGGTACGTGGCCACGTCCTCCAGCTTCTTGGCTTCAGCCTGGGGACAGGGCGATGGATGCCGCCATCAGCTTTGCTTTCCCCTCCCTCCCTGCCCCTCCTCCTGTTAGCCATCGTGGTATCTGCTCTTTATCGCCCGCTGAACGGTTTATCCTAATGATCTCTCTAACTCCTGCAGAGCAATCCTCGCTAACAAGAGCGTTTCTTTACTCAGCACCTGATGTGTTCCTGCACAGCACCTCCTCTTGGGAGAGCAGCGAGCAGGCGGGTCAGGGGATGTGAGCGTTTGCCTAATTACACAACCCCAGACAGCAGCTGCCCCCGAAGGTGAGACTGGCTCAGGCCAGACGCCCGGGAGGGAATGGGGAGGGAATGGAGCAGCAGTCTCAGCAGCCTGGCCCATCCCCCCTCTCCTCCCTGGCTATCTTATCCTGTCCCCCCCCATACATTATCCCGCGTCCCCCCACCCCAGTCTATACGTTATCCGGCCCCCCGCCTATACGTTATCCCGCCCCCCATACGTTACCCTGCCCCCTCCTATACGTTGTCCCGCCCCCCTCCTATACTCCCTTCTATACGTTGTCCCACCCCCCTCCTATACGTTCTCCCGCCCCCGCCTATACATCCTCCCGCCCCCCGCCTATACCCCCCATACGTTCTCCCTCCCGCCCCCCACCTATACCCCCCCATACGTCCTCCCGCCCCCGCCTATACCCCCATACGTCCTCCCACCCCCTCCTATACGTTACCCTGCCCCCTCCTATACGTCCTCCCGCCCCCGCCTATACCCCCCATACGTCCTCCCGCCCCCGCCTATCCCCCCCACACGTCCTCCCGCCCCCGCCTATCCCCCCCACACGTCCTCCCGCCCCCGCCTATACGTCCTCCCGCCCCCTCCTATACGTCCTCCCGCCCGCCCGCCTGCCTTATAGACGAGGAGGTCGTGCTCGCCGTCCCGCAGTGTCGTGCCGTCCTGTCGCATCAGCTTCACGAAGGCCAGGGCGAAGATCTTCTCCGACTTGTCCTTGGCTGCAGAGACAAGGGATCGCATCACCTGTGAGTCTCAGGGAGGCGCGTGCGGGGGACGAGATGCTGAGGGCAGGGAAGGGCCCGGGCCCAGGAGGATGGGGAAGAGCCTGCAGGCCCGGGAACCAGGAGTGAACTGGTCCGGCGATACCAATGCGACCGCGGGCTCTTATATCTGGAGACACACGCCCGTGGGGCGGGCAGCGTCTGGACACACGGCCATGGTCCACGGCAGCCGGAGGGGCAGACCAGTCACTGCGAAAACTGGCCTTCGATGGGAAACACACCATTGGCCGGTTCCTGCCTGGCCCGTGCACTGCCATTGATCACAGGCAGCCGGGGGGCGGGGGGGGGGGCTGAGCGGGGCCTCTGTCTCCTGGCAGGACCGTGCTTCCGCCAGGCGCTGCACGCGAGATGCAGTCTCTCGCCGCCAGCGGGCGTCTGCTGTGGTCCCGCATGACCCACCGTCTAACAGCGAGTGAACGAGAGGCCAGAGGTCAGAGGGGAGAGGAGCAGACGCCACCCACCCTGAGTCAGGGGCTGAGAAAACAGTCTCATCAGCCTTTGCATTCTGGTGTTCTTCAGTATCCGGCACAATCAATGCTGATTAGATAAATGAATAAAACGATGGACGAACCCAGTGGCGACAAACTCATTAGCCAACAGAGCCAAATATCAACAGCACAACGATTGACATTTCTTTGGAGAGCCAAGTTTTTTAAACTTAAAGTTCTTCTAACGCCACTTCTTCTACGTAGACTCGCCCAGGCCGTGGTCTTTTGTGGAAGAGCCACACTCAAGGGGCCTAAGAGCCGCACGGGGCTCTCGAGCTGTGGTTTGCCAATGCCACTGGACTAACCAAATGTAACAAAAGTAAAAGAGATGTACCCTAGGAATGGAAAAAAAGCCCTGTGCAAAAGGGCACTCGAGACAACGTGAAATATCATGATTAGCGTCCGGGTGAAAAGATCAGACTCTTCCACGTGTGAGCTGATGTGAAGAAAAAGTAAAAGTAAAGCGTGTCTCTATGTGAGCAGCGTGAGTGGCAAACACACGTGCCCATCCCCGTCGGCCGAGGACTCCCCTGACCTCACTACCGAGCGGCACCGAATAAAAACGTGTCCTTTTTCCAGTAACATTTACATCTTCCCAGCAAGGGGGCCACGGCACTTGTTCCCCGCTCGTCAGCAGCTGTCACGGGGCAGATTCCAATCGGACAGAGTGTCATGGACCATGGAGGGCCACGTGCTGCCGAAGCAGGCCCGGCGGCCCCAGCGACAAGGCCCCCTCCGAGCGGAGGGGGGGGGGGGGGGCGTCAGCTCCCCGCAGGCGGGGCCCCACAGCCACACATCTGCCGGTGCCCCTGGAGCACAGGAGCCGCCGGCGCTGGAACTTGCTAACAGCTGCCGGAGCGTGTCAGAGAGTTCCAGCAGCAGCACCCGCCCCAGCGCCCGGGCAGAGCCAGCCTGAGAAAGCCCGTCCCGCTCCCTCTGGGGGGAAAGCAGCTCACACTGTGCGGGGGGGGGGGGAGCGCTCAGTGTGGCCCCCGTCTTCCCGCTCTGACCCGGTGTGTGCAGACGGGGCCGCGGGAGAGGCCCGGGCCACCGCCATCCCGGCAGCAGACGGCTCGGGCACCGGAGACAGCCCCGGATGCTCCGCACGTCCCCGGCCCCACACGCCGCGGCCGGGGAGACTTCGTTAATGACACGACGTGTCATCCGCGGCCGGCGATAGCATCTTGTCTATAATGAGCACTTAAAACCGACAGGAAAACAAGGATCCTGGAAATTAAAATGCCACAGAAGGTACCCCTCCGCCCTCGTGTGATTTGTTAATTAGGGAGAATGAACTCGCTGTGAGGGGGAGCATGCTCGCATTCCCAGACGAGACCTCGGTGGATTCAAGAGCCGTGCCCCCCCCCCCCCGGCCCCCACGCCCCTCCCTACCTGCGCCCCTGCAGCCCCGTGGCTGCGCGCTGGCCAACTCCCGCCCTGCCGTTCCACGCGTGCTGGGAGCCGGCCCCCACGGCCTTGCCGAGAACATGCCTGACCCCAAAGCGTACCCCAGGCCTGTACCCCCCTGCTCACCCCACTCCTGCTCACACGGTTCCCCAAGGTGCCCTTCTCTCCTTGGCTCTTACAAGCTGATCTCGGCCCTCGACTCAACCCCCAGTTCTGCAGGAGAACCCGCTCCATGAGCTGTGTATACAGCAGGTGCCAAATGGCCTGGCTACACACGGGCCGGGTCTGACCCAGAGCCCTTCCCGGACTAACGAGGGGACTGTGGGCCCCTGGGGGGGACGGCACCTTGGTCTCCTCTTCTGCATGTGGAGCTGTGATCACGTGGAATGGATGAGGGACTGCTGTGAGGACTAATTACATGGCACAGACACCTCCGTGCCGGCAGCACCGCAGAGCACAGCGCATGTCAGGGAACATCCGTCCGTGGCTGTGCGTGCCCAGGGCCGGACGGCGGGGTGGAGGGCGCACACCATTAGCAGAGCCGGGCCGGCTGCCGGGGGCCTGGACGTGGCCCTACAGCAGGCTGCGTGGTGGGCAGGGCTCCCCAAGCTGCCCAGCCTCCACCCCCGCTTCTCCCACTGGACCTGAACCCTGACCCTCGGCGCTGGGCCCCAGCTCTGCTTCAACACCGGGGCCACCACGACAGGCCTCACGGGGCTCAAGGCCGCGCACAGAGCAAGAAGGAAGAGCGGGTTTGGAAATCTCCTCCCACCTCAGTGCCTTCTCTGATGGAGGGACCAGCACTACCAGCCAAATCGGAGGAGGAGAGGGATTCAAAAGAGCAGCAAGGAGCCACGCCTCCTCAGAGACGTTCGAGAAGACAACGAAGGTCTCCTAATATGGCCTCAAGGAACTCGTCGCTAACGTTCCCCAGGACGGGAGCTGAAGGCCTCACTGGGTCTGGGGAACCAAGTTCCAGAACTACCCAGAACTTTCCAGAACAATCCAGAACCAGGGCAGCCCCGGGTCGCACAGCGGTCACTCACAGTCCTGCGAGGAGCGGTGGCGGAAGGTGAAGCGGAGGTGGCTGCGGTTGACGTCCTCGATGGGGATGGCCACCTGCAGAGGGAGAGGGGGGGTAGACCGCGGGCGCCGCGTCCTCCAGGGGCAGCGCTGTCCCCGGAGGCGCCGGGGAGGGAAGCCCAGCCCCCCGGTGTTTTCCGAGCGAAGGCAGGGCCTTTGGAACACGAGGGGACCCTGCACGGCTGCCGGGACTCGGTGAGCCCTCAAGCTTCTCTAAAGGCTCTGGCCCTGCTGTGAGGGTTCTGTCCTTGGCGCGACCCCCGGCTCTGCACCTCCGGCGGCTGCGGGACGGGATGGAAGTGTCTCGCCGTGGCTCACAGTGGAAGCACACAGAGCGAACACACGGCCCTCAGCCGAGACTGCCCTCACCCCACCGCACATGTGCACCCACCGCTGAGGGCACCCTAAAAGGCAGGGGGCCAGGGGACGGCCTGTCTCCCTGCACAGCCGCTCCACAGCCTCCTTCCTCCATTGGCCTAAGGACGGCATTTCACACGTGAACCGGGCCCGGGAGAGAAGCACATCGCGGTCTCTAGGGACCTCCCACGCGTCTCCATGAGCGCCCTGCCTCTGTCCAAAGGGAACGAGAGGAAATGTGGTTCCAAGACACGCCCGCGTGGCTCCTTAGCGACCTCGCGTGACGTGGCGGGCGGCTCAGGGTGCCCTCCGCCGGCAGCCCCCGGGGGCAGGAGGGGACTCCCCTCGGCTGCGAACGAGCATTTCCCCACAAGCCCCGGGACGAGAGGGACGGTACCTTCACAGTCTCGAACCAGCGCGGCTGCTTGACCTGGTAGTAAATCACGGACTTGTACTCGGAAATGGCTCCATCGCCGGCCCCCGGGAAGATCACGTGCTGAGAGAGGGCACAGGACCCCATCAGGTCTCCCCAAGCCCGGCCCACATCTGGCTCCCCTCCTACCTCCCCCGGAGCCAAGCTCGAGGGAGGAGAGTGCCCAGCGGGTGCCCATCACCCATTGCCGATGACTCCCGCACCCTGCTCACCCCCACCCCTAATGACGCCCACAGCAGGGCTGCAGGAAGCCGGACCCCCAATAAAGGGCTACAGGCAACCTTTAGGAGGTGGTAACACCCCCTGCCGGGTGTCCCCAGCGTGAACACTGAGCCACCCAGAGAGAAAGGTGTCCCTCCTCCTGGCAGAGCTGGGCCCCACGTGCACTCACAGGGCACTGCCCTCAGCCACGGGCCACAGAGCCAGCGTGGCGGGGGCTGGGACACCTGCCATGGCGTGGCCTCCAGTCACCAGAGGAGGCCACAGCCTCTGGGCACTTCCCAGGACCCCGTGTCCTGCAGCTGCTCTGGCCACGCGGGAGGGGGCCTTGGTCCCACCCCCTCCCGGATGTCTCTGCGCTGTTACAGGTCAGAGGTCCACGTTCAAGCTCCACCTCTGACCTGAACAGGCGAATTGCTTTCTCTGGCCCCCGTTCCCTCCTGTCCCCACTGGAGGCCACGGTGGTGTCTGAGCTTCCAGGCCGCGGCCGGGCCCCGGGGAGCCCGAGTCGGGGCAAGCAGGAGCGGGAAGGCAGGCCCAGGCCCGCCCAGGAGCAGGAGCAGGAGCAGGAGCAGGTCTGTGCAGAGCTGAGGTCGGAGGTGAACGCGTGGAGAGCCACGCCGAACGCTGCGCGTGGCTCGGCCACAGTCAGTACCTCCAGGCGCTTGCCGTCCTCGTCGTACACGGACACCGTGACCTCGACGTTCTTGGCCGTGGTTTTGCTCCCTTTGTCGAAGTCTCCTTGGACCAAGGTTACGTAGATGTCATTTCGAACATCACCTGCGGGGAGTGGGAGAATTGTACCTGGAAAACGGTCTACCCATCATCCGCTGTGTAGCCGGGAATTCTGCGGAAGGGTCTAACTATAGATACTGCATCAGAGGGTTACAAATACCTCCCACAAATAGTCTCCGCCTATCGAGCAGGACAGGGCAATTTCGTCATCGTGGTAAGAGGTGCCAGAAAGAGGAAACATGCCGAGACCCCTGTGATCTGCCTGGGGCTTGTCTTGCCCTGGGCAGAGGCGCCTCACACCCCTGGGGGCCAGCGCCCCGGGCAGACCCAATGCCGTCGGCATCTGCAAGGATGCAGCCGCCCTGCGTCCACGGCGGCCTGGGCCTGTCACCACCCATCAGACCACCGGCTCTGGTCATCTCAGCGCCAAAGCACATCGGTGACATCAGCGGCACGGACCGCGGGCGAGGTGGCCTCTGTGCGTCTTACTACGGAGCTGAACAAAAAGCCGACGAAGGGCCGAAACCAGTTTGGCTGAGAGGATAGAGCGTCAGCCTGAAAACTGAAAGGTCCCGGGTTCGATTCCGGTCAAAGGCATGTACCTTGGTTGCAGGCACATCCCCAGTAGGAGGTGTGCAAGAGGCAGTTGATCAATGTTTCTAGCTCTCTATCCCTCTCTCTTCCTTTCTGTAAAAAAAATCAATAAAATAAAATAAAAAGCCGATGAAGGAGTCAAACCACAAGCCCCATCCCGAGTCGCCTGGGACCAGGGACCAGGGAGGCATCAGGAGAAAAGCCTTCTCCTGCCTGGTTCTCCCTCCCTCCTGGGGGGCAGCTGCCCTGCCCGGAGCCTGAACAGGGACCCCAAGGAGCAGGAGAGCAAAACAGCCCTGGGGGTCTTTTTAAGGGAGAGGGAGACAGAAGCATCGATGATGAGAGAGAATCACTGATGGGCTGCCTTCTGCACGCCCCACAATGGGGATGGAGCCCGCAACCTGAGCCTGTGCCCCGACCGGGAATGGAGCCCTGACCTCCTGGTTCATAGGTCGACACTCAACCCGAGCCTGGATGTCTTATTTATTTTTTTATTCAAGTGTAGTTGGCACACAATACAGAACTGTGCGCTTTACAGTGAGATGGGACTGAAATTGTGCAAAAAAAAAAAAAAAAAAAAAAAAAAAAAAAGCAACTAATGAGCTCAAGACATGCCTCGCTCTGAGCACATAGGAGACCCCAGGAACAGCCCACCAGGGAGGAGTTGGCGGAGCTTCGTTAGCAGCGTGATGCAGGGGAAGCCTCGCACCCGGGACCGCTCCTGGCGTCGGGCAGCCACACCCCGGGTGCCCACCCTGTCCCCCCGGGGGACACGGGAACCGGTTCGCTCCGAGCAGCACAGAGCCCGTGCTGGGCCAGAAACAAGGATGCCTTAGGAAGCCGTCTTGTTTTCCTCGGTGGCGGTGCTTTCTGTCTACTCTGCCTTCAGTGTGCCCGAGGAGTGCATTAAGCTTCCACTTAAAAGTCATTATGACCAGAATCCCCGCGGTCGCCGGGGCAGCCGAGGCAGCTGCTGGGGATGGAAGCAGCGCACCGGGACCCTGACCTTGAGCGCCGTGAGGAATGACAGGGTGCAGGGCGGGCAGGAGGCAACAGCTGCGGGCCCAGGACCTGCCACCAGGGAGCTGTGCAACCAGGGACAGCCACTTAGCCACCCACGGCTACTGGTCTCGTCCGTGAGGCCGGGGGTGGGGTCCCTCAGCCTGAAAGGTCTATCGAGGCACAGAATTAACCCCAAAGGGTGTCCCCGGCCCACAGAGGCCCCGTGAGCCAGAGGACCGCCACGGCTGGGAGGTGGTCAGACGCCAAGTGCCCTCTCCCGCTGGCCCGGAGACGCCCACTGCGGGGTCCCCAGAGGCAGACACACAGGGGCTCACAAGAGGCCGTGGCACTGCCCCAGCTGCTGACAGAAGGCGCAGGCTTGCCCTGGCAGGTGTGGCTCCATGGATAGAGCATCAGCCTGCGGACTGAAGGGTCCCGGATTTGATTCCTGATCAAGGACACGTGCCCAGGTTTCGGGCTCGATCCCCAGTATGGGGCGGGCAGGAGGCAGCCGATCCGTGATTCTCTCTCATCATTGGTGTTTCCATCTCTCTCTCCCTCTCTGAAATCAATAAAAATATATTTAAAATAAAACAAAAAAGAAGGCGGCAGCTCAGGCTCTCGGGCAGGGATGCTGGCAGATGCTGACTCGCCCTCCGGTCCCTCTTCTGGTGCCCTGAACGTCGCCCCTCCACCCTCCCAGGTGCTGTCACCAAGAGCAGCCGCCGCCCTCCGCCTGACCCGCAGCACCTGCCTGCGGAGGTCACAGCCCCGCGCGGCCTCTGTCGGCCGGGCTCCGCGGTCCCTGCCACGCAGCGCTCACCGGCCCGCACCGCGAGGGGAACCGCCTTACCCGGCATGATGATCTCGGGGAAGCCCGTCTTCCGAGCCACGGCCGTGGTCCTGTCCACCAAGTGGGGGAACTCCTTCCTGACCTGATGGATGTCCCCGGGGAGCAGCTTCAGAGTGACCCACAGGCCTAAGGAGACAACAGGCACGTCCATCACGTCCTACCCCGTCCATGTTTCAAAGACGCATCGCAAACCAACTAAACGCGCGAGCAGCTTCCAGCTGCTGATGTGAGGCTGGGAGAGAAACGGTCGTGTGAGGAGGAGGGCAGGAGAGGGGCAGGAGGCGGTGCTGGCCCGGGGATCGCCGGCGTCTGAATGGCTGGGGTGCAGACCCCGCTCGGGGGGGGCCTCAGGACAGGCGTGCACGCAGACAGCTCTGAGCGCCAGCTCTGCCAGGACCGAAGAGGCTGCTGAGCTCACATACAAGGTAAATGATTAGGTAACATTTGGGGGATGGGGGGCTGTCCTGTGGGGCTGGCCCTGTCCCATGGGGCTGGCTCTGTTGGTCCCGGGGGGCTGGCCCCATCCTGTGGGGCCGGCCTGGTGGTGGTCCACAGCCCAGTGCTCTGCCGCCCACCGTCCAAGCTCGGATGCTGCCCAGCAGTTTGGAACTTGGGGGACGTGGAGCTGTGAATTTACCTCCCACGTTCTCCTCTATTGTCCCTCCCTCTTGGGAGAATGAGAAGTGAAAGCTTCTGAGCTGAGACTCGATGGGCAAGCGACAGGCAGGTCCGGTCACCTCTGAGGACACAGACTACGGGGCCCGCCCAGCAAACAGCAGCTAATTCTGTGCGGTGCTCCCGGGTCATGGCCCTCCCTGCTCTCCCAGAATGCACTGGGCAGGGAAGCCCTGAAGAATGCTCACTTCTAGGGTGAGGCCAACCTGGCCCCGGTGCCTTTTGGTTCAGAGGCCCCGGTTCTCCCTAGAAGTCCAGGGAATGCGCTCCTCTGTCCGCTCTCACTGTGACCCTGGATGCCCCCCTGCCCTCGGGCTCACGGAACTGGGCCCGGGACCAGCGCCAAGGCCTGGCGGCCCCAGGTTTGGGCCACAGCCCAGTGATACTGACAGAGGTGGGCTGGGGTCCTCTCTCCTAGAAATGGTCTGCTAGCCAGCACCCTCTTCCTGTGACTGAAATAGTTCAAGTTCATCAACGCGGAGGACCCTAAGAGCAGGACAGCGGGGCAGCCAGGGGCCTGGCACCGCGCTGACAGGGGCTCCAGAGCAAACAGCGGCCACTGGGGCTCCCCGGGCTTCCTGAGGGCTGTGAGAGGATGACTCCCGGTCAGCTCCACTCGCTCTCACTGGTGATGGTGGCTGATGGACATGATGAGGATGGCAATGATGGTGAGGAGGAAGAGGAGGAGGTGGTGATGATGATGGTGGCTGTGGTTGAGCCTACACCCGTGACCCAGGAAGTCAAGCTTTGATTCCATGTCAAAGCACATGCCTGGGGTGCAGGCTTGATCCCCAGGGGGCGATCTGCAGGAGGCAGCCGATCGATGATGTTTCTCTTTCACCCCTGTTTCTATCTTCCTTTCCCTTTCCCTTCCTCTAAAACCTCTGAATATCAATACAAACATATTTTATAAAAACACAGGTGCCTGGGCCCACCGCAGAGACTGACTTAAAAAAAAAAAAAAAAAAAAAAAAAAAAAAAGAGGCTCTAGAGAGGTTACATCTCACGGCGCTGGGCTGGAGTCTCTGCTTCATGGATGTCCGCCAGCGAGGCGGCAGTCCACACCCAGAGAGCCAAGGTCCCTCTACGGCTGAGGGGGGGCTCCGCCGACCAACTCACTCTCTCCCTTAGAGCGATGTGGCTGAGTCAAGGGGACCGTCCCCCAGACGCCACTGACACAGGCACTGACGCGGCCCGCTAGACAATGCATCGGGGTGGCATTTCTCCTCTCCTCTCCTCACCATCATAGCGCGAGGAGTTCACGGGGAGCCCACATCGCATCAGGGGCTGAGAGGTGGACGGGGGCCTGAAGCAGCCTCCGGTCGGAGGGCTCTGAAGGTGCCTTCCCCTCGGCCGGGCAGGGCCTGGGTAAACAGTTGTTTTCCGGGGCCTCCCGTCCGCCGAGTGCCAGCTGTCACCCGCCGAGGCGACTGATTCATTGCCTCTGCCAACAGAAGGGCAGCTGCTGGGGAGCTTGTCAGCGTGGGATGAAAAATGATGAGTGTGGGCCAGGCGGCGGGAAGGAGAAATCCCTCCATCACCACGCTGAAGGGGACGGAGGGCAAATGAGCCCACAATCTCGAGGGGGAAGGGTGAGGGGGATGAGGGGGCGTCTCAGAAAACAAAGTGGCAGCCATTAGGACGACACCTGCAAGGGACGCAGTGACAGGAGCAGTGTGGAGGCGGGTTATGTCGAGCGTCTCGTGTTTCTCTCAACAGCAAGTGAAGTAACAGCTGAGACAGTTACTGTAGACTCACTCCCGTGAGGCCAGTAAAACGATTAGGATGAAAGGAGCGGCTGGTGAGACTGAGGAAGGCAAACAAATGAGTCGCTTCTAGTCTCATCAACTCTGATTTCCAAAGGTTTCATTGTTTCCCACTCTGCCGAGCCCTCACATCAAGGAAGTTGGCTCTTAGCAGTGCTTACAAGGGTGATCAGCCAGAAAAGCTTCATAATGCTGTACATCAGGCAAACGACCACAGATGTTATCCCAGCTGCCATCATCACTATCATCAACATTGTCATCACCATCGCCATCTCCACCATCAACATCATCATCAGCACCATCATCACTGTCATCACTTTCTCTACTCACAATCATCATTACTATCATCACCACCACCATCATCACCATCCTCTTCTTCCTCGTCACCAGCACACCATCATCACCATCATCACCATTCTCCTCCTCCTCACCATTATCACCATCATCACCACCATCACTTATCATCACCATTCTCCTCCTCTTCCTTCCCATCATCACCACCATCATCATCACCACCACCACCACCATCATCATCGTCCTCTCCATCATCACTAACACCATCAACATCGCCATCACTATCATCACCTCCATCCTCTTCTTCCTCGTCACCAGCACACCATCATCACCATCATCACCATTCTCCTCCTCCTCACCATTATCACCATCATCACCACCATCACTTTCATCCCCATTCTCCTCCTCTTCCTTCCCATCATCACCACCATCATCATCACCACCACCACCACCATCATCATCGTCCTCTCCATCATCACTAACACCATCAACATCGCCATCACTATCATCACATCCATCCTCTTCTTCCTCCTGGTCACCATCACCACCATCACTAGCATCACCATGCTCCTCCTCCTCCCCTCACCATGATCACCACCATGATCACCCACACCATCACAACTGTCATCATCTTCATCATCATCTTTGTTATCATCATCACCACCATCGCATGATCATCATCAAACTAAAATGCAAACAGCACAGCACTCTCCAAACTCAAGCAAATGGACATTTACAGAAACAAAACCGCAGAAGAATACGTACCTTGGCCCTTGTGGTTGACCTCTTTGGCAGCAATGACTTTGTTTATAACAGTCTGTAGGAAGTCGTTCTCCCCTGCCACCCTGGGTGAAAAACGGGACGACATGTTCAGCGGCTTGTGTCGAATGGCGTCGTCCAACGCGAGCCTGGAGGGCACGGGACGACCGAGACCACAGGAGACAGAGGGGCAGAGACCCGGAGGCCACGGAACAAGGGAGCACAAGAGATCAGCGTCACCGGGTGCGAGAGAGTCGTCATGAGTCAACGCACGACAGAGGACGGGAGAGGTGACAAGAGAGACAGGGAAGAGCATTGATCAGGAAAACGCTGAACCACACGAGAAAGTAAAGCCAACGGGGCCGACCCTCTCCCGGGAAGTAAGCGGACACCAGACCCACGCCCCCTGCTCCGGGGCAACGAAAGGGGGGCTAATCTGGAAGTATGCGGTCGGATGGCATTTAACCCCAAGGAAACATGTATGGATAGCTCTTCCCTGTCAATCACGCTGAAGCCTAGCGTAGGTCAAGGGGCAGATGGTTTGAAGGGAAAACGCAATATCAAGATTTTTTTTTTAAAGGACCCCAGCCACCTAATTTCTTAGGAAGCGTGGGGGGTCCCCACTCGGTGGTGCTCCAAAAGGCCGTGTGCTCGGTGTGACGAGAAGGGCACTGTCCCAGAGAAGCCAGCGACCACCCGGGAAAGTAAAATCATGGCACACGTATGGATGTGAGCCCCGGCCGGTGGGGCTCAGCGATGAGTGTCGGCCTGTGGGCCAAAAGGCCGAGGGTTCCATTCCCGGACAAGGATTCAAGGTTTGATCCCTGGCCGGGGGGAAGGTGTGGGTGGCAACCAATCCATGGATCTCCCTCATGCACATCAATGTTTCTCTCCCTTCCTTCTATTCTCTCTCAGAACCGATGGGGCAAATATCCTTGGTGAGGATAAAACATAGTAAGTAGGAATGGGCCCATCCATGTTTTCGGGCTCAGGAAGGAGGACTCTCTCTCAGACGCTGCACCAGAACCGAGAGAATAAATACAAAGGAGCCAACGTGTGCAGAGACAGAGACCGGCGGAGTGCCACAGCCGGGACACTACACAACGAGCGAGGAAATAGACATCGCGTGCATAATGTTCACCGTCATTTCTAGAACCAACGACAAGTGCCATTCATCACTGAGCCCCCATTCCCCAGGAGAGCTGAGGCCTGTTTACACTGACCGGGGGGGAGCAGGAGAGGGGGGAGGGGGGAGGGGGGGAGAGAGGGGGGGGGGAGGGAGGGAGAGAGAGATGGAGAGAGAGAGAGAGGGAGGGAGAGAGAGAGAGGGAGAGAGAGGGAGAGAGAGAGAGAGAGAGACTTCCCTTCGCTACACTCACCCTGCCACATAATAAATCAGCTTTAATGGAGGAAAACACCGGTTTCATTAGCATGCCTCCCCCAAGGAGCGGGTTCGTCACTCGTTTTGCTCTAAAAGCGTGTGCTGGCTGAAACCGGTTTGGCTCAGTGGATAGAGCATTGGCTTGGGGACCGAAAGGTCCCAGGTTCGATTCCGGTCAAGGGCATGCACCTTGGTTGCGGGCATATCCCCAGTGGGGGGTGTGCAAGAGGCAGCTGATCGATGACTCTCTCTCATCTATGTTTCTAACTCTCTATCTCTCTCCCTTCCTCTCTGTACAAAATCAAGAAAATATACTTTAAAATAAATAAACAAATAAAAGCGTGTGCTGTTTGTTCCCGATGCTGCAAATATCAATCTGCACGCGATTAGCCTCCTGTAACGGGGCGAGGAGTTTCAAATCACGGAAGAGCTCACTTGTGATAACGTTTTTTAAAGCGGGTGTCTCGCTAAAGGACAGAGGAAGAGGGCAGCACCGCGCTGGCTCGCATAGCGGGTAACACGCCCCAGGGAACCTGAGATCGCTGCATCCACAACGAAAAACCCACCCCCACCTTTCCAACCAGGAGCCCGTGTTCTGCGCTTTTCCCCCTACTTTCCTCCCAGCAGGCACGGGCAGGCAATGGGTAATTCCCACTAAATGCTATGACTGGGCCTCAGGACGCCCTGAGGTCTCATATACACAACAGCATTTGAAAGAGAACTGGGCAGCCAGGCCGGTATGGCTCAGTGGTTGACCATCGACCCATGAACCAAGAGCTCACCGGTTCCATTCCTAGTCAGGGCTCATGCTGGGTTGTGGGCTCCATCCCCAGTAGGGGGCATGCAGGAGGCAGCCGATCAGTGAGTCTCTCTATCCTTCTCTCCTCTCTCTCTCCCCAAATATCCATAAAAACATATTTTAAAAAAATAAAAGAGAACTGGGCCGCACTCTTCCCATGGGCGAAGGAAGCAGCTTAATATCATCTTGTACTTGACCTCTCAGCTGCCCGTGTTCAAAAAGGACACCCCTTGGGCACGAAGGAAACTTCTAGGTTGTGCAGAGGCTTCCTCTGTAAGGAGATGCATTGGGTGTGATTCCAGAGCAGCCCGCCATGGCAATCTCTGCAATGGCGGAAATGCCCGAATCTGCGCGGACCCATGTGGCCGCCGCAGCCGCACGCAGCGCTGGACACGTTAAAGGGATGTGTGTGACGGAGGAGCTGAATATTTAACTGCAATAAATGTTCATTCCTTGAAACAGCCCACGTGGCTGGTGGTGGCTGTACTGGACTGAAAAATAGAAGCCACATCGGTCGTTGGCCACCTGTGGGGAGATTCTTAGGGGGGAGCTGCTCTCCACGCCAATCCTGAGGCTCCCTGCTCCTCTCGGTCAGACTGCAGAGCCGTCTGCGGAGCCAGGCTTCCGGCCGCTGTCCGACCAGCTCACCGGCCTGCAGAGCACCCTTCTCCTCTCAGCTGGAAGCAGAGCCAGTCCCGGGCTGGGTGGGCTGGTCCACTGAGCAAGGGTGGCGGTGCCAGGGGAGGCGCACCCCACCTCTGCTGCCCACCCCACCCCAGCCTGGGACAGCCTCCTGCAGCCGCCCCCTGCCAGCCAGCACCTGGAGGCCGTGTGCACCGTCTACCTAAGACCTGTGTGGAGGGTGAGGCCGCTTAAGCCAAACCAGGAAAGAGGAGGAGACAGAATGCGAGGCAGGCCCTGGCCCGGCCCTTCCTCCTCATCGGCTCTTCTTCCAAGAGTCCACTCCCGGGGACGCCGTCTCTGACATGGGGCCTCGCCCATTCTAACTCCCCGTCCTCTCTGGGCCCCTGTCCGAGGGGCAGGCTGCCCTCGGAGCGGCTGCTCCGCGTTCCCGGGGACCCTCTCGCGTTAACCTCCAGGGAATGACCCCGGCCCTCCCGCCTTTTCTACGGGATCTACCTTCACGTCGGAGGACAGACTGAATGGCTCTCCTCCGGGTGCCGCCCAAACCCCCCTCCCTCTACAGACATTTGTGCCAGACAGAGCCTTCACAGTGGGTGCGGATCCAGCCGCTGAGCAACAACCGAGCCGGGAAGGCCCGCGGCCTGAGCCCGGCGTGGTGGTGCCCCTCGCTTTAGGAGCGCATTCGCCGTGCTCGGGCTGCGTCTGCCGTGTCAGGAGCAGAACCTCCTGTGATGAGTTTGAACGCACTGTATTATGAGAATGGGAATCGCCACGAGAACAAATTAATTGTGTAAGGAAGCATTCGTGCTCGGAGGGAATCGTAATTCTGCGTGACCTGCGTGTAAGGCGATTCCAGGGTCACAGGTAAAGTATTCCACCTGCGGGACCACCTTCGAACCCAGGTTCTCTTCAGGCTGCGAACACCCCTGCGCCACCGCAGCGCCTAACCGGCCTTTCATTAGCTCAGAGCAGCCCGCCTGCTTGCGCTGCGTGGATTCGCGAAGGTAACCACTGCAGCACGCGTCCCCCCAGGCCCCGCTGAGCTCGCCGACGCGCACACTTACGGCTGGAAGGGGATGAAGTGCTGTTTGTCCTCGTCGTCCACTTTCCCGTTTATTATGTCGGTGACATCCATCACTGCGGACGAAAGAGGAACAGACATGGTTTGCTTACACGCCACCGTCAGAGGAAAACAAACAAACAAGGAACTGCTGACACGCCACGGGGTGAGCTGCGAGGCGGAACTTCCTTACAGCCAGTCACCCATCTCCCTGCTGGAAAGATGAATTACATTCTCTGAAAAGCCGGGCCATGCGGGGTGGGGCTCCAAGGGCAGAGTTCCCATGTCATCAATCCCTTTGCCTGGGATCCAACAGGCCCCATGGCTTGGCACTCCCAGGAGGACTCTGTGGGTTGGAATGTTCTAGAAACTCGAGCTGCTAAGACCTGGCAGGGGTCGTGGAGGGCCTGAACTGGGACGGGGATTCCCCGAGCCCACCTTCCACCAGGGGCTGTAGCGGCAGGTGGTGGGGAAATACAGCTGTTAGGTCAGGGTCCTTATACTCTGGCGAGGTGGCAAACACGTTCAATGTGTGTGTGCGCGGAGGGATCTGCGATGGAAGGGTTCGTAGAGGGGTGAAGGCCCGGGGAGAAGCGGGGCTCAGGGAAAGTCTGCGGGGAAAGGATGCTCTGACCTCTGTCTGGATAAAAAATGTACATTAAATGCAGATTGTACTCTAGTTCAATGGGTTTTTGAAAAATGCACAGATCCGTGGAAACACCACACCAATCAAGATATAAATCGTTTTCACCCCACACACACGTCCACACGTGGAGGCTGGGGAGAGTCCCACTGTAGTCAACAGGAAGGCCAGCGGGGCTCAATGCTGGAGCGTCCAGCCAGGCACCAAAGGGCCACCACCCTCCCCAAAGGGTGAGAAATGAGTGACAGCCAGAGGCGGCTCGGCAGAGCTTCCCCGGACAGCTCGCTGGGCAGAGGCAGCCAGGCTCTCCCTCTTCCCGGTCGGCCCACACGCATGACGGAGCAAAGCAGACATGGCGGCGGGGCCCATGCTCCCCTGGCTGCTGGCCACTCGCTGCAAACTCACTCCTCGGCCCCTCCATTGCCCGGTCCAGAGGCCTGACCCCTCCAAGGCCAGGCTGCCCTCCAGGCTGAGCATAAGGGCCAGGTGCCCCCAGGAGAGGAGGCCACTTGAACACCAAGCACCTGGTGTGCACGCAGCCCTCGGCGGCTCCCTGCACAGCCCCTGCCCCTGAGACCACCCGAGAGAACGGACAGGTTATTTCTCCCCCACAGGAGAACTGACCAGCACAATGCCCAGCAGCGGCTCCCTTCGGGCCAGAGCGATGACCCTGAGACCGGAAGGACAAGGAGACACGCTTACCGGCCACGCCGAAGGGCCGCCGCAGGCCCGAGGTCAGCTTCCGCGTGTTGTTGTCCCTCAGCTCCATGCGGCCCACACGGACAATCTGGCAGACGAAGCTGATTTTCTCCCTTTTCAGGTCCTTGCTTCCCAGGTCCTACAAATAGGAATGTCCGTGCGTTATCCGGAGCCCCGGCTCTCAACGTGGCTTCCGCTGGGACAGACAGTAGGGAGAGGCGCAGAGACGCATGTCTGAGCAGCGGTGAGCATTTCATAAGCTGTTCAGGACCGAAAGGGAACTGGACAACTACAGTCCAGCAGCGCCCGAGTCCACATTGGAGAGATGGGCCCTGGCAGTGCCGTCGGTGTTTGCTCCGGGGAGGCTGCGGACAGCTAGGGCCCCAGAGGACCGCCGGGAAGGGTGTCATGAAGACGAAATGGCCGTGTATGACGGGCATCCCAAGAACCACGTGCCCTTAGGGAGGTGGGGGGGGGTCATTAGAACGCTGAGCGAGTCTACCCCACATCGCCGGATGCACTTACGGTGAAAACAGCTCGCAAATTATGTAGCCTGTCTATATCTTTAGGCAATCCTGAACTTGACCAGCGGACCAGGTAGTTTTCACTGGAAAGAGAAAGAAAGAGAAGCAAATCAATTTTTCCAACGATAACAGGGCGCTCAGTGCACAGCCACGTTGGCTGGTAGTTAACGCCAGGAGGTTCACGGCGCAGACAACCACGGAATTCAACGCCGAGGGCAGCTGCTGCCCCGCTGACGGAGAAGAGGAGCCACTGCCCACATGGGGACACTTGAGACCACACCCCCACCCCCTTGCTCCGAACAAAACCCAGAACAGGTTCCACCCGGGCGTCCAGGGCGACCCTCACAAAGGAACTGTCTGAAAGGGGCATGGCAACACCCACTACTTCTAAGCGTATCTGTTCGTTGAGAATGATCACAGTCTAAAATTCACCATTCGACCAGCCACAGTGGCTCAGAGGTTGAGTGTTGACCCCTGAACCAAGAGGTGCCGGCTTCAATTCCCGGTCCGGGCACACGCCCAGGCCCCATCCCCAGTAGGGGCCAGAAAGGAGGCAGCCCATCGATGTTTCTCTCTCATCGATTTTTTGAACTCCCTATCCCTCTCCTTCCTCGTTTTAAAAAAAAAATCAATAAAATATATTTTTTAAAAAGACCCTCAAAGCCGGGCCAGTGTGGCTCAGTGGCTAAAGGTTAACCTATGAACCAGGAGGTCATGGTTCAATTCTTGATCAGGGCACATGCCAGGTTACAGGCTCGATCCCCGATAGAGGGCGTGCAGGAGGCAGCCAATCAATGATTCTCTCACCATTGATGTTTTCCTCTCTCTCTGACTCTCTCTCACTCCCTCTCCCCCCGATCCCCACCTCTCCCTTCCTCTCTGACATCAACAAAGATATTTTAGAAAAAAAATACCCATGTACTGGAGAAGGCTGACCCTGGCCCAGAGCCTGGGCTGCCTGCCACCACACTGTCCCGGGAGAGCACAGGGTCAGCCACTGGAGGGGAGTCTGGCCTGAGGGTCCCGAGGGCTCTTAGCAGGAGTAAGACATTGAGACGGCTCAGAGCTGCGGTGCCGGCATCGGGACGTCACCGACCTGATGAACTTGGACTCCCCGGGGTCGTAGAGAGACATGAGCACCTCGGCGTCCTCTCCGATCTTGCACACCACGTTTTTGAGGTTGACGAACAAGGCCAGGGAGGGCGTGGCGGCAAACTTCGCCTGCCGGCTGAGGTCCATGTTCTGCTTCTGGGACTGCAGTGGAAGCCGGCGTTAGCAACACTCTTTCTTATTAAGCTTGCTTCCTCATTAACCTCACACAGAACAGAAAGCCGGGCACAACCAGTCAGCACAACATGACCCAGACACTCCCTGTGCCCGAGTTCCCAGAACCGGGTGCAGCCAGCTGCACAGAACAGCACCCGGTAACAGCCACAGCCATCGGGGCGCAGACGGAGCATTTCCTCCAGACACACAATCATTGCATGGACCTCTGCAAACCTCCTCTTACGCAGGATGCCTCAAACAGCCACCAGGATGTGTGATGAGAAAGGTCACTAGGATGTGTGTTCCCTGCCCTCATCCAGCCTAAAGTGTCACCCCTGCACAGAGCCAAGAGGCTGTGCAGAATCACGCATCCTTTCCCGGGAGGTGAGAACAAGTCATTAGAATCCTGCCTCCCGCCCGGCTGGCGTGGCTCAGTGGTTGAGCGCCAACCAATGAACCAAGAGGTCCCCGGTTCAATTCCCAATCAGGGCACATGCCCAGGTTGAGGGCTCGATCCCCAGTAGGGGGCGTGCCAGAGGCAGCCGATCAATCAATCGATCAATGTCTCTTACTCTCCCTCTCCTTTCCTCTCTCTGAAATCAATGAAAACATATTTTTTTAAAAAAATAAACATAAGTAGGCCCCCCTGCTAACACCCTGCACCCCGGAGGGATGGAGTCCTTCCAGGCATCAGCACCGCGCCTGGGGCAGGCCCGCTCCCTCATCACTATGCCTGCCAGGTGTTTTCATGCGAAGCCTGGCCTCGCCGGTGTCGGAGCGGCTGGAGCTGACCCTGTCCCAGGAGCACACGCCCAGAGGTGAGCGGCAGGCTGCGGGGAGCCACACGCACCTTCTCCTCCTGTAACCGTTCCTCCACTTGTTTCGACGCCACTTCGTGAGCTCGGAAGAGACTGATCGTGCTGGTTAGCTCTGGATCCAAGATGTTCCCATCCTCGTCCCTCACCACCAAGTCCAAATCGAGAATTCTGGAACGACAAGAATGCAGAATGTCAGGCACAAAGACCAAGGGCGTGGACTTTTCCTCACACACCTTCCGTCCAGGCAGCTGTGCAGAGGAAAACCTCATAGAAAGTCGGGGTCACCCACAAATATTCAGGAAACGTAAATTCTGCAAGGTCACTTCCCCGGGAACTCAAAAAAAATAAATACATAAATCAGTAACAAAAACGTCCTTTGTCACAGGTCTAAGCCCATGTGTGTTACCAGCTGCTATATGAACAGTATCCACAGCTCACAGCACACACACACGCGGTGCGGTGTCTATTCGGGTGAGTCCTATGCAAGTGTCCGTCTACTTCGAGTCAGTTCTAATCCCTCTATTAGCCCAACTGCACTGAGCAACCTTCTGGCCAGACGGTGAAATACGGTAGCCGACTGAAACCTGAGCGGTGTCTGGCCGACAAAGCCGGCCATCCCTCGCTACGTGTTTTCTCGGCAGCATTCTCTCCCTTCCCCCAAACCCAGCTAACTGCTTTGGTGATTTGTTTTAACCATCATTTCTATGTAAGGAGCAAAGGTGATTACATAGGAGACGAGGGCCGTGCCCTGGTGGAGGGACATGAGGATCTCACCTCGCCTTTGAGAGTCCCTGCCTGCTGGTCACAAGTCCATGGAAGCAGAAAATGCCTTTTTTTTTTTTTTTTTAACCATAAAACCTTAGGGAAGTCTGCTTAAAGAAAAAAAAATTCAATTAGAGAGTCTTTCCTGGGCACCAGCTGAAAAGGAAATAGACGTGGCCATAAAGACTCCATCCGGAAAAAGGAACCGGCTTCTTCCGGAGGGAGGGCGCCCGCGTGCGCTGAGATGGGAGTGAGACCACGCGTCAGGCGGGGTAGCAGGCGGGGTGCAGGCGGGGTTCGTTTTGACCGTCTGGACAGCAATCACAAAACCTAACCCTTTCCTTTCAATATCGATTAAGCAAATTCACCGGCGGGAATCGGGGCCATGGCGGCCTGTCCGGGGCAGGGGAGGGAGCACTCAGGCTTTTAAGCAAATGGTCTCCATCCTGCGTGGAAACAGCCTCCATCCCCGCAATGACCACAGGCATCTCATTGGTTGTCTTTGCAACATGTTTCCCAGATTCTACTGCTTCCCCCAGCCCTGCAAGTGCCCTCAGGCCCCTGGTCGAGAGCCACATGCGGCTCTTTTGCCCCTTGAGTGTGGCTCTTCCACAAAATTCCACGGCCTGGGCCAGTCTGTGTTGAAGAAGTGGCGTTAGAAGAAGTTTAAGTTTAAAAAATGTGGCTCTCCAAAGAAATTTCAATCATTGGGTTGTTGGTATTTGGCTCTGTGGACTAAGGAGTTTGCCAACCACTGACCTAAGTCCCTCAGAGACCAACACCCTGAACGCATCCCCACCAACCCCCCGGCCGGAAGCACCGCTGAGGACAGGAGGCTGGGACCGCCCAAGGCATGACATGCAAAGCTGTATGTGTGTGTCATGTACGTGCATTTTCCTAGAAAGAGGGTCCTTGACGCTAATCAAATGGCTTTTGTCAAATGCTTCCCGGAAGCCGTTTTTAAATCAAACCTGCAACACCGAGATTCTATTTTATATCGCTTCTCCCCGGAGAAGGGCCTGCGTGCGGAGCCCTGGGCTGGAGAGAGATGACGGCGTGCAGGCAGCTCCTCAGGCAAAGGACTGTCTTCCAAGGGCTGTGTTTCCTGTCAAAGCAGTAACCCCGTGGGAAACACTTCTCTCAACGGCATCGCTCCGCGGCACAATGTGCACAATGTGCACCTCTCTTAACGGCTTCCCGCGGCCAGATCTGCCGGGGGTCTCGGGAGATAACTTGGAAAGACCGTGCTCCCGTGGAAAATGAAAGCAGAGCTCCACAGCGTGGGTTTCTCAGGCAGGAGGCCATGGAATGGGTTCAGGTGACAATGTCAACTATCCTGTATCTAGAACCGATGGGGAGAGGGGGAGAGTCACCAGGCAAAGGGCAGGCCCGCTCTCCCCAGCTTACTGGAGAGAAGAATCGGACTCAGAAAAGCCCCAGTGTTCTCGACTCAACAGAAAACAGCCCTCCCTTTGGAAATGAAGAACACGCCCTGGCTGGCCGTTGGGAGTTCGGCTTTCGGATAAAGGATGGATTCAGTCTCCTCGAGGCTCTGCTCGGTGCCACCGCGCCGGCTCAGTTAAGCATGAAATCAGCTCCCAAATGAACACACCTGTTTCCGTAGTCGATCTTGGCAGTGACCTTCTTCTTCAGCTCCTTGAGCTCGTCCTGGGGCAGCGTCCCGGAGAGGATCTGCGAGCGCCACTCGATGAGGTCGTAGATCATGTGCCGAACGCTCCGGAACATCTCCCTGTTGTCGTGCTGCGCGGAGGGGGCAGGGCGGCCAAGGTCAATGTGCTGGGCAAACCCAGCACTGCGGGTGTGTTCTTCTCCAAACACACATGCAGTCGGTGCTTTATATGACAGAATGCAACTTGTGTCCGATTAAAAGACATGTCAGCCCCGCCGGGGTGGCTCAGTGGTGGAGCGTCAACCTATGAACCAGGAGGTCAGGGTTCGATTCCTGGTCAGGGCACAGGCCTGGGTTGTGGGCTCGATTCCCCAATGGAGCGTGCGGGAGGCAGCCCATCAGTGATGATCTCTCATTGTTGATGTTTCTATTTCTCTCTCCCTTCCTCTCTTGGAAATCTATAAAAATATACACTGAGTGGCCAGATTATTATGATCTCTGAACTCATAATCTGCCCACTCAATGTGTGTGTGTGTGTGTGTGTGTGTGTATATATATATGTGTGTGTGTGTATTTATATATATATTTTAGAGGCCTGGTATATAAATTCGTGCATGGGTGGGGTCCGGCCAGCCTGGCCAGGGGAAGGGGACATGAGTGGCTGGCCTGCCTGCTGGTCGAACTCCTGGTCGAGGGGACAATTTGCATATTAGCCTTTTATTCTATAGGATAGACACTGAGTGGCCAGGTTATTATGTGTTCAGAGATCATTATCATCTGGCCACTCAGGGTATATTAAAAATATATATATATGTTCTATGGAATGTGGTTACTACCAGACACTCAGGATTAAAAGACTAAAAGAGTAATGCGTGACCGTCCACATGGTGTCTGCACTGCAGCCTAGGCACCTCTGGATCAACAGTCCGACAGCGCAGGGCTGCCCAGGCTGCCCACTGGAGTGCCGGCCCCAATGGGCAGCCACGGACGCCCTCGGGAGTGGGTCTGAGCCTAAAGATGCCGCCTCTCTGACCCTGAGCACTGGGCTCCTGCAAGAAGCCGAGTCTGAATTAATGAGTCACAGGGAAATGCAGACAAGATGCAGAATTCACTTCTTCTCCCTGTCCACCTGTCCACAAAGAGGAGCCACCGTTTTGCTCCTGCGAGAGGTCAATGGGCCCAGGGCATTAGGGACCCTGCAGGGGAAAACAGGCCGTGGTCGTTCTGTGAAAAGCAATCTAGCTGACACCGGAGCAGGTGAAATTCCGAGCCTACGATCCCTATGAAATGTGTCAATGATCATCGCTCCCTGTTCAAACAGCGTCTCCTCACACCTGAGCCTCAGCCCAGCACTTCCAGCCTTTCACCTCCTCCCGAGGAATTCCTCAGCTCCCCACTTCCATCACATCACACAGAACACACTAGCATCCAGGTAACCCTTCTCTGCAGCATCATCCTGATGCTATTAAATGAAAACTAAATGGTGAAAATTAACCATTTAATGAAAAACCGTGTTTGTTCCCCTCTTACTAATTCCCCTGGCCCATTTTTCTAGAGCCTTGTCAAATATCGAAAATCCTTAATATTTTGCTAAATTGTCTACAACAACACAGTAGAGCAAAAAGTAATCACACACCAAAAAATAAGTAAAATAAATAAATAAAAATATCACAAGCATTTATCTTCGGCTTTGTACAAATCCCACAACGTAGGTCCATAAAAGGCAAATAGGAATTTTTAAAAAGGAGCCATTGGGAAGGCCTGCTTCCGGGCAATATGGCTAAAACCTTGTCCGCTGCCCAGCCCACGTGGCTCCGTGGCTGAGCATCGACCTACAAACTGGGAGGTCACTGCTGGATTCCCGGTCAGGGCACATGCCCTGGTTGCAGGCTGGACCCCCAGGAGGGGGCGTGCAGGAGGCAGCCAATTCATGTGGATGTTTCCCTCTCCAAGATGTTTCTACCTCTCTCTCCCTTCCTCTCCAAAATCAATAAAAACATTTTTTAAAAATAAAATAACACCGTGCCCACTAACACACGAGCCAGCATCCACTCCTGTTTGTTTTGCTGCATTATTTTGTTTAAAAATTGCTAAGTCAAATGGGAAACAGCAATGACAAAATTGCTCCGATTTACACAAAACATTCGTGGCTAACTTGACGCGCTGAGGTTTTGGAGAACGTTTGATGAACAATTACAGCAACTGCTTATTACTGTGCGTTTGCAGGAAGCGGCGCACAATGGGAACCAAGGAGCCTGCCTTCGCAGCTGCAGGATCCCAGGAAGCAGCCCGGGTCCCAGAACCAGGCCCGCACAGCCTGCTAGGAGCGGACAACATTAGCATGCGAGAAGCAAGCAGCAGCTGGAACAGAAAGAAGGGCTAACAAAAGGTAATCTTTGCAAATATGAATTTCTGTGCCCCGAGGGAATAGGAAATGGAAGAGGCCAGGGCCCCAGACTCTCTGCATTAATAAGAAGATTTCCCCCACAGCCAGCAGGAACAGACCACCCTAACCATCCTGCTGGAATCCACAAGGCTCAGCAGTTTTCTCCAATGATAACAGCAGAGAGAGGCCAAAAATATATAAATAAATATATATACTATATATCTATAGATATAGATATATAGTAATCATCTCCTACCAAATCCCTAAATGAGCACCTACTGCAGCTTAAAAGCAGATGTTTGCCTTCAAGGGCAAAATATGAACACTGAGGGTCCGCCAGCAAGGGCTGTCCAATCCTCCTTGGAAAGCAAAGCAGCCTGTCCCTCTTCCAACACAAGGGAGGGGAGACACAGCTGCACCCCAACACAGAGCAGGTCAAAGGGTGCATGGCTCTCCCCACCCCAAAGGCTGAGCAGAACCCAAGCCACCTGCTTCCTTGGCCTTTTCTGCATGTCACGTGGTCCCAGGTCTGCTTCAGAGGTGTGTGTGTGGGGGGGGGGGGAGGTGTGTGTGGGGGGAGGTGTGGGGAGGGGGTATAAGGAGAAGGCCCAGACGGGCCGAGGTCACGTGTCCAGCGCGGCCGCACGGGCGCTCACCACGTAGAGCTGCCGCCAGATGGTGGACCACTCCCGCAGCGTCGTGGTGACCTCCTGGATGAGCGGCAGGTCACCGGGGATGACCGTCTCATGTTGCCTGGGGAGAGAGGCGGAGAGGCAGCTGAGTTCCCACTCCGCCAGCCCTGCGAGGGGCACCCTGTGATGCAGGCCCCGGCCACAGGGCCCGAGCGGACAGGGAGAGCAGGCGCCGCAGGGCCGCGGCCACACGGAACACTGCCCGCGTCTCTAAGAGCCACAGGAGGTGTCAGGACAGAGCCGAGGAGGCTGGTCTGCCGCCCGCGGTGCACGCCGCCCGCCTCCGATGCTGAACCCTGACGAGGCGGGCGGGCAATGCCCCCCGAGGCTCCGGGGCGGCGAGGTCTGGGCGGCGGGAGGCACGCGTACCCATTGATCTCGGACGTGCCCCAGATTACAACCAGCCTCATGACTATAGTTCCCGTGTGTTTGTATTCATCAAACTATTTTTTTTTAGAAATTTACCATCCCGGTCTGCCTGTTGCTGATGGAGACGGGTGGGAAGCACACGGTCAGCGCCCCTTGTTCGGTCATTTCCGCGGGGGGGGCAGGAAGTTCCCCGGCCACTTCCTTTACGGCCCCTGCAATTTACTTATTTCTAATCCTGCCTGCACAGCAAGACCACACTCTGGGCCGTCACGCTCATGCCTCTCGGTGACTCTCCGCGTTAATGAGGCGTCTGTCACGGGCCCCCGGGAGCCGAGCGGGCGCCCTCCGCGCGCTGAGAGGCAATTTTGCAATCAGCCAGAGAGGCGTCATTATGCAGCAATCATCTGATTAGTAATTTGATAACCTGCGTGTTTGACTGAGAGCGAAGAGGTGGCTGAGACAAACAAGGAAAACATCTTGATGTGCCCTCTCTGCCCCCGCGCACCTGGCTAGTCATGTCTCACGCCTGCCTCGGGGGTTCCCGTGCCGCGGTGCCCTTGGAATGACCTTGTACAGCACGGGGATGACCTCTTAGAAACATGGGATGACCTCTAACAGACATACGCCACAACCGGAGAAACTGTCAATGTTACAGGCCCCAACTTAACAGCTGATTGTTCACCCTAAACTCTCCCAAAGCCTGCGGAGTCTTCCAGAAACCCCTTCCGAGTGGGGGGTCCGAGTGGCCTCTGCCTCGTGGGGCAGCCCCCCGGGGAAGCACAGGGCACTGGGATGCTCTCCAAAATGCACATCCGGTTCAAGGACCATGACTGCAGGTAAGGGGCTGATTTGAGACTCTTCAAAAGGCTCAAACCCAGGTTGCACTCAACCCTAAGTCCCTCCTCCTCCCCCAAACTCCTGTCACCAGTGGCCAGCCGCACCCACCACCCAATCCCCTCTAGGACTCTGCATGGGAAGGCCAGCACGACCAATCCTGCATCCTTCATGGACACACCGAGACCAGACTCACCCTTTTCCTTCAACTATCGCTTCTTTCAGATGAATGTATGAGGCAGGAAATATACCCTTAGGAAGGAAAAAAAAGAGTTTTTATTATCAATATGATTATTGATTGTCAATCAAACAACTGTCCCCAAACAAGGTGGGGGTGATTGGGTCTCTTTTAATCCTGCAAACTTAAGGTTTCACAGAAAACAAAAAAAACAACACGTGAAAGACGGCAATGCATCAGCTTGTGTTTCTGCGAGGCTGTGGATCCGTTAGGAAGAAGCAGAGGGGGTGTGTCTGCAAAGACAGGATCGCAGGGGATGGTCCTGAGACGTCTCCACGGGCCGCCCCCCGTCCGCACTGCCGACCTGGACGCAGGCCAACCATCCGCCGCCGGACGCCCACGGGCCACTGGTGTGATGGCCTCCGCTGGTTCCTGACTGCAAGGTGCTGCAATGACCCCAAAAGCTGCCTGGCCCACAGATGTTCTCAACAGTCTGATGCAGAAACGGGTGCATTTCGCCCCCTCGCCACTAGGGGAGCACGGTTTGCAGGGCTCTCATCTCCAGGGTCATTCATTGGCTAGCTTAGGTTTGCCGCTCTGTTGACTAATGAGCTTGCCGACCATTGGGATAGGGGCTTAATCACAAGGAACAACAACAGCCTGAAATTATTGGAATCAAGAGTCTAGATCAGTGGTCGGCAAACCGGTTTGGCTCAGTGGTAGAGCGTCAGTCTGCGGATTGAAAGGTCCCAGGTTCGATTCCGGTCAGGGGCATGTACAATGGTTGCGGGCACATCCCCAGTAGGGGGGTGTGCAGGAGGCAGCTGGTCGATGTTTCTCTCATCGACGTTTCTAGCTCTCTATCTCTCTCCCTGCCTCTCTGTGAAAAATCAGTAAAATATATTTTTTTAAAAAGTCTAGATCAGTGGTCGGCAAACTCATTAGTCAACACAGCCGCAGTTTGCCAACCACTGTGCGCGGGTACACACAACAGCAGCTCCTGGGCACACGTTGGCCAGAACAGGCTGGAAGGCGGTCCTACTGCAGCCCCCCCCCCCCCCCCGAGTTTAATTCCAGGAAAGAGGCGCGAGGAAACGGCAGGGGCGAAGGAGAGGAACCCATCCCCTCTCAGGGTGATTATGGAAGGGCACGCGCTGGGTTCAATAAGAGCAACTTACCTTCTTAGACTTTTTCCTTAAGGTGTAGCCTCGGTACCACCCTACACAAACACAGAGACCAGAGGTTAGTGCACGGAGACGTCCTGGGCCCTGACCACCCCTCACGCGGAGGACGCATTGCTTTGCTGGCCCTGGGCGAGTCTGTTTTGAAGTGGCAGTGTCAGAAGAAGTTTTAAAAACGTAGTGCTCAAGAGAAATTTCAATCGTTGTCCTGTTGATATTGGGCTCTGTTGACTGAGGAGTTTGCTGACCACGGGGCTATGGGACTGTCTGCAGACTGTGCTGGAGGCTTGGGAGGGCCTAGACGGGCAGCCACCGGCTCCTCCGGCCACGGGGCCTGGAAGACGTGGCCCGAAGCCAGGCAGCAGGCTCCGAGGAGGATCCCTTGGCCCACGGGCAGGCTCTGAGCATGCATCCTCCCGCCCCTCCCTCTGTCTGACCGGTGGTGGGGTCCCCCCAAGTGCAAATGCCAGCCTCCTCGGAGCGAGAGCGGCCCCACAACAGACGTGCCATTGAGAGCGGACTTCCCGCCGAGGAGCAGGCCGGCAGTGAGGGTCTCACAGGGAGCTTCTGGGGCCAGGCCCACAGGAGGCAGCAGCCCTGGCAGGGCCCCCGACGCCCTCGGGGCCTGGCCCACACTCAGGCCCCCTCCCTCATGCGGGGAGGGGAGGGGAAGACAGCGGTGAGGGCGGGCAGACAGGGCAGCTGTTGGCAGGGGGTCCATTCTAAAGGGAAGAGTCCCTTCACATAGGGACAGGCACACCACACCCTCGCCCTGCCCTCTGGCTGCGGGCAGACTGTCCCTGCAAATGCCTTGGGTCCTCGCCAGCACCCGCCCCCCACTGTCCTCAGCCCCGTTGCCCTGAGGTCACTTGAGGCCACACGCTCGGGGAAAGGGCACCCACAGCGCACAGCCCAGCTCTGCCCGCAGGAGCCAGAGGACCGAGCCACACCCCCGCAGGCACGTGGGGGTGCAACGGGCCGGTCCCCACACATAACCACACACGGCTTATGCCGTCCACCCTGAGAAGCCGGGCTGACGGAATTAGCTCAGAAACAGGAAGTGGCCAGGGGCAGGAAGCTCAATGCTGAGGGACCAGGGCGGTGGGGAGTGGGGGCGTGGGGGCCCCCGGAAGGCAGGGAGTAAGACGTGGGCCACCCACACGCAGCGGGAGCCACGGGCTCTGTGTCCCGAGACAGCAGGAGCCGCATGGGCCGGAGACCAGGAGCACGATCACAGGCATGACCCCATGGGCATCCACGGAAGCCAGAGGCACACCCTCCGGCGAGGACGAGAGCAACAAAACCCTGCACACACAGGCACAGGCTCGCCATGGGGGGAGGGAGGGGGGAGGCGGTGAGAGCAGGCACCTTCCCTCCACTCTCCTGCAGGCAGCCGGCCCTGGAATGGCCTTCCTGAGCAGAAGCAAACCCTCTGGGGTTCCTCCCAGGCTGCGTGCACCGATCCTCCAGGCGCCTGCACCCAGGATCAGACCCAGCCTCTGCCCTCCGAGGGCTCCCAGGCGGGAGGGCTCCCTCGGGCCAGCAGGAGGCAAACCCCGAATCTTGCTGCAGCACAGAGACTGTGGCTTCATCCAAGGAATGGTTCCAAAAATAATAACAACAACAACTCCCTGATCTCCGTGCAATGCCTGCCCGTCCCTCAGGGTCAGCATCCCGCCCCTGGGATTCGGCAGAACTGAGCAGGCGACAGGCCGGGCACCTCCGTGGCCACAGAGTCACCTCCTAACCCTCCGTGGTCTCGGGCAGCCTGGCCCTGGGCCCTCTAAAGGGGGGGGAGGGGTCCTCCATGCTCCCTCACGGCTCCTTCCACCTCCAGGAACCTACACACTTCCTTTCCCGCCCGGGCCCCCAGCCTGGAGGAGTGGAGACAGGAATTAATCATCGCCTGAGGGCAAATTCGTTTTCTAAAAGTTAATATAAAGAGTGATCCTTGCGAAATTTTATATTCTCTGGAGCAATCTCAGTAATATCCTGAGAAGGGTCACATAGCAAAAGGAAATCAAATTTGACAAACAGAAATAAATTTTCATGGAGGGAAAGTGGGAGCGGGGGGTGAGGGGGGAGCAGGAGGAAAGACGGAACTCTCGCACCCTCATGGAATGTAAACGAAACGCGAGGAACGAGCAGAAAGACAGTTACCCGCCGCTGTTTGATGGTAATAAAACCACCCGTCTCCCAGGCACCCATCTTTCCCCGGGTGCCTTTCTCTGGCCGGATTCTGATAAAACCCAAAGACAATTTCCAAAATATGGGGGTTCATTGCCCACGAAAGGTCTTTACAAAGAAAGGAGGATTCTAATCAAACCTCATAAGATTTTTAATTTTTAAAAAATATTTTTATTTATTTCAGAGAGGAAGAGAGAGGGTCAGAGGGATGGAAAGAAACATCCATGATGAGAAAGAATCTTGGATCGGCTGCCTCCTGCACGCCCCCTACGGGGATCGAGCATAAAACCCAGGCACGTGCCCTGACCAGGAATCGAACCCCGACCTCCTGATTCACAGGAAGATGCTCAACCCCTGAACCACACCACCGGGCAGCAGGTGGAAGAGTGGCTGGCCCCCAAATAGGTCTGCTCCCGGAAGGGTCCTCTCTCAGGACGCCGGCCCAAAAGTCCAACGCCTCTACTCTCCGGTTATTTTTTTAAGTTAAATGTCTGATGGGATCACGGGCTCGCTCAGGACCCCCCTTCAACAAGGACATTCCTCCGGTGAGGGAAGGACAGGACGCTGCAGTCCCCTCGAACCCACTGCCCAGGACACTGCCATCTGCCCAGGAATGATGTGGCCGCCCGTGCCCAGTAACCGGGATGCCCCTACAGCTGACTCGGCCAGAGAGCAAAAGGACGCTCCCTGCCGATGAGGAAGGTGTCTGAGAGGAGAGGGCCGGTCCTTAACCTCGACTTCATTTCTCTCCGTCTCCTCGCAGCCAGGGTTACCAGATGCGCAGAGCAGACGGGGCAGCGGACCACCAGCTGTACAAGCTGCCAGCGCTAAGCTGTCCGTCACCCCACCTCCCCCGAGGACGGGCCTGCGTCTGTGGCGACAACATCTGCTCTGAGGAAGACACTGCTAACGCCTTTCCTTTCTTTCTGTTTGGGGGGCACAGGGTGTGAGGAGGATGGGGTCTCAGCATGCAGCCCCTGGGCAGTGCAGGGCGGGGGTGGGTGTGTGGCCGGGCTTGCCGCCTCCCGGGGCTTGCCTGGTGCCTAAAGCCCGGCACGCTCACTGGAGTGCCGAGCACACCTCCGTGCCGGTCTCTAGTGTGCCTGCTGGTTACAATGGCACCTCGGAGCCGGTCTGAAGTGTGCCTGCTAGTAGATGGGACAGCGACTGGTTCTCTCCACCCCAGCGCCCCCCGGGGGAGGGTTTGGCTCCGCCTGATTGGAAAGCAACTTTGCTGTAGAAACGTTCGGTCTTCATGGCTCCTTTCGGTGCCTCTGCTCTCTGGGAGCCACACTCCGAGCCAGACCTAAAGCACCAACCAGTCAACTCGGTCTCACCCACCCCCGGACCTGCAGAACGTGAAAGCCAGCCTGGCGCTGCCTCTCCTCCTGCCTCTCCTCCTGCAGCAGAGAGCACAGGGCAAAGGAATCGACAGACACTCGCCGGGAACACAGCCGCCGGGGAACCCTGGGCCTGGGCCGCCACGCCGCCCGCATGTCCGCAGGTGCCCCGAGCAGCCGCCTCCTGGGCCCGCCCGCAGCTCTCACCAGCTCTGTGGGCGCCTCGGAAAACGGGGTCACAGGTTTAGAAAAGAAAAGGAGGTAAGAAACACAAGGCTGGCTCCCCCGAGGGCACTCCCGGCAGATGGAAGCGAGAGCACAGAGCAGGCCCCGCTCCCATCACACTCCTCACAACAGGGACTTCCACACTAAGCCTCTCCATGTCTTTTGAGAATTTTTCTCAAGTGGGCGGTTAGTGTCAGTCAGGAATGACATGCACCTGCAAAAAAAGGAACCAATGAGGTTCCTTTTGTGTTTTGTTTTTAACGAAAACCGGTTTGTTTGTTTTTCAACAAAAAAAAATGTTAGAGGTTAAAATAAAAGGAGTTTGTGTGTGTGTGTGTTTTTTTTAACTGGGAAGGGTAACTCCCTTGGCGGGGCATCGTCCTAACACTCCAGCGGTGCAGGTTCCGGACATTAAATAAAAGGAATTTCCCGCTTTAATTCCCTCTCTAGAAAGCCTTCGTTACATAAGCAACCGCCTTGCTGCCGTCCTCACCGGACCGCCCGCCAAGACCAGCGCAAGAACAGCAGCACCGCGAGGACGGCGTGTGCGTGTGCGTGTGCGTGTGCGTGTGCGGGTGCGTGTGCGTGTGCGTGTGCATGCTTTCTCAGCCGAGAAGGCTCTGCCCCGGGCCCCGGGAAGGGTGCCCGCTGCCCAGGACCCGCGAGCAGGGCCCGGCCGATACGCACCTTCGTACGTCTCCAAGATGTGCACGGTGTCTCCGATCTGCAGCGAGAGCTCCTCGGCGCCCCGGGCGTCGTAGTTGAAGAAGGCTGGGGGGAGAAGCGGGCGTTAGTGGAGGTGGAGCCGGCGCTGCCCTCACACAGTCACTCACCCTCTCAGCGACTTCCGATGTGGTCACCAAAATTCACAAAAATGGAATGTCCTCCACAGACGGAAACAGCAATTACAGTTTGTTTGTCTGTTTTTTAGATTTAGCATTTTGTGGTGAATCTTTTACAGGAAATGGTTGCATCAGGTACAGGAGGCTCAGAGCATATGCCAGCCCTTCCCAGACTGGCACAGCCGCATCCCCACGCCTGGAGGAGCCAGAAGCGCACTTAGCACCGCTCTGCCAGCATGCCTGCCGGCGTGCCAACGCGGTTACAGACGTGGAAAACAAACAAACAAACAAAACACGTCATAAAGAATAACAATGGAACCAGAGGAACGCACCAGCACCCGCCGTCAGTACACCCGGGCCCACGCGGGTCTGAGCACACGCAGACGCCTGGAGGCCCCGCCCGCCCTCTCCGAAGCAGGCAGGCCGCAGCCGCTGAGAAACCCTCACACGTGAGGACAGAACTTCCGTCTTTAGCTATGATACGAGCCTAAGACCCCGCCTTTATGGGTGCAGGATGAAAGGGCCTGTAACCCCAAATTGCACAGAAGAGCTGAGAGCCACAGGCAGGCTGCCCAGCCATAACCCCAAATTGCACAGAAGAGCTGAGGGCCACAGGCAGGCTGCCCAGCCCCCAGCTCTGTCCTCAGACTCGCTGCCTGAGCAGACCCACATCAAAGTTAAAATAAAGACCCAGCCGGCGTGGCTCGGTGGCTGAGCATGGGCCTAGGAAGAGGAGGTCACAGTCCGTTTCCTGGTTAAGGGCATGTGCTCAGGTTGCGGGTTTGATCCCTAGTTTGGAGGCAGCCAATCAGCCATCTCTGGGAGCAGCTCCTCTACCCCAGGCCCGTCCTCCTGAAACATGCCTTCAGAACAGCAAGCAGCAATTAAAAGTTAATTCATTCCTTTAAAAAGTCAGTTTGCGAAAGCGAATCATTTCGTCTGTGACCTCATTCGCTCTGTCTTGCCTTCAGTTGGGGAAAGGGCCCAGTAGCACCCATCTCTCAGGGCTGGGGAAACGCAGGCCCCGCCCCCAAGGAGACAGGTGGGGGCGCCCTCTCAGCGCCCCTCTCCAGCTTCCTTCTAAAGGGCCATCCCCTGCTGGGTCTCAGGCCCGGGGGCCCCTACATGGTTGTCTAGTCCCAGCCAGTAACACCCTCCGCAGTTCCTGGGACCCCAGGGGCTCCTGCTCTGTCCAGCACGGGCTGGGGCTGGGGTCAGAGGACAGCTGAGCAGTGCTGCCCGGGAGGAAAGTCCGCCACAGCCTGGTCTCTAGGGAGCAGGCCTTTCACACACTGGCCGCACCCGGAAAACACAGACTGTACAGACACCCCTCTGGGCATGCCCCCGAGAGGACTCGGGGCGGGGACGTGGACAGCGTGTCCAGAGCAGCAGTCTACACAGTAGCTGCGCGGTGGAAGCAGCCCCAGGGCCCATGGGCGGATGAATGTCAGCAGAGTCGGGCCCATGCCCACGAGGAAAAGCCACCAGCCTTCACAGGGCGCTGACCCACCCATCCGCCCGGAGGACAGTGCTCAGTGCAGTGACCGCACACACAGGCCAGCACTGTACAAGGGCCCGCACAGGAGGGACCGGGACAGTCGCTTCCACAGAGACAGACAGAAAGCAGGATGGTGACTGCCAAAGGCGCAGGGGAGGGGCGTGGCGAGTTAATGTTTAATGACTGTAAAAACAACAACAAATACCTCATGGATGGAACCTTCCAGTGGGGGAAGAAGGAAAGTTCTGGAGGTGGGTGGCTGCACAACATGTGCTTAAGGACACAGAGCCGGACGCCTCGCGGTGGTTAAATCGCTCACCGTGCAGCAGGTCTATTGTGCCATCGTCAAAAAAAAAGATGCCAGGGCCCTGACTAGGTTGGCTCAGTGGCTAGAGCGTCGGCCCTGGGACTGAAGGGTCCCAGGTTCGATTCCGGTCAAGGGCAGGTACCTCGATTGCAGGTTCCTCCCAGCCCCGGTTGGGCCCATGCGGGAGGCAACCAGTGGATGTGTCTCTCTCACATGGATGTTTCTCTGTGTCTCCCCCTCCTGTCCATTCTCTCTAAAAATCAATGGGAAAATGTTCTCGGGTGAGGATTAACAATAACAAACAAACAAACAAAGATGCAATGGCTAAAAGGAAAGGCTGGTAAAGTAAATTGAGGAAAGTTCCCTAAGGATTTAGCATCTCCTTGACTGTGACGGAAGAGACTCAATGGTCCCACATACAAACTGAGGGGGGCGGGGGGCGGAGAGAACACCCACATTTTTAAAAAAGATGCCACTTTCAAACTCACAAAGTCACTCCTGCAGGTCCCTATCTTTCCTTCTTAGGAACAGAGATGGTCTCTCTGCCAGTAAAATCAAGGAAGGCTTCTAAATAATTAAAGAGGGAGCAGGGCGGCGAGGTACGGGAACGACCTCTGTTATTCAACATTCTCTCTGCCTTCGGGGGAACAGGTGGGAGGAATGATGAAGATAAATGTGGAAAGAAACATGTAAGGGAGTCTTTTCTCAAAGTCTAATTGAAGTGACGGACACATTTTAATATCTTTCTTCAGAACAGAATAGCACCGCACGCCTTAATCACAACACGCCAGAGGGTCACGGTGCCCCGAGCACGCAGGTTTCTTGGGAAATACACTGGGCTGTGGGTGAAGGTTGCTTTGTCGTTTTGGTTTTTGTTTGTTGTTTTTTTTGTCGTCTTCCATCAAGTCCGGGCTGGGGGAGAGAGCCACCGCCCTCGTCATTGACAGTCTTTGCAAGCCCCCCCCCCCCCCCAACAAGACAAGCCCTAGCTGACCCGAAAATTACCTCCTTTCGCATTTAATTGTGTTCAGCAGCAGAGGGTGCAGAGATGAGAGAGGGGGAAAGATTCGGTCTCTTTAATCGTCCTTCTTAAGGGAGAAAAAGCACGGCCGTTCAGGAGAGCACATGCTGGTGGAGCAGCCAGAGCCCACCGCCACCTCCCCCCCAGGCAGGGCACTCCCCGGGGGCCGGGCCTGCAAAGCCTACCCCGAGGGCAGCTGGGACCAGCGGGCCAGCCAGCCAGGTGGAGTGAGCCCAGTGGGACCCAGGGGCGGTCCCACACCCAAGGGCGGTCCCCCAAGGCTCCAGGTGGGGACCTGGGCAGCCAGGACCTGCTGAATGCTGGCTGGGAGGCAGGTCTCACTTTCTCTGCTTTAGCCCTGCCCCCCCTGGTCAGACTGGTTCTTCCCGAAGGGCACTGTGAGCTAGGGCACCTTCAGGCTCTGGTGTGGGGCGGGCAGGAGACAGCCAATCCAGGATTCTCTCTCATCACTGATGTTTGTATCTCTCTCGCCCTCTCCCTTTCTCTCTGAAATCAATAAAAAAAAATATTTAAAAAAAAAAAAATCTCCATGGACAAGGGAATGGGTCAACAATGTGTGGTTTGCACACAGGATGGAGCGCTGTTCAGTCTAAAGAAAGGAATGGAGCCTGACACCTACCACAACGTGGATAGACCCCGAGGACACTGCGCTAAGTGAAATAAGCAGTCCCCGGGCAGATCCAGGATGGTCCCACCTCCACGAGGCGCCCTGCGGAGTAAAACCCATTGGGACGGAAGGTGGAGTGAGGGAGCCCAGGGGTGGGGGAGGGAGAATGGGGACTCCGTGTTTAATGGGGAGATTCCGTTTTGTAAGATGAGAAACTTCTGGAGGTGGGTGGCAGTGACAGCTGTGCAGTACTGTACCCCTAAAAATGGCCTCCCTGTGCCTTTCGTGTCATCCTATTTTCCATGATTTAAAAGAGAAAACGCAGTCAGCGCACGGGGCTGTGTGGCCCCAGGTCTCAGGCCTGTGGACCTGGCTGGGCCTCCAAGGTTTCTGGTCCAGGACGAGGTCCCTTCGCGAGGGCGGGCTCCTCGGCAGAGCCGGCAGGGCCTGAGGAGCGGTGTGATATTTTAATAGTCATTGCAATGGACTAAAGAGGACAGAGGCCTGTAATATTAATAAAACTGCCTGTGCAGCGCGCTGGAAGTACTCAGCGAGCATGAGAAATGCCCAGCGAGAGGCTGTGGAAGCTATTTGCTTGCTGATAGCGCTGCTGCTGAATGGGACAAAAGCAGGAGCTGATAAAGGCAGGCAGGAGAGATCCCGCCCCAGCAAACGCAGCCACAATGCGCTGCCATGATCCCCGCAAGCGGGGGCCGCTCCGAACGCGCTGAGCAAGAAACCGACCCTCTCTCTACGCGTGTGCCTTTGTGTCACTTTAATGCTTAAAGCTCCACCTGATCTGACATCAGGACACACCATTCCCCCCACCTCTCACCCCCACCCCCCCGTCCCTGCTGCTGTGTCTGACCCGCCCGCCCGCAGAGGGCTCCAGAGCCGCGGTCACCAACTGGTGGTCCCGTGAGGTCCGAAGGGTTGGCGGCGGCTGCTCTAGGTAACACCTCAGCTGACCACTGCGAAGCCACAACACCCCTCGAACCCAATACAAATTATTTCCTAAACAGCTTCCTAGGAAAACTCCCAATCACAAGTGAGGGATATCCTACCCACACTGTCCCCATGAGATCTATTTCCCACAGGTATTTGGTGAGAAAGCTGGGTCTTCACCATCACCACCATATCACCACCACCAGCAACAATAACAATACCATCACCTCCACCACCATCCCAAACATTACCAACACCATCACCAACCACATCACAATTCCCACAATCATCCATACCACCACCACCAATACCAACACCATCACCAATAACATCAATATACTTCCATCAACACCACCATCATCACCACCACCATTACCACCACTATCATCATCACCATTATCACGACCACCCATACCACCACTATCATCAATAACATCAATACACCTCCATCAACACCACCATCATCACCACCAACACCATTACCACCACCATCATCACAATTATCCCGACCAACCATGCCAACACCATCACTACCACCATCACCACCACCATCACCATGATCATTACTCTCTCCACCGTTACCACCAACAACCACACCATCATCGCAACCATCATTACACGGTCAGAATCACAGCTGGCGTTCATTCTGCACTTACTAAGACCAGCCAGTGCACTTAAAACTTCCTGACTCCCTCCTTTCACCCCACACTAGCCCTAAAGGCATCCCCATTTCTGCGCAGAAAGCTCCGATCAAAGACCGGGGAGCAGGCCATGGGCATCATGTGATCTGTGGCTGGGGGAACAGCCTCCCTCCCTCCTCACAAACAAAGGGCAATTATGCTGCCGCCTGGGATGCCTCCTCCAGAGCCAGTTCCCTTTGGCTCAAAGGAGCTGTGCAGTGACAATCCGGACAGTGTCAGAGGCCCCACAGCCCTGACTCCGGGAAGCCCGTGAGACATCATGAAATAACTATCCCCTGACCCCACACACGGAACCCCAGGCTAGAGGAGAGACTGCCTGCCCTGTCACACTGGCTAAGCTTCCCCTGCGAGCGGGTGCCCTCCCAAGCCTCGAAGGCCATCGGCCACCCAGTCCAGAGGGACCCCAAGGCCCAGGGGAGCACGAGGGGCAGGTGGAGACAGACGACAAGACTCCTACAATGAGAGCTCACAACCTCCAACCACTCCCCTCGGCCAAAACGGGGTGTGAGCGATCCAGACCCGCTGGGACAGACTGAGTTTCAGCCCGTCTCCGGAGGACACCGCCTCCAGGGGCTATCAACCCCGACCAGGAACTGCCCCGTGCATGCTTCTCAGATTATGTAATTACCAACAACCCCCGGCAGGCACGATGATTACCATCCCCGAGTCACAGGTGAGGAGCCGGGCGGTGGAGATGTGGAGGTGCCTACCCGGGTTTCAGGTCTGGGGTCTGGGAGGCGGGGACGTGGGGTTTGGAGCAAAGCATCTGGGGAGCGAGTGGCAGCAGCACACGGGGGGGTGGGGGGAGGGGAAACACACACACACACACACACACACACACACACACACACGACACACCCTCTCCCTCCCCGGCGTCCCTCCCTCTGGCACCGCCTGAGTGGCTCTTGTGAAACCAGGCAGAGAGATGTCAAAGCAAAAGTCACACAAAATATCATCTAACATCACACAAGGACGTCACAAGCAAAGCTTGTCAGCAGCCCTTCGGAGGTGAAATATTCCCTTGCAGTGTCTCCCCCTCCCCCCGCCAGGTCCCTCAGCCATCCGTCAAACGCCCGCCGCTTCCCCTCTGACGGGAACTGATGTTACAGCCCGGAAAGGACATTCCCTACCCGAGCTCCTGTCACCGGGGATCCGTCCTGTCCGGCTCTGCCGTCTCCTCTGCCATACAACCGGGAGCTGCCAATCCTCGGGGACAGGGTCCGAGGGACCCGCCAGGCTGGATTCAGACGTGTTTCACTGCATCCACCCTCCTAGCCCAGTGGTCGGCAAACTCATCAGTCAGCAGAGCCAAATACCAACAGCACAGCGACTGGCATTTGTTTGGAGAGCCACTGTTTTTAAACTGAAACTTCTTCTAACGACTCTTCTTCAAAATAGACTCGCCCAGGCCGTGGTTTGTTGTGCAAGAGCCGCACTCAAGGGGCCGAAGAGCCGCAGTTTGCCGACCACGGGCCTAGACAAACCACACAGCCCATAATAAAAATGTGACCTACGCTTCACTGTTTGAGAACGCGGCCCCCAAAACACCTGTGCCTTCCGGGTCAAGGCGCTCTCCCGGGGCCATGAATGTGACCCACGTGGAAGGCCAGCAGGGGAAGGGGACTCCTGTGGCACCTGAGCTCTCCCTGCCCTCCTGGGGAGGCCTGGGCTTCCCTGCGTGAAGGGCAAGGGCAAAGGGCAGATGCCCCCACGCCGGAGCTGGCACCATCCACAGGGTCGGAGGTGGCGTGCGGAGGGTAGAGAGGGGTACCACCCTGCCCCGGCTGCCTTGGCACTGGGAGCCCCGGCTGGGACCTGCCCAGAGGGCCGCCCGGCTGGCCTGCAGCCAGGGACCGGCTGATAATAAAGAAATGACAGACAAGTGGGTAACAGATACATTAATAAATAATAAACAAACACACAGGTCAGGCCCAGCCTCAGGGGGCCACACCGGAGGGCCCTTCGCAGGGAGGAGCTCCTCGCGGGGTCAGGCTGAGGGCCACCCCTCCCTCCCGGGTCTCTGAGACCCTCCCCCCTCGGCCTGAGCCCCATCTCAGGCGCTGATTCTAGGGACCGGCTTTGAAGTGAGAATTCTCCTGACAAAGAGGGAGACACGATAACCCCCCCAGACCCCAGGGGGAAGGAATGGGCTGTGGACTGGGAGGGAGGGAGGGAGGGAGGGAGGGAGGGAGGGAGGGAGGACAGGGGGTGGGAGGAGGGGCCTGCCTTTCACAGACCCCACGAGGGGAGGCCGAGGAGGTCACAGCAGACGCCCCGCCCGCCTCAGAAGCGCCCTCTGGGCTCATGTGTGAGCAGCGGGGACAGGGACACACGCCGGACACCGACCACGCGGCTGGCTGACCGGCCTGAGAGGCATCCGCGGCACCTCACCGGCACCTCACCGGCACCTCACCGGCACCTCACCGGCACCTCACCGGCACCTCACCGGCACCTCACCGGCACCTCACCGGCATCTCACCGGCACCTCACCGGCATCTCACCGCCCTTCCACGGCCGGAGCCCCGCAGCCTCTGCCCCAGGCCGCCGGGAACAAAGGGTGATCTGGTGACCGGAGAGCAGCTCTGCCAGGAGCTCAGCCCCGGCGGTGAGAACACGGCTCCTGGGCCTCACGGGAGGCCGGGACATCCCGGGGCGGCGGGGAGCCTGCGGGCGAGGAGCCCAGGGCGTCCATCCCACGGCCCGGGGCGGGGCGGGGAGGCCACCTGCGCCTGATAACCACCCACGCACGCACCCGCCCACGCACGGTCGCGCCCACCCACGCACACACCCTGCAGCTGGGATGCCCGGACCTGCGCCTCGGAAGGACCGCCTTCCCTCCCCCCGCGGTAACCCCACGCAGGCATGACGCCCCTAAAGACAGCACCCGCCCCGTAACCTTCCTCCAAAGGGCACCTCCGTTCCATCCCGCTCCACCGAGGCGCCTGCTGCATGTAGGTGTGTGCGCTGGCCTGTCCCACCGGGGCCCACAGGAGCTGTGTGCGGCGGGGCCCAGGCGTGGGCAGGGCCCTGTGCTGGGCACCCGACAGCCAGATGGGATGGGTCCCCAGGACATCCCAAAGGCGAGGACTAACTCGGCCCTCTTGCCATGAGCACTATGACTGCCCCCATCAGACAGACAAAGACACCGAGGCACAGGAGGCTGACCTGCCGAAGGTCACCCAGCGCAGAAGTGATGGAGCTGGAAGGAGACCCTGGCTCCAGGGCCTGTGCTCTGACCGCAGAAAAAGCAGCCCCTCAAAGAAAGTAACGCAGTGAGGTTCAAACACTCCGAAAACCTCTTGTTTGTTTGCTTTCAATGATCATTTCGAGATGAAAAAGGAAGTCATGTTGGCGGGGAGAGCAGTTAGAATCACAAGTGCTCGTGAGAGCTAAAGAATCGATACTGAGGACGCGAAGCGTTTCATCTACGGAAGTACTTTCTGGAAAAACGCCTTGTCCATGAAGACCGGCCAGAGGACCCATCGCTGCCCTTCCTCTCCATCGCCAGCTTCCCAGAGGCCGAGCGTGGCCACCTGGTAACGGAGCGCGATGCTGAGGTATTTACCCGAAAGGCGAGCGGATGGTCTCTGCTTCCCGAGGCCCCGGTGCCCAGAGGCCGCTGGTCCCCGAGGCCGCTCACCCCATTAAGGTGACTTCCTGCGAGTCAGAAGTAAGTGAGGCCGCGTGGTCCATTCCTCTCCCATTGGAATGCCTGGTCTTCCAAGGTTTATTTCCACGGTAACACCGGGCACCCTGCTCCCGCTGCCCGACCACCCCGCTCCCACCAGGAACGGGAAGTGGGCTTCGCTCCAGTGGAAACAAAGGAGGAGAGGGGCTTGCCCACCTCTCCCCAGGCCCATCGCCCAGGTGGGGCTCGGGAAGCAAGCATCCCCGCCGGCCAGCACACAGCCTCCCGTCCTCCACTCCTCACACCCAGACGCTGAGCCCAGACGGGGTTCAAAGACACGACGGGCCGGCACACTTGGCTCAGTGGTTGAGCATCGACCTAGGACCCAGGAGATCATGGTTCCCGGCTCAATCCCCTGCAGGACGTGCAGGAGGCAGCCAATCAATCACTCGCTCTCATCAATGATATTTCACTCTCTCTCTCTCCCTCTCCCTTCCTCTCTGAAACCAATAAAAATACATATATTATTTTTAATTTAAAAAAAAAAAAAAAAGACATGCAGGGAACCCCTGCCTGCAGTGTCCTCAGCTGGGACTCTGAGCTGTGGGCGTCCCACCTGGGAAGGCTGCCTGAGGAAGGGGGATGTTTTCCAGGCCAATATAAGCCCTGAAACCACCAGGCTGTCCACCTGGAGCTCCCCGACGATGGATGTCAGCTGACACCGAGAAGGAAAAACTAAATCACTTAGAAATAAGAACGAAAACCAAAATCAAATAAATTCTGCATCGGCCACGCGATGCTTCTGAGCCACACGCCACGTGGCCCAGCAGGTGGGCAGACAGATAAAGCTGCCACCCGTCGCCTGGGCAGGAATGAAACCGGGACCCGCAGGGGCAGTGAGAGCCGCTGCCCGGGCCTGCTCCAATTTATCGCTCCACGCCAGGTGACCTGATTTCTTTTAAAGTTAAAGCTCAGCTCAAGGCATTGGCAGAATCTAGCAGGCTTGGACCCTGAATGCCGCCCGTGAGGACCCGGAAAACGTAAATCCAGTGGGCGCGGGGCTCTCTCGGAAGTGGGGTCTGTCACGGAGCCACGATGAGTCAGGTGCGGTTTGCTCAAGGTCAGGGCCGTCTGCTCAAGGTCAGGCCTGAGCATCTGCGTTGACCACAGAGGCCTCCATCCTTCTGCCTCCGGCTGGGGTGCTGCTCCTTCCTCGGACACGCACCTCACCCGGCGAGGGCCAGGCCATTCTGATGGAGGGGAGGGGCGTGGGGCAATGAAAACCCAAATTCTCTGAAGATGCAAAGATAATGAAGCCTGGCTCAGGTGGAAAGAAGGCTGCAGTGTTCGGAGAAGATGCAACCCCTTCAACCTGACACATCCGATCGGCTGGAGAGCCTGTGGCTCAGAGGTTCGGGCCATTTCACCTTCTGCAAACACGGGGCTCTCAAAGGGAAACACGATGAATCAGGACATGGGCATGTGCACCTGGGTGGCATCCCTCGCTTCCCTGCCTTCTGTCTGCCCCCTCCCCGCACCCCCCACACACACACAGAGAACACAGAGCCCCAGGGAGCCAGGGTGGTTCCGGTCCTGGGCCAGCGCCCGGCAGCAGCCTCAGCAATGCCACCTGCTACACCCAGGAAGGTCAAAGATGCTCACAGGGACCCCACAGACTCTCCCACTGAGAAGAGGAGGAAGTGACCTGTTCCACTGCACACCAAGGAGCAGGCTGGTGTTGACCTGGGTCCTCCTCCTCCGGCCCCTTCCTCCTCCCCATCCCTCCCTCTTCCCGGCCCGGCCCCTCCCCTCCTCCGGACTCCCCCTCCTGGCCCCTCCCCTTCAAGGCCCCTCCCTCCTCCGGACCCCTCCCCTCCAGGCCCCTCCCCCCTCCTGACCCCTCCCCCTCCAGGCCCCTCTGACCTGCAGAAGACAAAGCCTCACAGCAGGGCTGTGTCTCCAATGGCCTCACCATGCAGGTAAGACTCTGCCATGAGGTGCTGTGGGTCCGGACGCCCAATGCACCACAGCATTCACAGAGACCGTTTTTATCAGCTACATCCCCCCAAATAAAGTCACACTTCCTCCCAGCACACCTGTGAGAGCTGCACACCCCAACTCCCTCCCTCTGTCCCCTTACACCCCGTGGAAAGTGGCACCAGCACACACACACCTGGCCCATTTCTCTCACCTGCCATCCCCCTCACACCCAGGCCCCTCCTCCCGCTGAGGGAGATCACGAGGTCACCACACCAGCACTGGGGCGTCAACTCTGGGGACCCGAGAAGCCATCCTGCCGACCGGAGAGGGGCGCCTGGGGGAGCTCTGAAGGCAGTGCAGTCACAGAAGCAGGACGTGCGGTGGGCGACCTTCTGGCACATTCCACACATTCTCTCTCCCAGGCACCCGGAGGAGACTAACAAGCTGAGAGCCATAGGTCCAGGACGAAGCTGGCTGCCTTCAGCGGGCAGGGTGGCTGTGAGCACCCACACTCAGCGCCCACCGGCATGCAGGTCAAGGCTGAGCCTGCCCCCCTCCTTCCCCAAGAGCCTCCTCCTGGGAATCCTGCAACTTCCTGTCCGGGTCTTCGGCCAGCGCCTGGGCGTCTCCTCCGTCCCCATCCGACTGCAAGGAATGTCCAGGTTTCAACACAGAAACTACCGAGAGCCCCAAGGTTAGATCCCATCAGCCTGGGGACGGAAGTGGGTTTTACGCTGCCGGCTCCCATCTCTGACCTTCACCTGACCTCCCAGGTGTCCCCAAAGCACTGGGAACCTGCCACCTGACAGAGGCATCGCCCAGATGGTGGGCACCGAGGGCGGAGCGAAGCAAGCGGGAGGAGAAGCCTTACAGAATGTGAGGGGCCGCGGCGCCCCCAGGTACAGATGCTGGCGCTCGGACCCCGGCACCTCAGAAGGCGATCAGGATTGGAGAGAGTCTTCACAGAAGTGATGAAGTAAAAGTTTAATAAAGGAAAATAAGCAAGAATTCCTGCCTTATGCCCTTTCAGGTATCTAACAGCAAATGTTGGCATTTCTGGCACTTTAACTCCATCTGCCACCGCTCAAGGGCATGTGGTCAACGTGGAGTAATGGAAACTTTCAGAAAACGTGAGCAGAAACCGCCTGAGCCAAGAGCCGTATAGACGAGAAGTTCCCCACTGGTGGGCTCGGAGCACAGCTCAGCATTCAGACCACTTACACCCACACAGACACGGGAGAGGATCTGCACTGCGCAGCCAAAACATGAACACTCAGAATGAAGGTGTGTTTCTGTGGCCTTCATAAGATGTCCTCAAATTCAGATTTTCCAGTAACTGCGATGGCTTTGCAGAGAAAACGGTGCCAAAAGACACCTGTTGATGTGGTCGCATGTCACTCACTGCTCCGTGGGTTCGGAGAGAATCTCCTTGACAACGACATCGCTTCGGGGGTCTGCAGAATGGCCCCATTCACTGCGCTCATGTTCGACGTTTCATCCTAATTCTCTTTTCCCATAATTCTGCCACTTGACCTGAGTGCCCAATTAAAACACTGCTCTTCTGTTTTTGACGAGGTTAAAGGGAAATGGATTCATAGGGTGGGCCCTGACCAATAGGACTGAGGTCCTTACAAGAAGCGTTAGGACACACACACCCCCAGAGGGACACCCATGTGAGAACAGCCCACTGCGGACACCCATGTGAGAACAGCCCACTGCGGACACCCATGTGAGAACAGCCCACTGCGGACACCACATGAGAACAGCCCACTGCAAACATCCACGTGAGAACAGCCCACTGCGGACACCACGTGAGAACAGCCCACTGCGGACACCACGTGAGAACAGCCCACCGCAAGTCCAGGAGAGAGGCCTCCTGGGAAACCCACTGCCAACACCTGGGTCTCGGATCCCCAGCCTCCGGACCATGAGGAGAGAGAATGCCTCTGCTCAGGCCCCAGCCCGTGGCCATGAGGCAGCAAATGAACACACACCCTCCACACCTGGGTTTGAGGGCGCCCCAGGTGCTTCCCCCACATTAACAAGAGCAAACCTGGGCAACATCCCGCTGGTCTCTGCATACGGGAGCTCCCAAACTGCCTGCAGCCGAGGTCGGCAAACCGCGGCTCACGAGCCACCTGCGGCTCCTTGGCCCCGTGAGTGTGGTTCTTCCATAAAACGCCACGTGCGGGCGCACGGACAGTGCGATTGACACTTCGTGGCCCGGCGCAGACGTCGGTGTTCGGCCTGGGCCGGTCTGTTTTGAAGAAGCGGCGGTGGAACACTCCAGGGGCCAGAGAGAGTCGTGTGTGACTCTCGAGCCTCGGTTTGCCCACCACGGTTCTAGGCACACACTGGCACAAAGAACTTTACATTTTTTATGATGTCTCCAAAGTAAAATCCGGTTTGTAGAAATATAATATGCCCTAATTAGGTTTTTCCTACAACTCCAGTGCACGAGAACGCCTGCATTACTATTTCCCTGCGATGCAACCCCATTTTCCTCCCCAAGCAGCAGAATGTGTGCTTGCTGCTCCGGATAAGAGAGCTCTCCCTGCAGCGCCCACGTCCGATGTACTGGGCGCCACACGGTTCCCAGCACGGTCTTCCCGCAGAGCTAATCCGAGCACACCGCCTCCGCCTCCGACACCTCTGATGATAGAGATTCTGCACCTGAGACCTGGAGGGGACCCTGCAGGAGACGCGGCCCCATAAGCAGGGGCCTCCTCTGCCCCATAAGCAGGGGCCTACCTTCCTAAGGGGGGTGCTGCCCCACCCCCGGTGTGGGGGGAAGTGACGCTCCCCCCACACGGGGGGGGGCGGGGCAGCACCCCCTTAGGAAGCAGCTTCTGACAGAGGCTCTTCCAGCGCCCAGGGCGGAAATCCAAACAGGAAGTCGCTGTCACCACACGTCTAAGCCGGGCTTTATTCCATAAACAGTTAGTGACCCGACGCCCCGTGCTCATCTCAAAAGCAGCCCCGTGCGTCGCCCGCCTCATCTCCAGGATCCTCGCTGGTTCCCACGGGTGTCGGTCCACTTTCCGACGGGGAAACCGGAGCTGAGAGGGCAGGAGCCACCTGCTCCAGGGGCACTTGAGAGCCGGGGGTTCCGGCGTCCGGGTGCCCGGCGCACAGCCCTGCGTGGAAGGGCCCGCGGGGAGAGCCCACACTCGGCGCACGGCTGGTCCCCCTGCCTCATGAAGAAGCCATCCTGGCCGCGCTGCTCTCCACGCCCGTCCCTTTCCCACGGCTGCCGTGGCAACCACCACCCCAGAGCCGCCAACATCCGCCCACCCAGCCCCGCGCCACCACACACACCTGGGCCAGGCCCGCAGGTGTCCGCAGGCCGGGCGGCTCGGGGACGCACCTGTTTCCAGGAAGCACCCAGCTGGGATGGAGCCCACAGCTCCTCCTTCCTTGCTGGCTGTCAGCTGGGGCCTCTCTCTGGTCCTTGTAAGGGAGCCCCGAACCCTCAGGGCCAGCAGCTACGCCCTGGGCCCTTGCCAGGCTCAGCATCGCTCGGACACGTGTCCATCTTTCTTCTGGGTCCCTCTTCCGTGACCAGGCAGAGGAGGCCCCTGCTTATGGGGCCCGCGTCTCCCGCAGGGTCTCCTCCAGGTCTCAGATACAGACCTCATCATCAGCAACACCCCCACCCCCCACCCCGCCGTGCCACACACGTTCACAGGTTCTGGGGAGCAGGCTCGGACATCGGAGGGTACTGCCCCACCCGCCAGCCTCAGGGGTGACTGGAGGACAGGCTGCCAACTCCCACCAATCCTAGGATCCATAGGAGCATCCCTGTGTGGGTGCGGGGACCCAAGACCCTGCCTACCTGGGGGAGGGGAGCGGGGTGGAAAAGTTCATCTGGCCCAGGCACAGCCAGGTCCGAGTTCATGCCTGCCTTAGTAAGCCAGATCCCTACACTGACCGTCCCAACTCAAAAACTGGGAAGTCTCATGGGGAACCCCACTGGAATGATTGGGGGGAGGGGAGGGGGCACGGGCGGGGAGGAGGGACCAGCATTTCCTGCGGAAGCAGCGGGCCAGCTGTTTACTCCTTTCCCGATTTTACAAAATAACTCAAGTGTCTCATCCCCAGACAATGCCGCTAACAGTCCGAGCCGCACACACAATGAGCCGTGATTCATGCTCCCAAATGAGATGGAGTTTTATCATTTTCTTCCCCTCGTGATTCACCGTCGGCCAGGCCAGCGGCCAGGGAAGCGTGGCCCACGCTCAGGCTCGCCAGCCCCGGTTCACCAGGCCCCGCGGGCCACGCAGCCCGGCTGTGGCCGGTAAGGGAGGTGGCCAGTAATTTTCCCTCAGGCCGCCTTGAGCTTGGAGCTGGAGTCCTCCCTCAGCGCCTCCCAGAGAACCCGAGGGAGCCTCCCAGCCCCAACTCCCACCACGTGCGCATCGCCCTCCTCCCTGCACCCCTCCTCCCTGCGCCCCGCACAGCGTCGGAGCCCCAGGCCTGGGTCCCCCCAACAGGGGCCTCTGGTCCCCTTTAGAGACGGCGAGCTGTGCTGGCTGCCACGCAGGTGAGTGCTCCCTCCACCTGGTGCAGCCAAGCAGAACAGCCGGCTCCTCCCCCCCACAGCCATTCACAGGCTCCCTAGAACCAGAACCGCCGGGAAACACCACCCAGCATCCTTTTCTTCGGCAACTTTCCAACACAGACTGTTCTTAAACCAAAGCGTCAGCCAAAGCTGCAATGGTAGAAGCCACCACAGTGACCGGTGGGGAAGCTTCTGGAAGGTGTGAGACTTGATGCCGCGAGACACAGCTCTGTTCTCACCCACACCCGCCTCCCCAGACCCTGCCCCCTCCACCTGCACACCTTCCCTCTGGTCCTCAAGGGCAGCGGTCGGCAAACGGCAGCTCAGTTTGCCGGCCACTGTCCTAGGGACACGAGAGTCAAGCTGCTCACAGGTGTCGTCACCTACAGCGCGCACCGGCACCACCCACCCGCGGCCAAGAAGGGATGGAGGGTCTGCAACTGGGGTGCCCCGAAGAGAAGCACATGGGGGGGGGGGGGCCTGCCTGAGCTCTAGCCAGGGTCAAGGCCAGGTTCACACCCAGAAAGCAGCCCTCACTCCCGTGAGAGTGTGGGTGAGCCTCAGTGCCATGGGAGTGGCAGTTCCCAGCACAGGACTGAGGGCCAGCCCTGCCGGCTCCTGGGCCCTCCCTGCCTCCTGGCTGTCCCCAGCCCCAGGCCCCAGCCCCTCCTCCATCGGTAGGTGCTGATCCCAGTGGGTTTGTGTGCAGCGCTCTCCTCACACGTCCCCAGCAGCTCACCGCAGCCTCCCCTGGCCTTCCACCACAGGCAGGGTCTCCCGTCAGCCTCTCTCCTCCCAGCAGCCTCCTGGGGACATTTCCATCAGGAGGTGCCCGGGCTGAATCTGCAGGAGGTGCCTGGGTGCTGCTTAGAGGACGCCCACTCTGCTGCTGGCTCTGTGCATGTGCCTGAGCCTCAGTTTCCCCATCTCTACGACAGGCGTGGGAGGGGCTCAGCCATCATGTCCTGAAGCAAGGCGCCCCCCCTCCAGGTGTGGGACAGCTGGTGTGACCCAGGCCCGCCCTCAGGCCCCTGTCCAAGGAGCCCTATTGCAAGTCCCAGCCACTGCACAATGGGGTCACAGGAGCGCCCTGGAGGCTCCCTAAGGTCAGAGGGTCAGAGGTCAGAAGGAAGGGGCCAGCCGTGGGCCTGGGCCTGACACTCCTGGGGTCAGGGTCGGGGCTGGGCGGTAAAGGCTCTGAGATGGGGGACAGGGAACCTGAGGAGCACACAGCCCAGCTGGAGGGGAGGCCGGGCCAAGGGCAGAGGCCACAGGTCAGAGTCCTTGGGGCTGCCTCACAGGAAGGAGGAGAGTGAGACCCAAACCCTCAGGAAAGATACTGAGGCCAGGGAGCAGCCATCCCAGGCTGGAGGCCGGAGGGCAGGTCGGAGATGGCAGGAACCCAGAGCCCTCCCCAGCTCCCCCAGGCCCCTGGGACGGACAGCCCCGCGCACAGGGGCGCGGTTGGGATTTGTGTGGCCACCAAGGAGGCCAGGCTCTGGAATGCGCGCCAGGTCCGAGACAGAAACTTGCAGCCAACTCCCTCCCCTCCCCAGGAAGTGACAAAGAGCGGGGCCGCCGCAGTCCCGCCTCCGGCCGGACCGGCGCCGGGCCGGAGTGCAGGGGCCGGGGCGGGCCGGGCGCGCACTGCCGCGGGGAGCGCCGTCCCGCGCGGCCCCGGCACCCGCCGTGCGCCCGGCGCGGCCCGCGCACAACTTCCCGGCGCGGGCGCCCCACGACGGCTCCGGGCCCCGCGCCCCGGCGGCCAGGGCACCCGCGTGGGGCGGCGGGAGGCGGGCCCGGGGCGCGGCGGGCGGAGGGACCCGGGAGGGAGCTGTGCGCCCCCCGCCCCGCGCGCCCCCGCCGGCCGCCCGCGCTCCGGGGACGCGCCGCCGGGTCCGAGGGGCAGAGCGGGGCGCACAGCTCCCTCCCGCCGGGAGGCCGCGGGGGGGGAGGGGGCAGGGGGGAGGGGGAGGGGGGGAGCGGGGAGGGGAGGAGCAGGGAGCACTGGCTCACCGACGCCGTACTTCTCCTCGCGCTTGGTGGGCACCCAGCGCGTCATGGCGCCGCAGCGGAGCGGCCTAGGCGGCCATCTTCCTTCCCGTCGGGCGGGGATGCAGGAAAAGTTGGCGGCGGAGGCGGCGTCAGGGGGACGGGCGGGCGGGGCGTCCGGCCGGATGGGAAAGGCCGGGAGCGGCGGAGGCGGGACGGCCCGGGCCGCGCCGCCTCCCGGACCGCGGCCGCCGCCGTCTGCGCCCCCCGCCGCCCCGGCCTCCCGATCCGGGCCCGCGGACACCCCAGAGGGGCACCAGCCCCCAGAGGGCCACCCAGCCACCCAGAGGGGCACCAGCCCCCCAAGGGGAACACAGCCCCCAAGGGGCGCCCAGCCCCCAGAGGGGCACCAGCCCCCCAAGGGGAACCCAGCCCCCAAGGGGAACCCAGCCCCCCCCAGATGGGCGCCCAGCCCCCCAAGGAGTACCCAGCCCCCCAAGGGGCACCAGCCCCCAGAGAGACACCAGCCCCCCAAGGGCCTCGCCTTTTTCGAATGGGTGTGGTTCCCTGATTCAGGGGATCCTTTGGGGGCTGCGTGTCTGCAGTGAAAGGCGAAGCCTACAGGGGTGGGGGGAGCGAGGGGGTCCAGGCAGCTCAGGAAGCTGTATGTTTTGGGTCCGAGGGCGCCCCCTGATGGAATGCCGCTGATCAGGTCCCGCCTCCAGGGAAGGTCTGGGAGCAGCGCACCTGGGAGTCCCCTGGGAGGAGCCTCCGGTCCACGTGGTCCATCCATTCAGTGGACAGACCGGACGGGCACTCACTGAGCACCTAGCCCGCCTGGGTGCCAGGAGCACCAGCCAGCCAGCCCGGGCGGGAGGCCTGACTCAGGTGCGACAGGTAAACAGGCTGCTCCGAGTGGCTGGGCCGACACCTGGGCGGATGGCTCCGCCAGGTCAGAGCGCCCTGGGTGTGAACAGTCCCCACAGAGGCTGGGAGGGAGGCCGGCGGGCCTGAGGCCTCAGCCTCTTTGGGTTTGTGAACCTCTGAGGCGGGGAAGGTGGAAGAGAGAGAAGAGGAGGAGGAGGAGGTGCTGCTGGGCAAGGGGCCTGGGCCAGGCCTGGGGCGGGCAGGCTCCGCACCTGGTCCTCACTGGAGGTCAGTTCTCACACTTGCACGGTTCTCACACCAGGAGAAGTCGGGCTTCATATTTCCTCACGGAAACACTTAGAGCACACACACACCTATTTCTTTTTACCATTTTTCCAGAAAGGAATAGAACGGTTACAGATGGCCTCCGTGTGAAGGCAGCCCTTTAAATGGAGTAAATCTGGTGCCGGGGAATGTTGACTGAGTGTCTCGTGCCCCCGAGAACCAGTGACAAAGGAGGACGCCTGGAAGCCTTCAAGGACTGGAGGGCGGGAGGTAGGGAGGATGGGGTCGGGGCAGCCCTGGGTGGGGAGTGGGCAGGCAGCTGGGAAAGGCCAGTGGGCCGCCCTTCTGCTGAAGAGCATGCCCGTGTCCTGGGTGACCTGTGACCTGAGCGTGGTGGTGAGTCAGCCACAGACTCCCAGCCTGCGACAGGCCTGCGTTTCTGATAAGGAACTCACAGCCCCAGCGGGAAGGAGCCGGGCTCCAGTCACACACACGCAGAGCCTTCCGTGGAAACTGGAACCCTCAAAGGCTCGGACCCTGCACCGGGGCCTGGTGACTGACCCCCAGAGGGCCAAGCAGCTGTGAGGGCGCCCTGCGGGGGGAGGAGGGTGCTCTGAGACCATGCCCTGCTCTGGGTCATGGCGGCTTCCCCGAGAAAGCGATGCGAGCCGGCTTTCAGGAGAAGCAGAAACCGGCTGAGGGACCAGCCTGTGCAAAGGCCCTGGGGTGGAGGAACACTCGCCTTCGAGGAACTGAGAGGCCCAGCAGCGAAAGCAGAGGGAGCAGCGGGAAGGGGCACCGAGCCAGCCCTCACTGGCAGGGCCTTCTCGGTCCTGCTCAGGATTCAGGTTCCACAAAGAAAGCCGGGAAAACAAATCTCGGCTGCACTCACCTCCTCTTCCAAGCCCAAGTTCAATCCTGTTGCGGGGCGGGCATAGAAGCCGATCATGTGACGTCGTCTTTGAGAAAAGAAAGAGCGATCTAAGTAATACCAAGTTGGCTACCGGGAGGCACCGCTCAAATCTGCCTCTGGGATCCAGGGTTCGAGCAGGTGTAGGGGGTTCCGGGCAAGTTTTAATTGCAGGAACTTGAAACTTGGCCAGGTATCCCGGACCAGGGGTGCTCCCTCTGAAAGATTCCGGTGTGTGAGTTCCGCTCTGTCCTGACCCTTTGGTTCCGGGAGGCAAGGGGTGGGGGGGGTGGGGAGGGAATTGGAGAAGCACACTTTTGTTCCGGGGCACGGGAGGTCAAAGTTCGGCCTCTGCGCAGGCTTTATGCTCCCAGCAGGGCCTGTGGTTTCGGCCTGCGGTCTCTGGAGAGCAGCTCAGCATCTCCTTAGAGAGAGGACCGGACCCTTCGGGACTGGTTCTGCAGTGACAGCCCTGGTGGGACTGTGGGAACCGGTGTGGGGACATGGAAGGCCGGCCTGGAGAGGCCTGCCCGCCCGCCCGCCCGGAGGCCTGGCCTGGCACACCGCAGTGTGTAGCCCTGCCCTGGGCTCCGGGCCTTTCTTCTGCCTCCAGGCTGGGCGCGTGGTATTCTGACGAGTAACCGAGGGGACGCTCCTGAGGACTGCAGGGCAGACTCCAGCTGCGCATCCGACCCTCCGTCCAGGTTCCGGGAGAAGCTCAAGTTCACATTTCCCCGAACAGTCTCCTCTTTCCTTCCTGTGCAGCTGACCCACTGAACACAAGTACATGTGGCGGGGCTGCGTGGTCCACGTGCGCTGTCAGAGGGCACATCTCCAGGGAGACAGCGAGGCTTTGGGCCCGCTGTCATGGGTTGCAGCCCGTCGCGGGGGCCCGCCGGTCTCTGCCGTGGTCTCATCCCACGGATCTAAGTGGCGCCCGTGGCCCTGGATGCTTTCCCCATGGTTGCAAGATTCCAGGAGCCCGAGGGGTCAGCCAGGGGCATTTTTAACTCCTTAGTGGACGTGGGTGGGTCACAGGTCTCAGCCAGGCCCCTGGCGCCGTGCAGGACCTGGGTCTGGGCCAGGCTGGCAGGTGGGACCTGCCTCGAGGGCAATGGGTAGCCCAGCCTCAGCTCGAGGGAGCGGGACTGGCGAGCCCTCCATGACATGGCAGACTCTGGAGTGGGGTCATGACAGAGCATCTTCCACATTACAGTTTAAGGGAACATGTTTCATTTGGAAACCATGTTCATATTCACCATGTACACGCAGGAGTTAAAGTCAGCAAATGTTCACCTGACAGAGGCGCGGTGAGTGTTGGGGACGGGGCATATTTCGACTGGAGGGGGGCACAGATGAGAATGGGAATTTTGCAGACTTTTTTTTTTTTTTTTTTTTTTTTTAACGTAACATGTTAATCACAGTTTATTTCAGAGAGGAAGGGAGAGACAGAAACATCAGTGATGAGAGAGAACCATGGACCGGCTGCCTGCTGCACGAACCACACTGGGGATGGAGCCCACAACCTGGGCATGTGCCCTTGACTGGAATCGAACCCAGAAACCCTCAGTCCACAGCCAAACCAGCTAGGGCACATCCCTTTTTAAAGTGTGTAAAATTCTGTCCTGCTGGCATGCCTCAGTGGTTGAGCCAGGAGGTCAGGTTTCACTTCCAGGTCAGGGCCCATGCCCAGGTTGTGGGGCTCAATCCCCAGAAGGGGGAGTGCAGGAGGCAGCTGATCCATAATTCTCGCCTCATTGAGGTTTCTATCTCTCCCTCTCCCTTCTGCTCTGAAATAATTAAAAACAAATTAAAAAAAAAAAACAAAAAAAACACAAAACGTATTACGTTAAAAAAAAAAAAAAAAAAAAAAAGGCTGGCCGAAACCGGTTTGGCTCAGTGGTAGAGCGTCGGTCTGCGGACTGAAAGGTCCCAGGTTTGATTCCAGTCAAGGGCATGTACCTTGGTTGCGGGCACATCCCCAGTAGGGGGTGTGCAGGAGGCAGCTGGTCGATGTTTCTCTCTCATCGACGTTTCTAGCTCTCTATCTCTCTCCTTTCCTCTCTGTAAAAAATCAATAAAATATATTAAAAAAAAAAAAAAAGTCTGTAAAATCCCCATTCTCATCTGTGCCCCCCCAACACACACGAAATAAACTGTGATTATTTCGCCGTCATTCTAACATCAGACTTTCAACCACCGGGGAGTTTGCAGCGAGCGGATGAGGGGGTGTGGCAGGGGGTATTCTGGTGCCCACCTTGCAGATGACCAGGTAGCAGGGCTGCTGGGGCGGCCAGCCAGGCCTCCAGACCTCCCGCCCCAACTTCCCCTGGCCCCCCAAACAGCTGGAGGCGCTTTGACTGCAGTTGCTCCTGTCTTTAGAGTGAATAGAAATGGGGGTGGAAGAGAAGGGGGGGCACGGCCAGACAGCCTCGGGCACCCCTGCTAGGAGCTGCCTCCCGGCCAACAACACATCTCCCAGCCCCCCTCCCCCCCCCCCCCACACACACTCGCCCCGCCCCCAAGCTAAGCCAGGTGCTCTGAGGGCCTGCACCCCGTCCCCTAGCTGCAGCCACACCTGACCTTGCAGGTCCCCAGGCAGACAGTTTGCTCAAGCCCCTGAGAGCACTGCACTGGAGCCTTCCTGGGCCAGCACTCTGCCTGCCTCTGCTTCCCCCTCTGGCCAAGGCCAATACCATCCCCCCAGGAGGGGGGGTCAGCCAGTGACCCTGCCACTCCCTCTGTGGCCCTCTCAGAAGCCCTTCCCTCTGGGACTGACTGCACTTACCTGGACTCACCTGGTCCTGAAAGGTCCGTGACTGCCCCCCAGGCTGGCGGGAATCCGGTGCATTTATCGGCGGGATCCGCACCAGGGGCTGATAGTGAGGAGGGGGCCCTGGGGGCTGATAGCCTGAGGAGAGGGCACTGACAATGCAAAGCAGCGGCTCCTGGTGAGCCCCGGGGTTAACTTTCATTACAGCCTCCTGTCTGGGGAAACTGGGAATGAGTGAGTGAGTGAGTACGGGGCGGGAGGCCGCCTCCCTGCTGGGTGTGACTTCTGCAGGAGCGGGCACACAGGCAGGGTCAGGGGGACACAAGCTCCCGTCCTGCCTGTGGACCAGACGGTGTGGCCCATGCCGGCTGCATGAGTGACAGTGGGCACGGGCCTATTCCAGCCCTTTGTTAAACTTGCTCAACCCACCTGAGCCTCAGCACCAGGGAGGGCACTCCACCCAGAAGAGAGCAAGGCCAGACCCACAAGCACATCGCCAGCACACCCTCCCATCTCGGGCCCTGACACAGGCTCTGCCAGCCACGCCAGCCACACTGCCACGCCAGGTGCAGGAGGCACCCCAGAGGCCAGGCGTCCGAGGAGAGCCCTCCACGCTCACACCTGCTGAGATCCGCTCCGCGGTCTGAGCCCCAGCCCCGCTGGAGGCCAGGCCGGCGTGATGGCCTTCAGTGACCCCGCGGGCTTGTTCTAAGGAAGTGGCCGCGCCTCGGGCCGCCTCTCTGTTCCTCTCCAGCGGATGCGAGAGCAGCAGGTCTGGGTTCTGCTGAAGAAGCGTGACTCAGCCCGCCCCCGAGAGCAGGGGCGTGGGGGGGGGGGATTTCTCCGTCTGCAGCCCAGCCATGTCGGACGGCCTGGGCAGCAGCCGGGGGGCGGCCCTGTGTGGCCCCCCGTGCGGGGGCCACGTTCCCAGCGTGGCTGTCAGGGCGCCTCTGTTTTACAGACACTGTTCGCCCTGATGTAGGGACCAGCACGTGAGACAGAGCCGTTTTAGCTTTCCGAAAGGATACCGGCCTCGTGGGACAGACCTTTGTTGTTGCTTCTATCAATCGTTTTACTGGAAAATAAATCACAAATACAGGAAGCTGTACAAAAACCAAATGCATGGCTTAGCGAATTGTTTCAAGGCAAACAGTATCAGGTTAGGAGAGAGGATTCTAAGGACCCAGACAATCCTGTGCTGAAGGCCTGGCTAGGCCGGCCGGGGAGGGGGGGAGGGGGGGGCGAGAGGGGGGGGCGAAGGGGTTCAGTGGGGATGAAAAATACCTATAATATTTTCAATAATAAAGATACATTAAGAGAGAGAGAGAGACCTGGCTGGTTTTCTCAGTGGATAGTGTTAACCTGATGACTGAAGGGTAGTGGGTTCGATTCCCAGTGAAGTGCATGTACCTCGATTGTAGGCTGGATCCCTGACCCGGATCAGGGCACGTGACTGGAGGCAACCAATCAGTGTGTCTCTCACATCAATGCTTTTCTCTCTCTACCTTCCTCTCTAAAATCAATTATAAAACACATTTTAATATATAAAAATGTGTGTGTGAGTGGCCTGTAATCAGACATTTGTTTATCCCATGTTGAGTGCACAGCAAATTCAGAATAAAAATACTAGTCCTAACACAATCATATTTAAAATATTTTTTGCAAACTTTTCCACCATCTCTCCTCCCCCATTTAAAAAAAAAAAAAGATACTTGTCTGCATCCAATTCGGCAAAGAGCATGCTCACAATCCCCACAGCCTCCCTCTTCCCTTCCCCCTCACTTTGTCTCAGTCCTGCAGGCAATATGCTTATTGCTCACCACCATCCTGAGGCTGAGGACTGGCTAGTCATTTGGGGGCGTGAAGCTTAGTCTTGATTAAAATTCTCAGGAAGAGCTTTTCAGCACATTCACAATAATGTGTGTTTATATTTGAGAGTCGGTTTTGCTGGATGTAAAGTCTTATGGCGTAGAGTTGCTTTCTTTGAGTTTCTTAATATATGCTCCCTATTCCTTTGGAAGCAAGCACTGCACTACAGAGTCTAAAGATTGCGTGATTTTCTTTCCCTTCCGAGTCTCCTGCTCTTATTTTTGTAAACTCGGCAGAGTTATTGGACGAGGGCTCGGTACTGGTCTCCGGGGTCGGCAGGCTCAGGTGCACAGTGCACACTTTCCACACGCAGCTTCCCATCTTCTTGTTCATTTCAGGAGTTTCTCTTTCATTATTTTTAAATATTTTTCTCCCCTTGCTTTGACTATCCTCTTAATGGACTCCAATTATCTGTATGTTTCACCTTCTTTGCCTATCTTCCATCTTGGTTACTTTTTCTCAAGTCTTTTTTATTTCCTGTTTATTAATTTTTTTATATCTGCTATTTCTTTTCAGGCATTCTTTTTGTTTGGTCACTACTGTGTCCCTTCTAATTGAGTCTTCATTTTTTAAAAAATATATGTTTTATTGATTTTACACAGAGAGGAAGGGAGAGGGATAGAGAGAAACGTCAATGAGAGAGAAACATTGACCAGCTGCCTCTTGCACACCCCCTACTGGGGATGTGCCCGCAACCAAGGTACATGCCCCTGACCGGAATCGAACCCAGGACCTTTCAGTCCGCAGGCCGAAGCTCTATCCACTGAGCCAAACCGGTCTCGGCCACTGAGCCAAACTGGTCTCAGCAAGTCTTCATTTTTTAATGTAAATTTTTATGGCTTCTCATTCACCTGTGAGTTCCATTATCTCATTTCTGAGTTTTCCTAAACGTTTACTCCTATGTCCTATCGCTTTAGCGTATTTGGGAACAAAAGGTCCATTCTGATGTGTCCTGTGGCCGTACCTTTCTGGCATTTTATTGTTAGTAGGGATGTTTCTCAGCCTCTCTCTTGTTCCTATAGTGAATGTGTATGGGATTTGACCTTGATCCGTGCCTGTTACTGGATTGTAGTGGAATTAGTTCTTGGGGAAGGTTTTCTCTCCCCACAGAGCTCCCTCTGCTGTCGTTCGTGTGAATTGTTGGTAAATATGGGAAAGTTTCCCGGATCGATTCCTCTTCTCCATGTCGCTCCGGACCCTCTCTTACCTGTGGTCCCGTCCCGATCAGTTTTCACCCCATCCCCTGAGTTCCTCCTGAGTGTGCTTGACCAGGACACCCCTGCCAGGGCAGTGCTGCAAGGTCACAGGACCTGAGCTGCCCCCGGCCCTTCTGACCCTCTTCCCATGGGCCCTTGCAGCCACCAGCTGCTGGAGGGGGCCAGACCCCTCCTGAGGTCAAGTGCTCTGCTCAGACTTCCCCTTGACCATGGCTTTGGACGGCTTTTCATCACGGCCCCCTCCTTCCATCATTGCCATCCAGGCAGACGTAGCAAACAGCAGTGTCATCACTGCCAGCTGCTGTGACACTGAAAGGCGGCAGAGAGCATATGCGCCAGATGCCCGGGCATGAGTCCTGAGCCCTGGGCAGCCGAGCCTTCCCAAAGTGGGTGGCGTGTGATGTGGTTGAAGGAACGCTGGGGACCAACCGCAGCCGCCGGCCGGGAATTGCATCCCGAGCTGAGAGCGGTGGTGTTTGTGTTCCTTTCACATCTCAATTGGGAAAATTCTGACTTCATTGTCATTCAGGCGCAGTTAATATTGTTAAAAGTCCTCATTAATATCAATAATAAATGCTAATTCTAGGACATTGAGTAAAGGTGTGAAGGGGAAAGCCTTAAATCTTGAGTAGGTCGGTTAATCTCTGGGTTCGAGCAGAAATGAACTGAAGGATTATTTTAAATATCACTCCGGCGTAGCGAGGGGTCGCTTTAAGTTTAAAAAAATCAATCTTGAAAATGAACTGGAAATTCCTGTTTTGTGACCGATGGGGAAAATCGGGTTATAAATCATTCATGGCCCACAGTGGATGAAAATTATTGCAGAAAGAGCAATCTGTTCACAGAGTGTCATTTGTATTCTGGGGCTGACTACTGCGGGACCCTGAACTTGGGGCTGAGGCTTGAGCAGAGGTCTTGGCGAGGTCAAGGCTCACCCCCTCAGGGGTTAGGGAAGAACAGACTATCGGACAATTAGCCCTTTCTGGAGCGATGCGGTGATTATAAAGGCGTGGCCTGAGGAGCCGGAGCCCCAGGTGGAGCATGTTCCCGGAGCCCCTGTGAGGTCACTGCCCATGGGAGGCCAGCCCCGCTGGGGAAGCTGAGGCAGGAGGGGCCCCTGAGAGGCAGAAGGAAGGCTGGGAGGAGAGGGGCAGGAGCGGGAGCATCAGAACCCCGAGAAAGGAAGGGGCCAGCGCAGACCCTGGATGTTAGGATCGGACAGAGAGGAGGAGCCAGCAGAGGGAGCTGGGAAGGAGCACCCCAAGATCAGGAAGGAACCCCCGGCAGAGGGAAGTCCTAGCAGGCGGGAAAGAGGGCATGCTGGGAGGAAGGAGTGGCCCCTAGGAAGGAGCTGAGGAGCTGGGATGAGGAGGAGGGATCCTCTGAGCGGCCACCTGGAGCTCAGGGGTGACCCAGACATGAGCCACCGTACGGGCAACCCCCGGAGTGTTGGGAGTGAGGTCAGAGGAGCGAGGCGGGGCGCACAGACGTGGGTGCAGGCTGACGGGAGGGGTGGGACATACCGGAGCCCAGCCCTGGCAGTGACGGGGGCGTGGGGGTCAGAGCACCGGGTGGCTCCCTGAGCTGGGTCAAGTGTCGAGTCATGGAACCAGGAGCAGGGGGGAGGGGGCGGCTCAGCGGGAGGATGGGGTGTTTGGGGCCCTCTGAGCAGCCTCGGAAGGACTCTCTCACAGGGACAGCTCGGCCCTGCGCTGGGTGCCTCCCTCGCCGCCCGGCACTGGCCGTCCCCGGGTGTCTGCGGGGCAGAGCCTGCTGGCCGGCCCACATCACAGGTCTCTCAGCGGAGGGCGGGCGGGAGCAGGGCGCCGTAGCTCACTGCGGGCTGAAGGAGGAGGAAATTGTGTTGGTCTCAATGCCTCCCGGGGGCCCGGACTGTCCTCGGCAGCAGCAGTGTGGCAGGAAGCGGCCGACCTCAGCGCCGGCCTCGTGGCCCTGAGCGAGGGGTGTGTGTTCGGGCCACTGAGCGGCTGACCTCAGCGCTGGCCTGGGGCCCCAGGGAGCCATGTGCATGGTGTGTGTGTGTGTGTGTGTGTGTGTGTGTGCTGACCTCAGCGCTGGTGCAGGTGGCCCTGCAGGAGTTGTGTGCACAGGGGGCTGGAGCCCCAACCTCAGCGCTGGCCGGGGGCGGCCCTGAGCGGGGGTGGAGAGGTGGAGGGGGGGTGTGTGTGTGCATGGGGAGGGGCAGCCAAAGAGCCCTGTGAGCAGGTCTCCTGGTTCTCGGGGACCCTGTGGGCTCCTTAGTCTGCACGTTTCTCACTTCCTCCTACACCACTCTCCTCGCCCAGCTCCGCTTTTCCTGCCCCCTCCCCTCCGTCTTCCCATGCCTCTCAGGGGCCTGGCTCTGCCTGGGTCTGTGCGCCAGTCCTTCAGGCCGCGAGGCTGGGTGCCCAGCCCCTGAGGGCGGTGGGTTTCCTCTGGGAGCCCGCGTGGCTGTCAGCCTCTGAGCGGAGCTTCCCCTGGCACGGAGGGCAGGGTGGGACCTGGGGCTGGGCTTTGGGGCGGAGGGGGGGTCCCTCACAGCCACTTCCTGGCCGGGGGAGGCCTCGGGGGTGGTCTCACCTTCCTCACAAGGGCCCCTCCATGGCTGCCCAGGCTGCACCGTACCACCCAGGAGGCTGGTGCTGTGGAAGCTGTGCAAGGGCGCTCCCAGGAGGGAGTGTGTGTGTGTGTGTGTGTGTGTGTGTGTGTGTGTGTGTGTAGAAGGCTGTGGAAGGGCGCCCCCAGGGGTGTGCCTGGTGCAACACCCACAGCCCCGAGAGGCCCTGCCTCTGGCCTGTTTCCTTCCAGGGCAGACGGGCCGATGGCCGCATGGCACGGGGTCTGCCAGGGACGTAACGCATGTGACCCCCAAGCTGCCCTGGGCCAGGGCTGGCCGAGCGTGCGGCAATGCCATGTGGGAGGGTTGTCCAAGGAGATGAAGAGGAGGAGGGAGAGAGGGAGGGAGGGGGGGAAGAAGGGAGAGAGGGGGGAGGGAAGAAGGAAGGGGGAAGAGAGGGAGGGAGGAAGGAAGGAAGGAAAGAATGAAGAGAGGGAGGGGGAGACAGGGAGGGAGGGGGAGGGAGGGAGGAGGGGAAGGAAGGGGAAGGAAGGGAGGGAGGGGGGAGAGAGGGAGGAAGGGAGGGAGGGGAGAGATGGAGGGAAGAGATGTAGTCACATAGGGGTGGGTTGGGGTCAGTTTCCTAAAAGGGACGATCAGAGAGGCACAGCATTTTATCCGGGAGAGGGTTCTATCGTCTGAAACAGTAACACACGGGCCGGCGGAGTGCTGGCGGTGATTAACCGGGGAGCGTGCTCTCTCCGCGGTGTCCGTGACGGATGGCTGCGCCCCTGCCATCCACGCTCAAGGAGGCCCCTCAATGGCGTCGGACACGTGCAGGCTTGTTCAGGGAGAGCGGTGACAGCACGAATATGTACAGAACGAGACCAATTCTGCAGAAATGGCGTGTGAAGTGCACATTTATTATAGAAAGACTGCGAGGAAACATAAAAAGTTAAACAATGATTAGCTCTGGGCAAGGGAATTACAGACATTTAATTTAGCTTCATACTTGTCTTCGTGTTTACACGAATAGGAATTTATTTTTATATTATAAGGCCCCGATATGAGTGGAAAAGTGAATGGAAAAATGTGAAAATGGGGAGGACTTGGGCCCTGGCTGGTGTGGCTCAGTGGATAGATCTTGGGCCCAGGTTTGATTCCAGTCAAGGGCACAGGCCCGGGTTACGGGCTTGATTTCCAGTGGGAGAGGGGTGTGTGCAGGAGGCAGCTGATCGATGAATCTCTCATCATCGATGCTTCTTTATCCCTTCCTCTGGCAATGGACACGGTTGTTTCCTTGTCTTGGCTGCTGTGGATGCTGCTGCCGTGAACATGGGGGTGCGTATATCTTTTCACGTTAGTGTTCTCATCAGCCTTTGGGTAAATGCCCCAAGTGGAGCTGCTACTTTTATTTTTTGAGGAAACCTCACTGCGTCCAGAGGGGCTGCCCCGTCCACACCCCGGCAGCAGTGGGTGTGGGTGAGGGTGAGGGTGAGGGTGTGGGTGAGGGTGAGGGTGTGGGTGTGGGTGTGGGTGAGGGTGTGGGTGAGGGTGAGGGTGTGGGTGAGGGTGTGGGTGAGGGTGAGGGTGTGGGTGAGGGTGTGGGTATGGATGTGGGTGAGGGTGTGGGTGAGGGTGAGGGTGAGGGTGTGGGTGAGGGTGAGGGTGTGGGTGAGGGTGAGGCTGAGGGTGTGGGTGAGGGTGTGGGTGAGGGTGTGGGTGTGGGTGAGGGTGTGGGTGTGGGTGAGGGTGTGGGTGAGGGTGAGGCTGAGGGTGTGGGTGAGGGTGTGGGTGAGGGTGAGGGTGTGGGTGAGGGTGTGGGTGTGGGTGAGGGTGTGGGTGTGGGTGTGGGTGTGGGTGTGGGTGTGGGTGAGGGTGTGGGTGAGGGTGTGGGTGAAGGTGAGGGTGTGGGTGTGGGTGTGGGTGAGGGTGTGGGTGAGGGTGAGGGTGTGGGTGTGGGTGAGGGTGTGGGTGTGGGTGAGGGTGTGGGTGTGGGTGAGGGTGTGGGTGTGGGTGAGGGTATGTGGGTGTGGGTGAGGGTGAGGGTGTGGGTGAGGGTGAGGGTGAGGGTGTGGGTGAGGGTGTGGGTGAGGGTGTGGGTGTGGGTGTGGGTGAGGGTGTGGGTGTGGGTGAGGGTGAGGGTGAGGGTGTGGGTGAGGGTGAGGGTGAGGGTGAGGGTGTGGGTGAGGGTGAGGGTGAGGGTGAGGGTGAGGGTGAGGGTGTGGGTGTGGGTGAGGGTGAGGGTGAGGGTGTGGGTGAGGGTGAGGGTGAGGGTGGGGGTGAGGGTGAGGGTGTGGGTGAGGGTGTGGGTGAGGGTGAGAGTGTGGGTGAGGGTGAGGGTGAGGGTGGGGGTGAGGGTGTGGGTTAGGGTGAGGGTGAGGGTGAGGGTGAGGGTGTGGGTGAGGGTGAGGGTGTGGGTGAGGGTGTGGGTGAGGGTGAGGGTGTGGGTGAGGGTGAGGGTGTGGGTGAGGGTGTGGGTGAGGGTGTGGGTGAGGGTGTGGGTGAGGGTGTGGGTGAGGGTGAGGGTGTGGGTGTGGGTGTGGGTGAGGGTGTGGGTGAGGGTGAGGGTGTGGGTGTGGGTGAGGGTGTGGGTGTGGGTGAGGGTGAGGGTGTGGGTGAGGGTGTGGGTGTGGGTGAGGGTGTGGGTGTGGGTGAGGGTGTGGGTGAGGGTGTGGGTGAGGGTGAGGGTGAGGGTGTGGGTGAGGGTGAGGGTGAGGGTGAGGGTGTGGGTGAGGGTGAGGGTGAGGGTGAGGGTGAGGGTGAGGGTGTGGGTGAGGGTGAGGGTGTGGGTGCACATTTTAGCACTTCCCGCGGCACCCCGGGTTCCACGGCACCCCAGCTGAAAACCGCCGGTGACGCCGGCAACCCCGCCGGGCCCTCGGCGTCCTCCCCTGTGAGCCTCCTGCGAGCTGCGCGGGGCGGCCCGTCTGTCCCCAGCCCCTCGGACCCTCTCGTCACAGCCTCTCGCCATCTGTGCCGGCCGGTGCCACCTGCCATGTGGGCCGTGGGTACGAGCCCGGGGGGAGGGGAGCGTCTGTCCGAGCCTAATGCCCCGCACACATCCGACACGCTGGTCCCCGCTCTGGACGCCTGTGGCATCTCCTGCCTCGTGAGCGGCGCCTCCATTATGCCTGCTCACAGCTGTTCCGCTTCCCATCCATTTAGGGAGCGCTCAGGCCCGTTTTCAGAATCGCCGTCATTTCCCGTAAAACATCTGATCTGCATGTTGTACTCAACAGCCCGCGTCACATGACGGCGAGTGAGCCGGCGGCCTGTGACCCCCGGGAGGCTGCGGGCCCGGTGGTGACGGCTCCCACCCGCGGCTTCCACATCACGAACACAGGCCCCGAGGACAGGCTGCTGTACATGCGTGTCACCTGCGGCCCAGCACCCCGTATCCTCCCAGCGCCCCGAGCTCCCCTCAGCAGGAGGGGCAGGTGTCCGAGCTCTGGCTCCACGCCCCACCGACCGCTTCTCTGGGACCTCACGCCCCCTCCGTCACCGGGAGGGATGGCCGCCGCGGGCCGGCTCAGAGCCCACCCCTCCCATGGGGGAAGGCCCCGGGGACCCCGAGAGGCCACCAGACCCCCCTCTCCGGGAAAGCCAAGAACAGCTCGTCTCGGCTGGCCTGTGGGCACGGGGCTGGCGACAGACCCCCTCCTGTTATAAGAAGAAAAGGTTTCCATTTCTTTTTCTTTCTTTTTTTTAAATACATTTTATTGATTTTTTACAGAGAGGAAGGGAGAGGGATAGAGAGCTAGAAACATCGATGAGAGAGAAACATCAACCAGCTGCCTCTTGCACACCCCCTACCGGGGATGTGCCCGCAACCAACGTACATGCGCTTGACAGGAATCGAACCTGGGACCTTTCAGCCTGCAGACCGAAGCTCTACCACTGAGCCAAAGCGGTTTCGGCTCGATTTCTTTATATAATAAACGTAATAAATGCTCACTAAGGTAAGGTGACCAGACGTCCTGATTTTCCACAATTTGTCCCATGTCCCACGGCGTTTTAAAAAAGTTAAAAAAAAAACACTTTTTTTTAAAACTCCACAGGACAAATTGTTAAAAATCGGGACTTCCCGCCAAAAGCGGGAGGCCTGTCACCTTACACGAAGGCCGTCCGGCCGGGACCGGACGCGGACGCAGACGCAGACACGGCCGCCTAAAGCATCGCGCGGCCCCCGCTCCTCCCCCGGGCGCTCGGTCAGAGGCCTCTGGCTTTTAAAAGGCGCCTCTGCCGTGCTGCCCTCCTGCAGACGCCGGTTTCCCCCTAATGTTCGATCACGTGGACGCCCCGTGTTCTGAGGAGGCGGCAATAGCATCATTTTAAACAGCCACATGGCGCCTTGCGAATCTATTATTTCCCAACCGTTTCCCGGGGGCCGGGCATCTCAGCTGCAGGTCATTTGTCTCCGGCAATAACGGGCGAGCGAATGGGTGCAGCCGCCAGGTGATGTGCTTGGAAGTTAACCGTAACCATAGCGGGAGCGCCTCTTCTCCGCCCGGCTTCCAGCAGTTTCCACGTGGCCAATTTGCGGTAGGATTTCAAGGTCAAATATCCGTCCCCCTGTGCCAGGCCCGAGAGGCTCAGGGGTTGAGCCTGTACCTATGAACCTGGAGGTCAGGGTTCGATTCCCAGTCGGGGCACACGCCCGGGTTGTGGGCTTGATCCCCAGTAGGGGGCGTGCAGGAGGCAGGCGATCCATGCTTCTCTCTCATCATGGATGTTTCTATCTCTCTCTCTCCCTCTCCCTTCCCCTCTGACATCAATACAAAAATAGGAAATCCATAAAAAATATATTTAAAAAAAATTAGTCCATTCATTTGCCCACTCACTCCTCAGCTATTGTTGTGACATCTGTGCGTCCGGTGACACCACGGAGCACACCGAGGGGGGAGGGGGGGCGTGGTCGGACACTCCCAGGCCATCTCTGTTCACGTATAAGGTGAAGGGGGACGGGGAACTGGCCCATCACCGAAGCTGGTGCCCCTGGCTGCCGTCCCCCACGGTGTAATTACAGAGACGGATGCTAATTGTTAACTTGGTTAAGGAATGTTAACTTAGACAGATGAACCTCTCCTCTCAGACTAATTAGCTATGCAAACAAACACCCACTTCCCTCCCCAGGGAGATGGATGGGAACTTTCCGCCCCGAGCCTGTCAGGCCGCCCTATTTGTTAGTGGTTTCCACTTCAGCGCCCTCGCTTCACAAAAGCAAATGACACCATAAAGCAGCGCCATAAACCGTGGCTGGGAGAACACCCTCTGGTTTTGGAGGAATGAAGCCCGGCTCTGATGCTGGAGACAAAGACGCAGCTTGGCGGGGATGGCGGGCTGCTCCCAGGTGAAGGGGGCTGAAGGGTTTAAGGGACAGTGGGTTCCAAGGGACACATTTCCAAGGTATTTATTTATTTTTAATATATTTTATTGATTTTTTACAGAGAGGAAGAGAAAGGGATAGAGAGTCAGGAGCATCGATGAGAGAGAAACATCGATCAGCTGCCTCCTGCACACCCCCTACTGGGGATGTGCCCGCAACCAAGGTACATGCCCTTGACCGGAATCGAACTCAGGACCTTTCAGTCCGCAGGCCGACGCTCTATCCACTCAGCCAAACCGGTTTCGGCTCAAGGTATTTATTTCCAATCCTCACCTGAGAACACTTTTCCATTGATTTCTAGAGAGAGTGGGAGGGAGGGGGAAAGAGAGAGAGAGAGAAACATGGATGTGAGAGAGACACGTCCATTGGTTGCCTCCTGCATGCGTCCTGACCAGGGACAGACACCGAACCTGCAACCCAGCTTGACCGGGCGGAATAGAACCCAAGACCCTCTGGACTGTGGACTGATGTTCTAACCACTGTTCGGGGCTCCAAGTTATTTACTTTTTTAAAATCCACTGAGCTGAACCAGTCAGGGCCAAGTTATTTTTTACTTAAAGCCTAGCCCTTTGGTATAAAAGAACAGGTCCTATCAAGCAGAGGTGATTTTTTTCTTAAATTATGAAGTTGATGGAAAAAGGAAATACATTCCAATTTATACACTCTTTGGCCAGCAATTCCCAAAGTGTGACAAGTGTTTTATTTATCTACCATCTAATTATGTCTATTATCTATCTACCTATCATCTATCTAGCTATCTGTCATCTATCTATTATGTACCTCTATCTATCTATCTATCTATCTATCTATCTATCTATCTATCTATCATCTATCTATCTATCTATCTATCTATCTATCTATCTATCTATCTATCTATTTTTTAAACCTCTGCTGCTGTGTGTCTGTGGCTGCACATAGTAGGTACTCAGCCAACCTCTGTCAATCCAGGTACCACATACGTCATAGATGACCAGGCGGAGGCTCAACACGGCTGGACGGCCAGCTTGTCAAGGGGCTGCAATGGGAGGGGAGACCGCCCCACCCCGAAGGCTCCTGGCTCCCCTTGGGCGGAGGCTGGGTGGGGGCTTGGGGCTCCCTCTCTGCACCTCCCCCCCCCAACCTCCGCGTATCCAGGGCTGCCTCAGCCCCGCTTGCTGACCACTGGACTGCATTTCCCTGGTGACTTCTGTCCAGGCGCCTCCCTACCCTTGGAGCCCCTGCAGGCCGGGGTGCCATGGGGAGACCCCACGGTCCTCTCCAGAGTCCGGGTTCCCTTTGGTGTCTGTCAAACCGGCTATTTCCGGCATGAAGGCTCCGTCTCCCAGACCTCAGTTTCCATCGGCTTCATCCAGATTTAGCTGTGACCCCACAATCCCCCTCCCCTGTCCTGAACATTGTGTATTGGCCACATGCTAGGCCACCTGCTGGAACTGCAAATTCTCTGGCCCCGACCCCGACCCCCCAGCAGACGCTGGTGCAGCCGCCCTCCCGGCTAGCGGAGGTGGCTCGGGCACACAGGAGTCTGAGAGCCGCCCCCTCGGTCCCTTCCTGCCAGTTTCCTCCCTCGGGCTCCGGCGGGGCCTCCTGCCAGACCCCGAGGGGCCCCGATACCCCCAGGTGGGCCCTTGCCTGGGGCAGGTGTGCAGCAGGCAGCCTCGGGGAGAAGCAGCGAGGCCTGCGGCTGGGCCTCCGGTAACTTTCCATCAGCTTGAAGCCACAGCTCTGGCTCTGTCCTCGGGCTCGGCGGCAGTCCTGTCTCGGGTCACGTGGGCCCGTGGCTGCCAGCTCCCTGCGTGGCCGCCGGCCAGCCCCCGAGTGTGCCCTCAGGCCCCGGGGCGCTCCTGTCTTCCTCCTCCTTTTTAGTTTTTAGCACGTGTTTATCTTCCAATTACAGCGGCATGCGTGTGATATGACGTCAGGTGTGTGCTGGGGAGCAGGCACAGCATCACCCACTCAGCGCCCGCCCCATAGAGCCCGCACCCGGCCTCCTGCACCCTGCCCCGGCACAGCTTTAGGACTGCATGGACGGTGTTCCCTGTGCCGCGTTTCACACCCGGGACTGCTCCGGGACCACCAACTCCCACTTCTTCATCCCGCCCTTCCCCCAGCCCCGCCTCCCCTCTGGCGCCCTCACATGTCTCCGTGTCCGAGTCTGAGTCTGTTCTGCTTGCCCATTTATTTTGCTGTTTAGATCCCCTTGTTGGTCAATGTGTTTTCCTGAGCAGACACAGAGCATGATGGTAGATGTGTTTTCATTGCCATTTTACCCAGAGACGCGGCCAGAGCCGGGACCTTCTATTTGACGTCGTGTCCTCACACCCTCCCTCTGGGCTGCGGGCTGGTCGGTGCGGCGTGTGTGTCTGCTGCAGCCACAGGCAGACCCATTTCACCGTCCACCAGGCGCACCCGCCACGGGAGAGCAGGACGTGCTGCTGACGACGCAGGGCTGGTCTCCCGGCCCAGCTCCCACCTCGCCTGCAGGTGAGAAGGCGCCCAGAACCCCAGAACCAGTGGCGGAGGGTATGCTTGCTCGGCTGACCCCTGTGTCAGCAGGAGCTTGTTGAGCGTCGACCTGTGAACCAGGAGGTCACGGTTCGATTCCCAGTCAGGGCACAGGTGTGTGTACTGACGACAGGCTGTGGTTTGTGAGACAGCCGGCCTCGTGTGGGCGGGGCCCTGGGCTCAGGAGCCTTCGTGGGACGTTGGCCATTGAATAACGGAAGCTTTGAACACGCCCAGAGTCACGTACACGTGGACTGTAATCTCCCAGGACGGATGGTCGCTGGGATCAGCAGGAGATGCTGTGACGATCCGCGAGACCCAGTAGCTTCCTAACGGACTGTCCTCCGGGCTGCGACGCGGCATCTTAGAAAAATGCAGCATTCCAGCGCCATCTGGGAGGCGTCCCCAACCAGATTATGTACAAACCAAGTTTGCTATTGACTTGCCCGGATCCGAGCGGAATCAATTATGCGTTATTGTTGTCTCTGCTGGCACTGCCAAGCGCGGGACAGCCACGGGCCTGCGCCATAAATCGCCGAGCCTGATTCGCATGGGTGCGTGGTGGTGGTGGTAGGGGAACAGCGCTCAATCAGTGTGTTCTGTTTGGATATATTTTCCTGTGCAGAGAGCAAGTCTCCCCATTCCCCTGGGATCCATGGCTCTCGGGGCTGGGCCCGGAGTGTGGCGCTGGGGGTTGTGGGTCCCCGGAGCACCTTGGCTTGTAGAGAGAGGAGGCAGACCCAGGTGATTGCCCTTAAAGCTATTTTTTAAATAAATAAATAAATATATATTTCAGAGAGAAAAGGAGAGGAAGGGAGAGAGAGAAACATCAATAATGAGAGAGAGTCATGGATTGGCTGCCTCCCGCACGCCCCTCTACTGGGGATGGATCCCACAACCCGGGCCTGTGTCCTGACTGGGAATCGAACTGTGACCTCCTGGTTCACAGATTGATGCTCCCCCCCTGAGCCACGTGGCAGGGCTGTCTCTTGTCCTTAATGTGTCCCTTCCGCGAACACCCTGAGCATCCGTGTGAGTCCGGTTCTCGTGGTGAACTGCCGTGGTCCAGGAACGATGCATCTCTTTCGAGCTTGTCCGATGCGGTGGTTGCAGGAAAACATGGCTCTTGGACTCGCTGCCCTTTGAGTGGGCGAGGCTGACACCTGAAGAATGCCCCCTACCCCCCACTTTGCGCCTTCTGTGCGGTCTATGAGACGTCCCCAGGCCCAGAGGCTTGGCCAGCAGCAGGAAGCCGGCTGCGGGGGGCCCTTCCCTGAGTGACAGCCCAGTCCCAGGCCTCCACCGTCATCAGGCGTCACAGCGAGAAGCATCCTCAGGGCCGAGCACCCGCCATTCACCGGGAAATCGCGGGTCCCCTGGGTGCTTTCCTGAGCACACATGTGGGAGTTTCTTTCCCAAACGCGGTGACGCTTCCTCTCACCAAACACTGGGGACCATATAAACTCCGGGTCTCCCTGGTGAGCAGATCCCTGGGGGAAGAGCTATTTTGATGAACTGAGACAATGCCAGGTGCCAATCGGTACTATGAACGTTGCATCTCTTACGCACCCGCCAGCTCTTCTGGGTACAGTTTCTAACGGAATCTTACAGCGTCACTGCAAGGGCGATGCTATGATGCTCTTTGTGGCCCATTTTATAGACGGGAAACAAGGCTGAGTTGATTGGCAGGGCTCAGGCCTCACGGCAGGTGAGGGTCTGGGGCAGGCTCTCCTCTCAGAGGCCAGTCCCACCACATCATAACCGCAAGAGTTTCACTGAAAGGTGGATGGAACTTGGGGACTTGACAAGGGCTGAGTCATATATGTCATCACCTGTTGGGAATGGCTGAAGGCATTTCCCCAAACCTGAAAGGGATGATAGTTTGCTGCCAGACAGCGCAGGGCATCGTAATCTACATGTTATTGCCTCCTCCTGGCCAAACACCTGAACAGCTGAGGGCAATTCCCCAATCTGACAATGCTTCTGTAAACCCTACCCTTGGAAGTGTGCTATTTCCACCTTATCTTGGGAAAAATTGTGTTAATAAAAAGCAAGGGGTCCTGAGACAAAGAGAACTTGGTTTCTTTAAGCCAGGCTCCTCTGACCCCTAATACCTTTCAAAATTATTTTTCGTCTCTGGACTCTTATTTTGGGTACACACAGCCTTTCTCCAGATTGCTGTACCCTGCTAGATGCCAGAACAAGAACCTCCTTCCTCCACTTGCTTCTGATGCCACTAGCGGCAGAGTTGTGCTCTCAGTAGCTAAGAGGAGAACAGGGAACATGACATTCAGCCTGTTCTGAGCAAGACTAAGAACTGTGCCTGGAAGTGTTATTTACAGTGTACACTGAAATCCTTAAACTCGGTAAATATTTATGTAAACACAGCCCCTACTGAAGATTTAGAAGTTCTGTGTGAAGGCTGTTCCAGAAATTAATAACTGAATAATTCTTCTTACATTACAAATGTGTGATGTGGCCCAGCTGGTGTGGCTCAGTGGTTGAGCATCAACCTATGAACCAGGCAGTCACGGTTCGATTCTGGGTCAGGGCACAAGCCTGGGTTTCGGGTTCGATCCCCAGTGTGGGGCGTGCAGGAGGCAGCCAATGAATGATTTTCTCTCATCATGGGTATTTCCTATCTCTCTCCTTCTCCCTTCCTCTCTGAAGTCTATACAAAGATATATATTTTTAAAACGTAGACTATGAAGAAAGAAAAGTGATGGGAGAGTTTGCTCTGTGCTCCCCGCACTAGCTCAGCTTGACAGGAGGCCCTCCTGCGTGCTGTGCTGAGCGGGAGACACACGGGGAATGAGGGGAGTCCCCATCGTGTGTCCCATCAACACACCAGGTGGCGGGAGGCGGCCGGCTCTCTGGCAGCGGAGGGAAGGGAAGCGGGGCTCACTGAGGGTCTGGGCCACGCGGTGCCTGACACACACCTCCTGGAGCCCTTCCCGGGGGCCGTCGGTGCCTCTGTTTTACAGACGGGGCGCCCACGGCGCTCACCCCAGGTCACGTGGTGAGCTTGTAGGGTCAGGTTCAGGCCCTGGTGGAGAAAGCCAAGCCTTGCCCAGGACACCATGAGCCCCCGTTTCCCTTGCCTCCCCTCATGGAGGGCCAGGTGGGTGGGGTGGAAAGACAGGCCTGGCACAGAGAGGGAGAGGGGCGCTGGGGGAGGCGGTGGGGGCAGAGACCTCTGTGGGAGGGGATGTGGCCTGTGAGGGTTGTTCAGAAGGAGGATTACCCGTAAACAGACTTGGGGCGGGTGGCATTTTGCAGAGAGAACAACAGATGGAAAAAGACAGAGGCAGGAAGGCAGAGGGCCTTGCTGGGGAGTGACGGAGGGATAGGAGGTAGGCCCATAGCAGGTCTGTGCTCTGGGTGGGAGCCAAGCCCCGTGTTGGAATCCCACCAGCCTGAGTCTGAGCCCTGGCTCTGGTGTCACTCAGCCTGGTGACGGGTGAGGAGCCCTGGGATGGGGACTCGACTTCACGTCCACGGCGGCCCTCCTGGGATTTCAGTGGACACCTGGGTGATGGCCGAGGTCCTCCAACGTGGTAACTCAGGCTCCAGCCTTCTTCCTTGTGGGGTGGCGGCTCCTGACGCCCCTGTTCCTCCCGGCCAGCTCCCCTGTGGTCCAGTCACGCCCACGCCCTGCCTGGGGTCCAGCCCTGCCCCTGCTCAGGGCTGGCCGGCCATCAGCAGGCCGGGTTAGAGTCACAGGCTCCGGGCGCCCACAGGGAGAAGGGGCGGTGAGGGAGGGCTCCCTTCTCTGTGCCCCCCTTCCCTCCTTTATGGGATCGCCTCCTGAATCCCCAGTCACCCTCAGCCCCAAATCTCTCCTCCAGCCTCTGCCCTCCCGCCAGGAGGAGGAGACTGTCCCTGAGGCCTGTCTGGCCGGCACCTTGTGGAGTGGAGAGCTCTTGAAGGAAAAGCAATTAAGCAGAATCACCCCCAGCGCCTCTCCTCTCTCCTCCTTTCTCTCTGCTCCAGGTTGCTCTCCGGCCAAGCACTTTCTCTCCTAAAGGCCAGTCCGCGGTCTGTACTCACCACCACCCGCTCCCGCTCCCGCTCCCGCTCCCGCTCCTGGGAGGCGGCTCGGACGGGCGCCTGGAGGGCTGTGAGCGTTGGCATTGGTTTGGCTCCGGCTGCATCCTGCACACACGTTGGGGCAGCCGGCAGTGATTTGAATTCCCCCATGCTCCGGTCTTTCTTAGATCTCCCTGCTTGCTTCTCTGCCCCGGCCTCAGCACACCTGCTTTCAATCCTCGCTATCTTCCTTGATCTCCCCACGGAGACTCCTACGCCTGCTGTCTTCCCGCCCAGCTGCTGGCACAGAAACACCTTCACCGGCGGCTCGGAGACAACGGAACCTTCTCACTCCCACGGTCCTGCAGGCCGGGAGCCCGAGGCCAGGGGGCGGAGATTTGGGGTCCGAGGAGAGGCGCTCCCTGGCCACAGGGGTGTCTTCTCGCTGCGGCCTCACAGGCGGGAGCAGCCTCTTTCCTAAGGACACGAACCACCCCTCTCCCTAAGCCCCGCCTCCTCACGCCGTCACGTTGGGGTGAGATTTCAGCATGTGAATTTCGGGGGATGCTGTGATGGTCCCGTGTAGTTCAGGGTTCGGGCTCTGGAAGAGGGGCCGCAGACAAATGAAAGACGAGACAAGAAATCATAATTTGGAAATATTGGGGTACCGGGCGGGAGCCCAACTCAAGAGGCAGGAGTCTGCTTGGGCTCGGCCTCCCATCCTTTTATTCAGTTTGGGATCCACCTACAGCCCTCGGCAGGCCATTTCCAGTAGCAGGCAGACTATCTCATCAGTAAGGGTTCACACAACTGACAGGGGAAGTTGCCTCAGCTCCCATTGTCTAGACCGTGGTCCTGGTCGGCAAATGGCGGCTCTGGAGCCACATGCGGCTCTTTGGCCCCTGAGTGTGGCTCTTCCACAAAACACCGCGGCCTGGGCGAGTCCATGTTGAAGAAGTGGCGTTAGAAGTTAGAAGTGGCTCTCAGAAATTTCAATCGTTGTCCTGTTGATATTTGGCTCTGTGGACTGATGAGACATTGTACGGATGGACACATTCATAGTCTTGGAGAGCATGCCCTGTTAGTACAAGAAATGCCTATGAAACAGTATTTGTATAGTTCCCAGCGTTCAGCTGTCACAAAATAAAGCTACTGTGAATATTTATGTACATGTGTTTGTGTAAACACACGTTTCCTTTACTTATTTATTTTTTTATCTTGGGCAAATCCACCGGAAGGAGAGAGATGGTTGGGTCAGGTGAGTCACATGACATGGTCAGTGAATGTCTAACTTTAGGAGGAACTGCCAGCGGTTTTCCTGGGACTCGACCCCGTGGACTCCTCTCTCCCGTGGGAAAGGCTGCCGGGCCTGCACTCGGCCGGCATGTGCAGTGGCGGCGTGTGATCTTTTAGTCATTCCGGTGCGTTCGCACCGGCATTTCAGCACGCTTTAATTTGCATTTCCCTCATGGCTAATGGCGGTACGCATCCTCTATGTGCCTATGTGCCTGTCGTCCTGATGTGGTGCTCAGTGCCGCGTCTGCGCAAGTCCCATCTCCTTCAGGAAAATCGGGGTGTCTGGGCCCTCGTGTTTTTTATTTTTTATTTTTTTTATTTTATTGATTTTTTTACAGAGAGGAAGAGAGGGGGATAGAGAGCTAGAAACATTGATGAGCAAGAATCATCGATCAGCTGCCTCTTGCACACCCCCTACTGGGGATACGCTCGCAACCAATGTACATGCCCTTGACCAGAATCGAACCTGGGACCTTTCAGTCCGCAGACCGACGCTCTATCCATTGAGCCAAACCGGTTTGGCATCACTGTGCGTTTTGAGAGTTCCTCACATGCTCTGGAGGCCGGTCCTCAGTTAAGTGTGTGATTTATGAATTTTTTTTCCCCCCAGTCTGCAGCTTGGTTCTTTATTCTCTCAGTTTTAAGAAAATATATTTTTATTGATTTCAGAAAGGAGAGAGAGAAAAACATCAATGATGAGAATCATTGATTGGCTGCCTCCTGCACTATTGGGGATGGAGCCTGCAACCTGGGCATGTGCCTTTGACCGGAATCGAACCTGGGACCCTTCAGTCTGCAGTGGATGCTCTGTACACTGAGCCAAGCCAGCTAGGGCTGTTCTTTGTACTCGCGATAGTCTCACAGGACTGTGGCCCTCAGGAGGGGACGTGCTTTGCAAGGGCTTTGAGGGGGGGGACCTGTGGGGGAGCTGAGAGGAGCCTGCGGGACGTGTCTGACCCGGGCCGGCTCGGAAGGGCAGGGATTTCCAGACAAAGGAGCGGCGATCAGAGCCACCGCCGCGGCCGGAGGGCTGGGTCTCGTTTGCTTTTATGAAAATCACAGGCAAAATGAGGACGTCGCCTCGCTGGCCTCGAAGGTCACTTTCCTCCCGGAGAGCCTGCGATTCTCCGCACGCAGCCTCGTGGGCACCGGCTAAGGAGCCTGGGCCGTGCACGCAGGCCTTCCCGGGAAACCCGGTTAATTGTATCTTAGCCAGAGAGTCAGCTCTCATTTGCGGCTTTGGGCTCTCGGATTGTCCCTTCCTGTGGGTTCCCTCCCTGAGCCCCTCACCCATTTACATCCCCTCTCCCCCCAAAAATCTGCCAGTCGTGTCAGAAGTGAGGGGGTGCACTGTGCAGTTGGCTAACCTTTGCAGGGCTGTCAACACTTTTAGGGGATGCCATTCTCAAAAATAAGCTGTGATGGCTAGAAACATGATAATAATGAAATTACTATTAATTAAAATGAAAGCAAATTAAAACTATGTGAGAGGGAGGATCACCCCCAGGCGGAGGAGGGGTTTTCTCTGCGGGAGGAGCAGCATTGGATGGCGGGCGGGCGCAGTGCTTGCCCAGGTCAGCGGATTCCGGGGGGTGGGGGGCGGCCAGGAGGGTCGCTCCTCCCCTCAGGGTTCCCAGGACTGGGCTGTGGCCTTGATTTTCAGAGGCACTTCTCCCCAGCACTGGGGGGTCCCGGCAGGAAAGTGAGGTGGCCAGGCCCGAGGGGTGACCCCGGAGCTCCCCGTCACCTACCAACGCCTTGTGGGCCTGGCCACGTGCCCAGACCAGAAGCTTAGAGGCTTTGAAGCTGCTTGGAGGCCCCTACACCCCAAAGTGAGGACCCGGAAGAAGCCCTGGCTGAGAGAGGTCACGTCTGGGGCTGGCTCCGGGTTGGAGGGTGAGAATGCAGGGGCGGGGGGGGGCGGGCAGCTGTCGGTAGCATCGGCACTGAATAGGCAGAAGGTGCGGCTGCTCGGTGAGCTGGTGTTTCAATTAGCAGCCTAGGCGCAGCTGTAATTGCCTATCACACCAGTTGGTCTTTGCCTCTAAAGACCCACTGAATTATCTTTGTTTACAACCTTCGAGGCAGCCCTAACTGGTTTGGCTCAGTGGACAGAGCGTCGGCCTGTGGACTAAAAAGGTCCCAGGTTTGACTCCAATTAAGGGCCTGTATCTTGGTTGCAGGAGGCAGCTGGTCAATGTTTCTCTCTCTCGCTCTCTCTCTCTCCTCTCTCTCTCCCTTCCTATCTGTGAAAAAGCAATAAGTTATTTACAAAACAAAACAAACAAACAAACAAAAAAACCCCACAACCTTTGGGATATGCAAAGAAGTGTCCTTAAAGAAAGATGACTAAGGAAAATCACATGTTTGTGGCAAAAAAAAAAAAAAGCCAAAAAACCAAAACCCTTTCCTCTGGCTGACAGCCTGGCAGGGGCTCTTTGAAGGGTGTGGGACCCGCTGCCAAGAGGCGGCAGGAGGACCCCTGGGGTGCCCAGGCGCCTGGAGAAGCGTCCTGTGCCGGGGTCAGGGTGTCGGGGCGTCAGGCTGGGGATTCACCCCGTGGGGTCACAGGCGCTCCAGCCAGGGCGTGCATGAGCCAGGGTCCTCCTGCTTCCCGCCGGTTAGGGCTGCCCCGAAGGTTTTAAACAAAATAACTCAGTGGATCTTCTGGGGCAAATACCAACCGGTGTGATAGGCAATGACAGCTCCGCCCAGGCTGCTAATTGAAACGCCAGCTTCCCGAGCAGCTGCATCTTCTGCCTGTTTGGTGCCGATGCTGCCGACAGCTGCCCCTGCATTCTCACCCTCCAACCTGGAGCCAGGCAGCCGGGGGCCCCAGCCAGCCCCGGGCAGCAGCAGGGACACCCTGGGATGTGCAGTCAGACCCCCACCGACTTCCTGTGTCCCTGCTGCTGGGGTGACTACCTGGGGGGTCTCCCTTTCCTGCCCAGCGGCCCTCACCTCGGGGACCGGCTGCCCTCTGACTTCCTGACAGTTCCGGGGCCCTAAGGTCTCTGCACCTCACAGCTGCCACCGGTCACACCGGGAGGCGGGGTTCCTCCGTCTTTCCGTGCGGGAGAGCCACAGGGATGGGACGGGCGCCTGCCCGCCAGGTCACACGGGCCGCATTGAAAGACGCCAAAAACCCACCTCAGGAAAGACAAGAAAATTAAGACCAGAGCAATATGAATATGGGGACAAGGTACCCGAGAGCTTATAAGATCGAAGTCATAAAATCATTGGCCTCTATAGTGATGCAATTATAACGGCCACCCCTCTAATGGCCTCACGGCAGGACCTCAGCTTCCTCACAGTATCTTCCCGCCAGCCCTGCCCGGTGTGGCTCAGTGGGTAGAGCATTGGCCTGTGGACTGAAGTGTCCCGGGTTCGTTCCCGGTCAGGCACGTACCTTGGGCCCTGGCCCTGGCTGGAGGCAACCCACAGGCATAGTTTTCTTCCATCGACGTCTCCCCCTCTCTTCCACTCTCCCTGAGAATCAATGGGAAAATAGCCTTTGGTGCGCATTAACAAACAAAAATACCGCATTTGCAGTCTGTGCAAATCCCGGCGTGGGTTTGCTTAGTAACACGCTTACCTCTTGTGTTCCTGCTCACCACGTGCTAAGAGGCTCAGTGAGGAGGGCAGCGTGCGGGCCATCTGGTGACCCCATTAAACATTCCCCGGAAGGTGATAATGACTGTGGTCTCACTGTCAGCGCCCAGACAGTCACAAGACAAACACAGGAAACCGCGGTCCCTCCGCGCCGGCGTCTCCCTGCGCGACGGCTCTGGGCTCTCTGATTAACGAGGCGCTCCTGGGCGTGGGGGGACGCGGGCCCTCGCCACGGCGCTGGTGTGGGCGCACCGGCACGCTGTGGGCTTTCACGGGGGTCACTGTCCAAAGGGACTGGAGGCTGTTCGGAGCCAGCGGCGGGGAGCCTTGAGGCAGACACCCACAGGCCCGCGCACACCGTGTTGGGGCGCCTGCACGGCATCGCTGTGGACTGGTCTGGTGAGGCCACGGGCGCCTTCCGTGGCAGATCCTGTGGGAATTTCCTCACGCGGCTGGTCCTAGTGGCAAGGAGGCGGGCGCTCGGGCGTTCAGGGCTTCCTTCCCGAGGGGCATCCCCTCCGCTCACACGCCATCGGCCACGGCCGGTCCACGGGCCATTTCAGGGCAGCTCCGTGCGGTCCCCCACGCGCCCCTCCACGTCCCACCAAGCTGCATGAGGACTGAGAGTCCCCGGAGCGGCAGCTCCCTGAGTGACAGCTGTCCCCGAGCCACACACGGAGCCGCACTCGGAGCTGTCACCGTGTCCGTGGTCCGGACGGTGGCCTTGCTTCCACAGAGAGAGGCTGAGGAGCAGGCTGCACCCAGGAAGAGGCCGAGCGGGCCCGCTGCTTCGCTGGCTCTCACGCCTGTGTCTTCCCCGTGGAGGGCCCTGGTCCTCACTGCGGGCATTGCCCCGTCTTTCCAGGAGAGCTGTCTGGAGCCCATTGCCTTGTCTTCAGGATGGTGACTCTCAGCGGGACACGGGGGCACAGACCGGGACTAGGCCTCACCCCGGCCCATTTCCAAACCTCCGTCTCTTCCTCCCTTTAGTGCTCTCTTCCCTGGGCCGCCCGCCCCAGCCATGCACCCACCCGGTGGCCTTGGCCTTCCAGGGGGCCCATGGGAGCAGCATGGGGTGGCGCAGTGCAGGGAATGGCAACCCCCAGCAGAGGGCGCTGTAGCCCCGAGCTATGGGTACCCAGAGGCCCAGCCCACAGCTCTCCCCGCAGAGGTGGTTCTCTGAGGGGTACACCTGCTCTGGCTCAGAGGCTGCCTGAGGAGGGTACAGCACCATGGCCCCGTGGGCTCCGCCAGCCTGTTGCCGTAGGAAGTAAACATCCATTTAAGGCTCCTCCCCCCGCTTCGTCAAACAGAGCTGGACGGGGATCCAGGGGTCTCTTTCCCCAAGCATAGAGCACTCGGTGGCTCCGTTAGAACTGCACCCTCCAGGTGGCTCCCACACTAGAGTGAGCGGTGCCGAGAAAAGCCCACCGAGCCCTGGGTCCCTGTGGGGTCGGGGTAAACGCGGAGTTCAGAGGTCAGCCAGCAGCGCCTCACTGAGCAGGCGAGCTGGCGCCAGGGACGGGAAGCCAAGCAAACTTTTTCTTTTTAAAAAAATATATTTATTGATTTTTTACAGAGAAGAAGGGAGAGGGACAGAGAGAAACATCGATGAGAGAGAAACAGGGAAACCGTGAGGCGGGCACATGTCTGTCACACCACCTCCTAACGGTATGCAAATGAGGGTGCGGAGACTTCTGTTCACTGGGACACATGGGTGGATATGTAGGTAGCCGCCTGTGTACAGAGATCGACGCGCATTACTGCATACCCTGTGTAACTTGCTCTTTAAACTTAAGACTTAGATGTCTTTTCATGTCCGCACAATAGGCCCATCTATTTCATCCTTCCCTCTGCTGTGTCTTGAATAATAACAGGGGAAATCAGAAATGCGTGGAGTAAAGCATTGAAATACATTTATTCATTCCCGCGATAAATATTCATGGAGTGTCGTCCACACTGAAGGCACTGGCCTTGGTGCTGGAGATAAGGAGGGAGCAGAAGTCCTTGGCGTTCTGGAGGGAGAAGCAATAAGCCGAGTGAGAAATGGGAGCACGTCAGCGGGCGGAGAACCATGTGGGGTGAGCGGGCGAGGCTGCGTGGAGGGAGGTCCGTCTTCCCAGTGGGGTCGGGGAGGACCCTCCCTCCGAGGAGGGTGCATTGGCACAGAGACACGAAGGAAGCTGGGAGTGAGAGGACAGGCCGGGAAGAGGGTCCTGGCACCCAGGGGCGCTGGCAGGTGGCTGGCAGCCAGCTCTTAGAGCCATTGTGTGCCGCACTGGCTGCATCCCACCGTGTGAACACGCCCACCGCCGCGCATGTGGAGCCACCAACCTGATGCCCCTGAATGTGGACTTGGGAAGGCACTATGTCACTAACCTTCAGTGTCTAAAGAAGGTGGTTTTTAAAATCCTGGTTTGGCTTTCTGTGGAGGAAATCCTTGCCTAAGGACACACAGTTGGTGAGCAGCTGAGCTGTACCATTAACTGTTGGCTGATAGACTTTGGGTGTGTGGATAGATGGGTGGATGAATGGGTGAATGAATAAATGGGTGGATGGATAGATGGATGCACAGATGGATGGATGGATGAATAGATGGTAGATGGATGGGTAGATAGATATTTGAATGGTTGAATGGAAGGGTGGATGAATGGATGGATGGAGGGATGGGTGGGGGAGTGGAGGGATGGGTGGATTAAGGGATGGATGAGTGGATGGAGGGATAGATGGACAGATCTTCCTAGGAAACAAGGAAACACGTGCCTCCTGATGGAAGGAGCAGCCCAGTGCAGTGTGGGCGGGCTGTGTGGCTGTGTCGGTGAAGTGGCACAGAGCGCCAGGGGCTGGGCTTTGAGATGCACCCTTGCCCACTGGCATGGATCACTGGGTAACCTTCTCACCCAGACACCCTGCAGAATAAAGCTGGTCACCAGGCATTTCTCCGCCTCTCCGATGCAGCCTTCCTTCATTGTGGAAGCATCAGTACCTGAAGGTGAATCTCTAAAAAGGCTTCTTCAAAGCCTGTGTGGCTCTGGAGGGGAAGAGGCCCTTCTGGTGGCGGAAACATAACTGCCATCTGCACCCTCCCTGCTTCATCTCCGGACCAGAGCCATCCAACGCTCAGATAGTCAAAGCCTCAAATTAGCTCCCAGATAACGGCGAAAGGCAGCCGTCCTTCACCCGATAAGGAGCGCGGAGGATGAGTTAGTCAATGCCCGGGGCACCTGCTTGGAATGCAGGAGCTCTGCCCCCGGAGGCCGGAGGCCGGCTGAGCAGCCTGCCTCCCCCTGCAGGAAGGGTGCTTGGCCTTGAACCAGGCTGGCCACAGCAGCACTGAGCCCAGTGCCCGCCGCCCCCTGTGCGGCCACCTGCTGGTTGCAGCCCCTGGTGGAGCCATCCGCCCCACGGGCACTGCCATCACACACCTTACAGGGCACCGCCTCGGGCTCCGCTCGGCATCTCATGAGCATCCTGAGTCAGCTCTTCACAAGCAGGAAACTGAGGCCTAGGGCGCGTGAGGGGCTGTTTGGACACCTCAGTCCTTGGGGCTTTTGGAGGGCACATTGACATGGTGTGTTAGAGGGGAGACAGGCTGGACTTGGCCCTGGATGGCATTGCCCAGTGGTTAGAGCGTCATCCCCAGCCACCGAAGAGTCACAGTTTCCATTCCCAGTCAAGGGTGCACACCTTGGATGCCAGTTCAATCCCGGCCCCAGTCGGGGTGCGTGCAGGAGGCAGCCCGTCGATGCAGCTCTCTCAGGGCCCAGCAGGTGGGGTGGCGGGCGTGGGAACGAGCCCCCCGGCCTCCAGGATGCCCAGCGGCGGGGCTCTGAGAACCGTCACCACGTTTGCACGGAGGCCACGTCTCCCACGTGTGGCTCTCGGCCAGGAAGGCCGGTGCCCCGGGCCCCGAGGCGGGCTCTCTGCGGGGAGACACGGGCCTGCGCTCCCCGCGGCTGTGGCTGAGGGCCCCTTCCTCAGGCTGCACCCCGCCTGGGAGGCTCCTCTCTCCGTCAGTCCTCACAGGCTCCACGCCCCCTGGCGTCGCCTCGGAGACGCGGACAGGCACAGGTGACTCCTCTGTTTCGTCTGCCGCCCGGCTGTTGTCAGAGGCATGCTGGTCGCCACCAGTGACCCCAGGCCATTGGGAAGGCAATGTCTCCATAATATTTTCAAAAATGAATCTATGTTTGTTTGTTTTTAAATACATTTTATTGATTTTTTTTTTTTTTCTGAGAGGAAGGGCGATAGAGAGCTAGAAACATCGATGAGAGAGAAACATGGACCAGCTGCCTCCTGCACACTCCCTACTGGGGATGTGCCCACAACCAAGGTACATGCCCTTGACCGGAATCAAACCTGGGACCCTTCAGTTTGCAGGCCGACGCTCTATCCACTGAGCCAAACCGGTTTTGGCTAAATCTATGTTTTATTCCCAGCATCTTCCTACTCCCCCTGAATGCGTAGAGCTGGGAAGGTTAATTTAGCCAAAATGCAGAGAAAGTGCAGCCAAGGCTTCCGTCCGGAAGCGGCGGTGGCGCTGTGAGGAGGGTTAGGGAGGACCTAGGACACCGATCTCCTTGCTCAGAGAGGAGAGGAGACTGCTGGGTGCTGGCTGCGGAGTCGGAGGGAGAAGCCAGGGTCCAAAAGGCTTGTGCTCTGCCCTCCCTGCCCTGAGGACTTCGGCAGGACGGCAAGGAAGAGGGATGGTCAGACCACTAACGAGCCTGGGCCCGGCCGGCGTGGCTCCGTGGTTGAGCATCGACCTAGGAGCCAGGAGGCCAGGTTTGATTCCCGGTCAGGGCACAGGCCCCGGTAGTGGGCTCCATCTGCAGTCGGGGGCGTGCAGGAGGCAGCTGACCAATGACTCGCTCTCATCGTTGATGTTTCTCTCCCTGCCTTTCCCTTCCTCTCTGAAATCAGTAGCATATATTATATAAATAAAGAACCCTGGGTATGCTAGAGCAGAGGGCAGAGCCGGTGCCTGGCTGGGCCTAGCCAAGAGGCCAGCCTGGCCCCCACCCATGCAGTGCGGCATCTTGAGGGTAGGAGTCCAGGTGAGGGTGGGAGTGGGGGTGGGTCTAGGCAGAGCAGGCTTGACCCAGTCCCACTGAGACACCTGCAGTCCGGGAGCCCCGGGCAAGAGCCTCTGAAACGTCCCGGTCCCTGAGAGGTAGTTTCCCGTGAGCAGGGCGCCCTGCGCCTCTGTCTGCGCGGCCTGGCTGCCCGCTGCAGGCGGACGGAGCAGGTGGCAGAGGAGGCTGCTCGCTGCACAAGGGGCCCTTTGAGCTGAGGCCGGTCCCCGGAGTTTTCCCAGCAGGAGGCGGGGCGGCGGGGACCGGGCTGGAGGCCGAGTGCCATGCCCAGGGGACAGACAGACGGGGCTTTGTGCAGAGCGGGTGGCAGTCAGGGCGGCTGCCGCTGCTGGGGTTGGGGGCAGGGATCTGAGTTGCCTAATCCTGGGATGAATTTCCGGCCTGTACTTTTCTGAAGTGCCAGATAAAGGTGCTTATCTCTCTTCCCCCTAATTGAATAATTATGGTGTCGGCGCCGTTTTCATTATTGTCACTCAGTACACGCTTCTGCCGACTTACAGCAACGGCCCATTTTCATAGACTCGCGTGAGGCCCTGAGCTGAGGGCGCCCGTCTGCAGGGACGCGCAGGGCCCGCCGGGGGGCGGTGGGAGTGCTGACCCCCTGTGACCCGGGGAACTCGGGGGGCACTTGGAGGCCGGGGTGCCAGGCCCGGGAACCGCTGTGGGGGCCCCTGGCCTGGCCTGGGGTTTGTCTCTTTGCTGGCTGGCCTCCTGCCGGTCGCGCTTCGTCTGAATAATGGCTTTTCCCATTGCGTGTGGCAGATTTTTCTTCATCTTTCTAATCTGTATTATGAGAGAGCAGAAATGAAATTTCCCCGTTAGCTCGCCTTTTACGTGAAAAATGGCTCCTCTGAGTCAGACACAAGGGAGGACATCTTTCAAAGGGTAATGACCCCTCTTCCGTCTCATGGCAGCTCCCTCGTTTCCTGGGGAGAGGAGGGCACAGTCCACGTTTTTCCGTGGGGTCTCACTCCCCACGGAGGACACGTCTACCCAACAGCCTGTGGGCGGGACGGCTCGGACCCTCTGGCCTTGAGAATGGCCATCACCAATACATGAACAACTACGTGTCTGCGAGGATGTGATGAAAACCATTCAAATGTTCCCAGACCGGGGGAAGAGAGACGGAGTCAACTAGCCATGAGGGCTGGGCGGGAAGGTGCCCTCGTCTGAGGCGGCCACGGAGGGCAGCCACGACAGGGCCTTGTCCGTGGGGAGACAGGGGAAGCCGGGCTGCAGAGGGAGCAGGAAGCACAGATCCCGGGAGAGGGATGCTGCCCTCGCCAGGCTTCGTGTCCTGACTGCACTGAGGATCCAAGGGCCATGTTTCCACTCTGCCCATAGCTCCCACAACACCTGCTCTTAGGAGTAGACGTCCGTACCGGGCAGTGAGCGGCCGCTCTGGCCAGCAGGCACTGGACAAGGCCCGGCCCCTCGCCCTCCCCTTTCTCAGCACCTCCCTCGCTCTGCTGCCTCCTTTTCTTCCTTCCCAACGTGCCAGCTGCCCTGGGTGGCCACAGCAGGGGTCATCAGAGACACGCTGCCAGTGATCTTCGGAGAAGAAGCCCAAGCCTGCCGGAAAGCCAGTCCCAGCACGTTGTAATTGCAAGAGTTTCACCGAAAGGTGGATGGAACTTGGGGACTCAGCTTGGGGACTCAGCCTGTTGGGAATGGCGGAAGGCATTTCCCCAAACCTGAAGGGGGTGCATAAATTGATTGTTTGCTGCCAGACAGCTCAGGGCATCTCAATCTACATGTTATTGCCTCCTGTTGGCCAAATACCTGGACAGCTGAAGGCAATTCCACAATCTGATAATGGATTCTGTACCTAACCCTCCCCTTTGATGTGTATATCTCCACCTTGCCTTAGGATAATTTGTGTTAATAAAAAGCAAGGGATTCTGAGACAAGGAGAGCTTGGTTTCTTTAGCCAGGCTCCTCTTCCCCCTCTCCCTGCCCTAATGCCTTTCAAAATTACGTTTCATCTCTGGACTTACTTAATTTGCACACAGCCCATTCTCCAGATTTTCTGAACTCTTCTTGATGTTGGATTGAGACCACCGGCATTACAAGGTCCCAGGAGGGGAATTTCCAAGGCTCCGCTTGCTTGTGCCTTGGTTACAATGCATATAATTTGCCGGGACCGGTTTGGCTCAGTGGATAGAGCGTCGGCCTGTGGACTGAAAGGTCCCAGGTTCGATTCCGATCAAGGGCATGTACCTTGGTTGCGGGCACATCCCCAGTATGGGGTGTGCAAGAGGCTGCTGATCGATGATTCTCTCTCATGGATGTTTCTAGCTCTCTGTCCCTCTCTCTTCTTCTCTGTGAAAAATCAATAAAATATATTAAAAATAAAATAAAATAAAATGCATATAATTTTCCACTTAAAAGGAGCTTTAAAGGCCCCTATGGCCCACATTTGCAAGATCATCCTGATTTCAAACATTCTGTTCCACTTTCAGCCGATCGGTTCTTATGTGTATTTCAGAGCAAACTTTTCCTTCCTGCTCTGGTGTGGAGCGAGTGAGTGCGGGCCCCGCAGCGAAGGCCGGGGAGCTCACGCCCGGTGGAAGGTTAACAGGGGCCGTGTGTTAGGATTCCTGGGGTGGCAAGCGACAGACCCACCCTGACGACTCGAGGAGCCACTGGCTCAGGAGCCCGAGGGTGGATCCGAGAAGCCAGCGGCCAGCAGGAACCGCTGGATTCCCCGTCTGAACGCCTCCTCTGCCCAGGCCACCGGCCACCCCGAGATATCACCGCCGCTGCCAGACGGCTGAGTCGAGGGGAACCTCTGCCTCTCACCAATCACCTGTGGTCCGCGGGGTCATGGATGGAAGGCGCGCTCCTGTGAGAGACCAGCTGTCTGCCCACTGGAACCTGCTTAAGAAAGCATGGCTAGGACTTGCACTTGGAGCGACCTTTTTAAGCAATCAATCTTCCCAGGATTGGTTTGGGAGTCACTGCAGCAAATCCGTCAACATCAGTTTATTTTAAAAAAGAAAGAAAGAAAGAAAGAAAGAAAGAAAGAAAGAAAGAAAGGAAGGAAGGAAGGAAGGAAGGAAGGAAGGAAGGAAGGAAGGAAGGAAGGAAGGAAGGAAGGAAGAAAGAAAGAAAGAAAAAGAAAGAAAGAAAGAAAAAGAAAGAAAGAAAGAAAGAAAGAAAGAAAGAAAGAAAGAAAGAAAGAAAGAAAGAGGGAATCCAGGTCCTTTTGTGTGTTTCCAGCGTGACCCAACTCGAACCCTCTTGCCGTGCCGGGGCTGGTGGGGAGGACGGCTGCGGGTGGGTGCGGCCCGGCACCCCGCGTGCAGCCCCGTCTTGTCTGCGGGGCCTTAGGAGGCTGCAGCGGCCCTGCTTCCTGTAGACGTGGCTCTGCCGACGAGGCTGTCTGTTTCTCTAATTTAATGCGTGCGGATGCTCGTGTAATCCCAGGGGCAGGGGAAGGACTGCCACAAGAGGGATGAGAGCCGGCTGCCTGCGGCGGGAGGAGCCGGCTCTGCCCTGTGAGCAGGGCCGCTTCCGCGGAGTGAGTGACTTGATTGATAGGACAGAGGCAGGCCGGGACAAGATAAAATAAAACCGGGGCTTCAACCTATCCATCAGAGTAATGATCTCATGGAGGAGTCGCCCCTGAGCACAGTGGACGGAGATACAAGGAAACGGCGAAATGCCCCCGCCCCCTTCAAGCTGCTGGCGTGGCTCAGGGGCTGAGCATCGACCTCTGAGCCAGGAGGTCACGGTTCGATTCCCAGTCAGGGCACAGGCCCAGGATGTGGGCTCCATCCCCAGGAGGGGTGTGCAGGAGGCAGCGGATCGATGATGATTCTCTCTCATCATTGATGTTTCTATCTCCTCTTCCTCTCTGATATCAGTAACAAACAAACAAACAAATGACCGGACACCCTGTCTTCCCCCAGGAGGCTTCTCAGAGTCTAATCTGTGGCAACCCTCCCCCGGGGCACACGCTCCGTGCCCGCTGCATGACGGGGCGTGGGTCCCTCTGCGGGCAGTGACCTCCTCAGGACAGTCATTTGCAATCGCTTCTCCATTTACCTGCCCATGGCTTCCAGATGGGGAAACAGAATAATGGGGGGCCTCTCTGTGGGAGGGGGAATTCCGGGGGCCTCTCTGTGGGAAGGGGAATATTGGATGGGGGGGGGACATCTTTGCCTGAAGATCAGGAAGCTGCTTGTAGAGGGGGGCGTCTATGGGCTGGAGACAGCCAGGGCGTCTGGTTAGCTCCCTCCTCCGGTCCCCGATCCGCTCCCCATCCCCCACCGCCCTGGAAGACAGGTGTTGGGAGACTGAGGCTCGGGGCGGGGGGAGGGAGGGCTGGGGACTGTGTCGGCCAGCCGCCACCTCTGCCCCGTGGCGCACGCTCCCTTGGTCTGTTTCTCTACGGCCGCTCAGAACCCAAGTCCTCTGTCACGTGAACGGGCCTCTTATCTGCCCGTCTGAGGTCACCCTTTGTGTGGCCGGAGCTGGGCTGGTCCCGGCGTGACAGAGCCGGAGCGGTGAGCGGCAGCCACGGCCACTGGCGGCTCCTGGGCCCGGCTCCTGTAACCACTCACAGGGTTGGGGGCCTGAGCCGGGACGCTCGGAGCCTCACGGTCACAGTCACGGTCGCCGGGCGGACTGTGCCTTCGGGAGGTGAGCGCCGGGAGCCGGAGCCATGCGCCTGAAACCAGAGAAGAATCCCAGCGGCCGGGGCAGCAGGTGGGAGCGGGCGTCCCTCCACGGCCCGTGAAGGTCACCGGAGCGTCCTGTGCACTCCCCTGCCCCCGGGGCAGCTGGGGATGGGGACCAGGGGCCGGGAGCTGGAAAGCCCCGAGTCCGGTCGGCGGCGGGCGCTCCCCTGGTCCCTCCTGCCGCGCTTAGCGCCCGCGAGGAACAAAGCAAATTGTGTCCGCCGGGCCGGAGGGCCGGAGTCACAAGATCACGCGTGTCATGCAGCGCCCTGGAGTCCCTGCAGGGACCCGCCCGCCCGGGGCCGCCGCCCGCCGCGCCCTCCAGATCCGGGCCTTCCGCACTGAGCTGAAGCACCATGTGATGGTCATGGATTTCGTGACGAGCAGCTGGCTCCCCTCCCGGAGAAGAGCCAAGGTGTGCCTCCTCCGCCTGTGCCCCGGCCTGAAGCCGGCCGACAGGAGTGCTGGCCGCTGCGAGGTACCGGGCCTGGGCGGGCGCGGGGCGGGGGCGGGGGGGGGGGAGCACACGCAGGGGGCACAGGCCTCGTCCGGGGACACGGGGGCGGTGTTCTGCAGACGGACAGGTTAGAGGCTCCATCTGTGCTAATTATGTTGTCATTTGTGTGGGGTTTCGCCCCAGGCATTTGGAAAAGACAGTTCAGGTTTTGAGCGTCAGGGTGGGAGAAGCACACAGAATGGATGGGGTTTGCACATGACACATGCCTGTGTGTGCAAATGTGAGTCAGCGCTCCAAGGAGTCGGACACTTTGTGTCCCCATGTAGTGACGCAGCCTGTTTCTGTGAGTTACATGCACCGAGTGGCCAGACTATTATGATGATCTGTGAACACATAATCATCTGGCCACTCAGTGTATGTATGTGTATGTGTATAAATATATAATAAGCACGGTGCATGAATTCGTGCATGGGTGGGGTCCGGCCAGCCTGGCCAGGGGGAGGGGACATGGGCGGTTGGCCGGCCTGCCTGCTGGTCGAACGCCTGGCCGAGGGGACAATTTGCATAGATTATTATGCGTTCAGAGATCCTCCTCATCATCGGGCCACTCGGTGTATTCTGGGAGCTATACATGTGCCATCACCTGCCTTTAAAAACAAACTCCTTTCTGTTTCCGGATGTGGGCGGCAGCAGGACCAGCAGGGCCCGGCCGGAGTAAAATAGGACAGATTCAGTCAGTGAGCAGGTGCTTTATGTCTGAGGGGAGCTCCAGGTTTCAGGCAGAGGCAGAGGCTCCCTCCGGGGGATTTGGAATGTGGGAATGAGGGACACAGACTCCCCCGGAGCCCATTTGCATTCCGCAGCCGTGACGAGCCCTCGGCCGCTGTCGTCCTGCAGTAAACACGCAGGAAACCTGACCGCTCCGCTCGCCGGATGCATAATGAATGGCGTGTAACTGACTCCCGTGCGCTCCCTCCCGTCCCTTCGGAAGCACGCAGCCTGCGAATCGCTCCAGTCTTATGGGACGGGGACCTTTCCGCCTATCGACGCTCTATCGGGGGCCCGAGTGCTGGCACCTGCCCCGGCCTTTTGTTCCCGCGCTGGCTTCCTTCCTGAGGGCAACCGGAGAGCCCGCCGGGCCGGGCGCGGGGCCGGCTCCTGGGCCGAGCCGGGACGGCGACTTTCCACGCTCATGGCGAGGGGGGAGGCACGGCCGTGCTGTCGTCCGCTCAGGTCGGGGGACGTGGTCCGTGGCCCGGGGAGCCAGGGCCGAAGGTGTGCAGTCAGAACATGGTGGAAAGAAGCCAGAGGCGTGGTTCTTGCCACGTCACTAGCCAGCAGGTGGGGCCCGACCACTACCGTGCGGGCTCGCTGCGGGGAGCTCAGTCCTGGGCAGAAGGACGTGTGCGCCCGTGGTAACGCGGCCTGGGTGAAGGTCACGGGCGGGAGGCAGGGCGGAGAGGGCCGTGCCAGGGCCGGGTGCGAGTGCAGGCCAGCGGGAGGCGGGGCTGGCACGGAGGGATGGGGCTGGAGGATCCCTGAATGGCCCCATTCATCGCCGCAGCCGTGTCGGGCACTTGAGCCCGGTCTCCAAAGAGAACCGTCCGGGAGGCCCAGAGGGGAGGCGGGCGCCCGGGGCCCAGGACAGCCGCAGGAGGACCCACGTTAGTCTTGTCCTCCTCGGAGGCTGTGCTGCCTGCCTGGCGCTGCGGGGTGGGCAGCGGGGGAGCAGCCGGGACCCAGGGGGCTTCAGAGGGGACGTCACTGTGCCCGAGCCCAGTGGGAGAGGCCCGGGCCCCGGGCTTCCTCTCTCCTTGCACTCCAGGGGCCTTTCCTCCTGGCCCTTTCCCCACGTGCCCCCTCCGGTCCTAGGTCTCACGTGAGTCCCCCCACCACCCCCCCTTGCTGCCCAAGCTCTCTGCAGGCCCTGTGGTCACAGGACACAATTCCCACGTCCTGGGTGCCTGTCAGCCAGCACTCAGCTCCACAGGGCCTTGCCACGTGAGTGCAGCCCCAGGCAGTTTATATTGCATCTGTTTGCTTTTTCTTTTTAAATAGATTTTTATTGATTTTAGAAAGAGGGAGAGAGAGATGATGAGAGAGAATCATTGCTCAGCTGCCTCCAGCAACCCCCCTATGAAGCCTGCAACCCTGGCATGCACCCTGATCGGGAATCAAACTGTGATTTCCTGGTTCACAGGCTGATGCTCAACCATGGAGCCAGGCAGGCCGGGCTGCTTTTTCAAAGCAGGGTCGTCTCTGCTGCTTGAGTCAGTCTGACTCCTTCTTAAAGACACACCTGATTAGGGCAGGCCCACCTGGGACAGCCTCCCTTTTGAGTGACTCAACATCAAGTGATTAGCAACCTTAATGACATCTACAAACTCCCGAGCCAGATAACATAGTTTAATTGTGGAATTGACAGTCCATCATGTTGACCAGTTCTGCTCGCACTCCAAGGAGCTAGAACATCTAGGACAAGGGCACCAAGGGGTGAGAATCTTGGGGGCCATCTGGGTCTTCTGCCAACCACAGTCTATAATAATAAAAGCATAATATGCTAATTAGACCAAGCATCCTTCCAGACGACCTTCCAGATGAAGCCGGGGCCGAGGCAAGCTGCTACAGCTGCAAGGACCAAGCCCCTTGCACAAATTTTAGTTGTTTCGTGCCCTGGACTGGAATGGAACCTGAGACCCTTTGATCTGCAGGCCAACGCTCTATCCACTGGGCCACACTGGCTAGGACCATTGTATCTCCTCCTTCAATCACATCCCAAATGGAGAAGCTGTTCCATTTCCTCTCTGTGTGTTTAATTTACATTGCTCCTTCATCCAGTAAGGACTTTGAGACAGCTCCCAGAACGCACACTGACAAGCTCCAGTGTTTCAGAAGAGTAATGCCAGGGTCCCGCATGCCTCAGACGGTCCTCTCTCGTCAGATGCTGGGATCCAGGGGCCCGGCGGGAGACAGCCAGTTGGTGTCTCTCTCTCACATTGATGTTTCTCTCTCTTTTCCCCCAACTCTCCCCCTCCTCCCTCCCTTCCACCCTCTATGAAAAGCAATGGAAAAACACCCTCCGGTGAGGATTAACAAACAAAAAGTCAGCCTGTATAGGTATCATTCACATACATTGATGTTCATACATTTCTAAGTGCACAGTTCTTTTTGTTTTGACAAATGTGTGCAGTCCTGTAGTCAGAACCGAGTGACGATGTAGGTGTCCTACTGCCCAGAAAGTTTGTTGAGCCCTTTATACCCAGCCCCCCGCCTCCCCCAGCCCAGCCCCTGGCAGCCGCCGATCTGCTCTTTGCCTGAGTGTTACGGGTCCGGCATGTCCCATAAGTGCTGGCTCAGTGTGTGGGTTTGAGACTGTGGTGAGCTTCTGAGAATGTGTTTGGCATCTTAACCAGCAGTCGGTGTTGTTGGCATCTTAACCAGCAGTCGGTGTTGGCATCTTAACCAGCAGCCGGTGTTGTTTGGCATCTTAGCCAGCAGCCGGTGTTGTGTTGAGGCCGAGGAGGAGGGTGGCCATGCCCACATCCCCTCCTGCGTTCGGCGTGGCGGCGCCTGGGCCCTGACCCTCAGTCGTGCTGCTGTCACCACAAACGGCGCAATAGGCAGTTCCGCCCGCGAGCCCCGCCTCTGGCCCGTCTTCGGCGCCTGCGGCACCAGCTGATTTTAAAGATTAACTGGGAAGGTGATGAGCCAGCGCTCCGTGGCGGTTTCCCGTGTGCTGCTTTGTGTCCGTGAGGAATGCCTCTGCCCGGTTTAACTGCCTCCCGGGGACAGAAGGACGGAGGACAGAGACTCACCCCGATCTGAGCAACTCAGGTGGCTGCTTCTATTCTAAAAAATACATGTGTTTATATTGATGTCAGAGAGGAAGGGAGAGGGAGAGAGCGAGCGAGAAACATCCAAATTGAGAGAGAATCATGGATCGGCTGCCTCCTGCGCGCCCCCTACTGGCGATGGAGCCCATAACCCAGCATGTGCCCTGCCTGGGAATGGAACCTTGACCTCCTGGTTCCCAGGTCGATGCTCAGCCCCTGAGCCACGCGGCCGGGAGATGGCTGCCTCGTGCACGTGCCCTGACCGGGTCAAACACGTGATAACCGATCGTCCCCCCTCCAGCCGCCATGCTCCAAAGCCGGGACGTGCTCTCGGCCCGGGCCAGGCCTCGGGGACAGCACACACCTCCTGAGGCGTGAGCGCTGGCTGGAGGCGGAGCCAGGGCCCTGTGGCCTGGAGAGCCGCGGGGACGGGAGGCAGGCTCCCTCCGCGACGTGGGAAGGTCTGCAGCACGCACTGAGGCCGTGTGCGTGCGTTTCCCCTCCTCGTCCCTCCCTTTCCCGTCCATATGGATCCGGCCCTCCTCCACCCTCGGTCCCCACTCGGCTTCCTCCGAGGTCACCGCCTCTGTCCTCCCGCACGGCCGGCCCCGGAGCCGCAGCCCCACTGCACAGGGCTCCGCCTGGGGCCTGCACGTCAATGTTGAGTCGATATTGGTGCGATTTTAAGCCACTTTAAATGACAGAGGCTTCTTGGCCTCGGCTTCCTGTTTGTCCGGTGTATGTCAAGAGCGGCCCCGAGAGAACAGTCACACCCACCACCGATGACCGTGGAGGGTCACTCGCTCCTTCCAATGCATGTGTGCTACCAGGGAGGGCTGCGGGGGGAAGACACGTTCCCGAGCTCGGCGGTGGCCCCGTGTGCGATGCTGTGAAACACGCGTGGGGTGAAGGACTGTCAATCAGGCGCCGGGAGGCTGGCCCACCGAGGGGTGCAGGCGGCATGTTTTTGTTTTTTGTTTTATAGTTGCTTTTGCACCCAGTTGGCCACATGTCGGACAAGGAAAAGGGCATACACAGAAGCACAAACCCTGACAGGGAGGATGTCGGACAAGGAAAAGGGCATACACAGAAGCACAAACCCTGACAGCCACGCCGGGACGCCCCGTGTGTGGGGAGTTCAGAGTTCCCACGGCGGCCGCCTCAGGGCCCGGGTTCCCAGCTCGCACGGCCTTTGATCTGGCGGCCGGGCCGTGAGCGAGCCCCAGGGGACACGGAGCCACGCCGCCCCGACCCAGGGAGACCGTGTGCCTCCCTCGCTTTCCTTTGTTGGTCTGTTCATCCTCAGCCGAGGATGAGTTCCCATCGGTTTTTCAGAGAGAGTAGAAGGGAGAGGGGGAAACTGAGAGACATTTATGTGTGAGAGAGAGAGATAGACGCATCGATTGGTTGCCTCTTGCATACGCCCTAGCCAGGGCCAGGGAAATTGCAACCGAGGTGCCTGCCCTTGACCAGAATCGGTTCTGACACGGGTGCTGGTCACACGAGGGTTCTTGCAGCACATTCTGTTGAGCACATGACGGCGGCAGCTGGGCGAGGGCAAGGGCCCCGGGGCAAGCGGCCTGGCTGCTCTGATTAAAATGTGTGAACACGGGCAGTGCCAGGTCTGCCTGAGAGCGTCCCAGAGCGTCCCGTGACAAGGTCACGCCGGCCGTGCCCGGTGCGCAGAGCAAACAAAGTCACCTGCTGTTTCTATCGTCTGTGAACTAAGAAGGAAGAGAGCTGCCTGGCCAGCATGGCTCAGTGGTTGAGCACCAACCTATGAACCAGGAGGTCAGGGTTGAATTCCCAGTCAGGGCACAAGCCTGGGTTGTGGGCTCCATCCCCAGTAGGGGGCGTGCAGGAAGCAGCCAATCCACAATTCTCTCTCATTATTGATGTTTCTCTCTTTCCTTTCCTCTTTGAAATTTATTATATATATTTTTTAAAGAGAAAGAGAGTTGAACACATCATAGCTGTCGTAGCTAAAACTGAGGAAAACCTGCCGGGTGAAGGAGAGGTGGGGGTGCAGAAGGAAGCTCCTGCAGTGACGTCCTCGGTAAGCTTTGGGGTCTGAGAGCCACTTCCCCGGTAACTGAGACGCGAGGAGCATGGAGCAGAGTCCTGTCTGGGGGTACCGAGGTCCATCCGGCCAGATGCCTCCCCTCATTAGCAGAACGTCAGCAATCACTGCCGGAGGGCCCGCCTGGCGTGCTGTCGCCATGGGAACGCTGGCGTGTGTGTGTGTGTGTGTGTGTGTGTGTGTGTGCACACACATGTGCGTGACAGTGGTACGGGAGCCCTGTGAAGACCCAGCGTCCACACAAGGGCCATTCAGAGGTCTCTGCAGAGGTCAGGGTGAGCCTGGGGGAGTGCAGGGGCAAATGGTGGGGACTACTGCCTCGATGGTGGGGCACCATGCCAGCAGTCACTCCTGGCCCCTCCATGGTGACAGGGACCACGGTTGCAATCCACCTGTGAGCCAAGTGAAGGCTGAGCGGCGGAGGCCGGTGAGCTGGTCTCGTATGAGCTGTAGGGATGGGAAGGAGGACAGGAAAGGGTGTCCAGTGGCCGAGGAGACGGTCCTATGTGGTGCCTGCCAAGTACTCAGAACTGTCCACTCGGCAAAATGAGCCCCAGATGACTGATTATTGAGCGGCTTCAATGCAGGAGGCAAGAGCCAATGAGACCTGCCTTGGAGACTGACCTCCGGCAAGGTCAGCGCCTCCCTGGCTCAGTGCTCCTGGCGGCATCGATCCGCAGGCAGAGGCTCATGTGGGGGCGGGGCTTCTCCAAAACCAGGAGCTGGGAAAGTGCGACTGCCAGAGCATCCAGTCACCCACCCTCTTCCTTCTCCTCCTTCCTCCTCCCTCTCTCCCTCCCTCTCTTTCTTCCTTCCATTTATCCAGCCATCCTTCTATCCATCCATCCATCCACCCACCATCCATCCATCCATTCATCCACCCATCCATTCACCCTCCCTTCTATCCATCCATCCATCCATCCATCCACCCACCCATCCATCCTTCCATCATACATCCATCATGCATGCATCCATCCACCTATCCATTATGTATCCATCCATCCATCCATCCATCCACCTACCCATCCATTCATCATACATCCATCATGCATGAATGCATGCATCAATCCATCTACCCAACATCTAATGGATGACATCTTTGAGAGCGGTCCAGAAAGTACATACGTAAATAAGACCCAGACCTTGGCGTTTTGAACTCACCCCCACCAATTAACACCTGGAGACCCCAAGAACATGAAGCCACAGAGCTCCTCAGCAGCCTCGTCCTGCTGACCCACAAGAGAACTGCAATGCGGAGCAGAGGTGACTGGCCAGGCTGGTCGGGGCCCCAGGCCTGGCAGCTGCCAGTGGCAGGGCTTTCCTTCCCTTCCCACCTCCCCATGGAGGCACCGTCCGTCCTCCGGCTCAGGAGGAACTGGGCTCTGAGGACTGGGCAGCACTCCGCGCGTTTTTGTCTCCTGTGAGGACAATTGCCTGGAGCATCTTGAAATCCAATTATATTGTTAATATTTCATGTGAGGCGTTCCACCTGTGCTGCTGAATTTGTATGCATGTGTGAAAAGACGTGCTTGCCCATGCAAATGAAATGATTGTACGTCAAGTAGCCACATGAAGGGATGTGGAGGTTCCCACCGGAGCGTGGTGGGCGCGTCGGAGCTGGGACCACAGCTGCAAGCAGGGCCTCCGGCCCCCTCGGGGGCAGTGCTCTCAGCCACTGAGGTCAGGGTGACTGCTGAGGGGGTGACTCAGGGGGCCTGGTAAGTGGGGGGATTGATGGAGCAGGGCTCTTGGCCTCAGCCTCTTGACGTTGGAGCCAATAACTCTCAAGTGGGGTGTCCTGGCATCACAGGGTGTGAGCTGCATGCCTGTGCCCTACCCGGTGCCAGCAGCACCTCCTCACGCAGCCAGGAAACCCAAAATGCCTCCAGACGTTACCCACTGTCTCCTGGAGGCTAAGTGGCCCCAGTTGGGAACACGGTCATAGAGCTTAAAGACAACCTTCACGGAAAGAAAATCTGGATGTTTTTCCCTTGGTCACAGAGACCGGAGCCTGACAATGGGCAGGGCGACAGAGTAGGAAGATAGGGTCCGGCCGGTGTGGCTCAGTGGTTGATCATCAGCCCCTAAACTAGGAGGTCATGGTTTGATTCTGGTCAGGACCCAGGCCCAGGTAGCCAGCTTGATCCCCAGTAGAGGGCGTGCAGGAGGCAGAGGATCCATGATTCCCTCTCATCGTGGATGTTTCTAGCTCTCTCTCCCTTCCTCTTTCCCTCTCTGAAATCAATAAAACCTTATTTTATTTTATTTTTATTTTTTTTAAAGCATAGAAAGCTAGGTCTGGGTGCCCTCTCCAGCCAGATGCGATCATTCATTAGGAGCTGGAGAAGGTGAATGCCCATTGAATTTATTTCGCCATTTTCACTCCACAATCACTCTCTCACTGCTGCCACGTCCCAAGGACGGCGATAGAGTCACGGGTGGAGGACGGAGTGAGCACAGGAGCGGACAGAGACCATCCCTCCGGGCAATCCTAACACTTGGTGCAGAGTGGCAGTGATGGGGGGGGGGCATTCGGGGTGCTGGAAGGAACGGGTGAAGGAACACCCCTGGCAGCCCACGGGAGGGCACGGCCTGAGACACGGGGTTGGGAGGCGCTGAGGACGCGTCAGCGATGGAGGGGTGCAGAGCTGGGAAGGGTGGCGCATGACGTGTTGGAAGGCCAGCGGGCAGAGTGCACGCATCTTGGAGACCGAAAAGCAGTTGAGGGGTCTGCCCAGCTGTGTGCCCTCGGGGGAAAGCCACGCCCGGGGAGCCCTCTCTGAGTGCCCGTGTTTACGGCACCGTCATCGCAGAGAGGGCTTTTACTAACACCTGGAAGCACTGGGAAGGCCTGGGGAAACCCACCCATAAGGCTGTCAGACTGAAATCTCCAAAGCGGGGACTCCGCACGACAGATGCCACTGAAAATAACGCACATCAGCGGCTCCTCCTCCCCCGCACGGAGCACAGACAGCGCCACGGACGGGAAAGAGCGCCGAGCGCACACGGCCCGCCTTCGGTGCTCACAGTGCGGGGCCGGCTGGGGGCCAGGGGCCGGGCTGGGGGCCAGGGGCCGGGCTGAGGGACCAGGGGCCAGGCTGGGGGCCAGGGACTGGTCTGGGGGGCCAGGGGCCGGGTTGGGAGGCCAGGGGCCGGGTTGGGGGCCAGGGGCCAGCCAGGGGCCGGGCTGGGGGGCAAGGGGCTGGGCTGGGGGCCAGGGGCCGGGCTAAGGGGCCAGGGTCTGGGCTGGGGGGCCAGGGGCCGGGTTGGGGGCCAGGGGCCAGCCAGGGGCCGGTCTGGGGGGGCCAGGGGCCGGGCTGGGGAAGGCCAGGGGCTGGGCTGGGGGGCCGGGGGCCGGGCTGGGGGGCCGGGGGCCGGCCAGCGCTGGGGTTGTGAGGCAGATCCAGCTCCGTGGAGCACGGGTCTCACTGGCTTTGGCTCCTAAAGACACTCCCGCAGCACGAAGAGAAGCAGTGGTGGCTGGAAAGCACAGAGAGACCTCCCCGAGCACGCCCGGCCTGCGTGGCTCTGTGGGTGCGTGTCCTCTCCCACGCAGGGTCCTCCATCTGCGGGAAATGCCGGTGGAAGCCACGCTGAGGCGCCCCCGCCAGCATGGCGAAATGAGGCAGACACCAGCCAGTGATGGCGAGGACATGGCCGCCGAGCTCATGCACGGCTGTGGGAGCAGGAACTGGCCCGGGGGCGCTGGGACACTGTGGAGCCTGTGCCTGCCCGTGCCCAGCGGCGCAGTCCTGGTGTGTGGTCCCACACGGTGCGTCTGGAGGACCTAGGGAAGAAGGTCCGTGACGGCATCCCTCGTCATGGAACCTACATGTCTGTGGGTGGATACGTTGTGGCAACGAAACGGAGCAAGCCGCCACTGCCGCCCGAAAGTGCGTGCGAGCCGAGCTACAGAAGCTAACCGGTGTTGCTCGGTGGATAGAGCATCAGCCTGCGGACTGAAAGGTCCCAGGTTTGATTCCGGTCAAGGGCATGTACCTTGGTTGCGGGCACATCCCCAGTGGGGGGTGTGCAGGAGGCAGCTGGTCGCTGTTTCTCTCTCATGGATGTTTCTAACTCTCTATCCCTCTCCCTTCCTCTCTGCAAAAAATCAATAATAAATATATATATCTTGATTAGTAGGGACCTTTAACACCCCAGTTACATCAATAAATAGATCATTCAGACAAAATTAAAAAAATATATATATATATAATCTCAAACTTGGGCCTGCATGCTGTCTGCCTCCACCTCCCCGCAGTCCAGAGCGAAAGGAGCCTCTGGTCTGGTGGAGTCGGATGATTCACTGGGGGGTGAGGGACAGAGAGGGGGAGGCATGGAGGAGGCTCCTGTGTTTTAAACATCAGAATGGTGGTTCTTCCAGAGGTGCTCATTTAAAAAAAAATATCTTCTTATTGATGTCACAGAGGAAGAGGAGGAGAGAGAGAAACGTCAGTGATGACAGAGTGCCACTGGTGGGCTGCCTCCTGCAGGCCCCCTACTGAGGTTGGAGCCCGCCACCCAAGCACGCGCCCTGGCCGGGAATTGAACTGTGACCTCCTGGTTCCTAGATCGATGCTCAGCCACTGAGCCACGCCGGCCGGCCTCCAAGAGGGATCGTCCTATAAAAACGATCGCGCTCCCCCTTTGCGGATGGCTCCTTTTCTGTGGGTGTGTCGCCCTTCGGGGAAAAGGGGTGGACGCCGTCTGCCTCACGGGAGAGAAGACAGGAGCGCTTGACTCTCGCCGCTGAGCAAATACAGCGTCTCATTTAAGATAAGGAAGCAGCAGCCTGGCTTGTACAGGGGAGTGGAGATCAAACACGTATAAATGGAAGCGCTGGGAGGCAGAGGAGGGCTGTGGGGAATAAGAAGACGCCCAGGCAGCAGCAGGCCCAGGCACACACACGGACGCGAGCAGAGCCCCAGCTCAGGAGGTGCCGATGCTGAAGGCGGGAGCAGGAACAACGCATCTCATCGACCCGAGGGCGAGCGTGCTGTCGCCTCTCAGCGCAGCGTCCGCAGCACCTGGCGGTGAACGGGGTCTCTCTGCCCTCGGTCCAGGGCGTAACGCGCATCTGCCTTGGACAGTGGGGTGGAGAGCCACCTGCTACTGAGATGTGGCTCTGAGCTCTCCTGAAGACCCCTCTAGCCGCCCAGGGAGGGGGGCCACTCCCGAGGAAAGCATTTGCGATGCCTCCCGAGGCTGTTCCTCCGGAGGGTCAGGAGGGGCCGCGGCCATGATGGGCTCTCAATACATATTAAGCCTCGGCCGTGGCCCGCAGCCCGCGCTGAATACCAATCGGCACACGCCTGCGTTTACTGCTCATGGATTCTGTGACTGATGGTCCCTCGCCCTCTCTCCCCCTCTCTTCCTCTCCCCCTCTCTCCCCCTCTCTCCCTCTCTCCTTCTCCCCCTCCCTCCCTCTCTCTCTCTCCCTCCCCCTCTCCCTCTGACGGTCTAGAATAGTCACGTTCATAATGGCAAAGGTAGGACGAAGGGCGAGCTTGTGGAGGACGATGCTTCTCTGTCCACACCACGGGTGGAGCGACAAGGGAGCAGAGAGGAGCCCAGGGCACACCGGGACAGAGCCCTCGGCCCAGCAAAGGCGTCAGGAGCCGCCCAGGCAAACGAGGACGGTGTTGGGACTGGCTCTCCCACAGAGACTGCATGGGGGGCTGTGTGTCCACAGGTGTGTCCACACCCAGGACACACACGCCTGGCAGCGAGCCCGGCTCAGGCTGGAGGAGTGTCGGGGCCCAGCTCCCCGGCTCACCCAAACCGGCGGTCCGCTGGGAGCACGCTCTCGGGGGGTGTGGAGGGCGGGCGCTGTCTTGCGGAGCAGCTTGTCCTTGCCCCCGGGCAGGCGGGCATTCTTCCCTCTGGCACCGGGGACCGGGGTGGCGTTCAGCGCGGGGCCCAGGACACGCCCTGCTGGGGAGCACCCGAGAAGGAATGTCCCACTTCACCCCGTTTAGGGACGGGGTGCGGCTGTGTGGAATGAGCTGGAGAGCACCTGGGAAGGAAGGTCCCACATCGCCCTGTGTGTGGGGTGTGGCCATGTGCAGTGACCTGGGGGCAGGCAGCTCAGTGCCGCGCCCAGGGTGCCTTGCACGGGACCCCGTAGGGAGATTAGGGAGGGAGAACACTGGGCAGGAATGGAGTCGGTTTGATTTCCTGGCAGCGACCGGCGCCTGGCAGCTGTGTCCACGTCTTTCCAGTTCGATGAAGGAGCCCCGGCCGGGAAGTGGGTGCGGGCTGCTGGAGGCTGGGCCCTGGGCCGGGGCACCAAAGGCCGCGGCCTCGGTCTGGGGAGCCTGGCTGTTATTTTTCTTTCTGCCTGAGATCCAATTAGGAGGGACAGCAAAGAGCAAGGATCAAAGGTTTCGCTCCTCATGTGGCAGGAATTGCCACGAGCTGGGCTTTGATCGCGAATGGCCATTCATTAGGAAGATGGATGGGCCAGGCTCAGGTCCCAGAGGCCTGCCTGACCTTGGAGGTCAGGTCAGGGGACGCAGAGCCACCGAGGTGCGGATGGAGGGAGCGCAGGCGCCCTGCCCACATCCCTGCCTCCTCCCTGCCTCTCGAACCCTCTGGGGCCCAGCTCAGGCTCCGCCCCCTCCTGGGGCATTTGTCAGGATGCTGGTCCCCGGCTGGGCTTCCTGTCCGCGCGGACTGCCCGGGTGGTAGAGGTCAGGGCCCACAGCGCACTGCATCTCGTGGGGGACCACAGACTCGGCCCTGATGTCGATGGCGAGACCGTCATCTCCGGAGACCAGGCTCCCGATGCCCCAGGTCTGCGCTGGCAGGCCCCCTGGCTGTAAATGTGACCGATGCCCACTGAGACGTCACCGGCCGCGCCTCTCAAACAAGCCCGGGCCCACAGTGGTCCAGAGGGCGGCGGGGGCTCCGTGGAGAACGGGACTGCTCAGCTGCCGGATGTGGTTGTCCGGGTCTGGACCAGCGACTGCAGGCGTCTGGACCAGAGGATTGAAATGGTCCCTGAGCTTCGGTCCCGGGTCCCACTCCCCTGGGCAGCAGGCGGGGCTGCGACCTCAGAGGTCGGGCCAGCGCCCCCAGGATACACACAGGTGAGGCATGTTTGCCTGTGGGCGAGGTCGAGGGCGTGTGCCCTTGCCTGTCTCCAGGCCTGGGACGCCTTCCCAGGGGGTCGCCCCGTGCTCCAGGCGGTCTCGGCGTTAGGGCCATGGTTTGCCTCCATGGTTAGCGTTGTAACGGGGAGCAGAGAAGGGCCAGGCCTGCTGACCATGAGCAGCACACGCAGCGGTGTGTGTGTTGCTTAGAAACGCATGGTGTGGCCGTCCTCCCGGAAGGAGGTCCTTGTGGACGTGAAGTGTTGCTCATCCCAGGCCCTGGGGTTGGCTGGTGGGGCCTCGAGGAGGGAAGAGAATGGCTCCGATGTCGCCGAAGTCACGGGAAAATGTGACAGTCCACCTGCGAGGTCTCCAAGTCTAACCCTCAGCGTTTCTCCGTCAAATACATGCGCGTCCTGCTTTCCTCTCTGATCCCCTCGAATCCCGAGCCCTCGGGTGACTGCCAATGGGTCGTGGGGTGTGTGTCATGGGTGACTGGAGTGGGGGGGCCGGAGACAAAGCCACTCCGGGAACACGTCTCTCAGGGGGGTGATGTAGCTGCCTGCTGATTTCCTCTCGGCGCTGACCCAACCCGTGTGGCTCAGGGGTTGAGTGTCATCCCATGTATGGAAAGGTCATGGGTTCGATTCCCAGTCAGGGCACAGGCCCAGGTTGCAGGCTTGATCCCCAGTAGAGGGTGTCCAAGAGGCAGCCTGGCTAGAACCCCAGAAATTTGAGGGATTAGGAGGAGGGGAACAGGGGGATTCTAGACCAGCCCCTGACACATGTGGTCACTTAAGGGGAGTCCAGGTGACTGATGGACGCCTCTCTAAAAGTGTCTTACAATGAGTACAGCCCTAGCTGGTTTAGCTCAGTGGACAGCACATCGGCCTGTAGACTGAAGGGTCCCGGGTTCGATTCCAAAAACATAAGGGCATGTACCTCAGCTGCAGGCTCCTCCCCTGGCCAGGGCAGGTGCAGGAGGCGACTCATCTATGTGTTTCTCTGACAGCAATACCTCTCTCTATTCTTCCCCCTTCCACTCTCTCTAAAAACATCCTCAGGTGAGGGCTAGAACAACAACAAGTAAAGAGCTGCTGTAAAAAGCACAAATAATAACACCTGGTGGCAAGGGTGTGGGCCTAACTCAGATATCTGTCAGCTGGTTTGGCTCAGTGGATAGAGTGTCAGCCTGCGGACGGAAGGGTCCCAGGTTTGATTCAGATCAAGGGCACATGGAGAGGGTGTGCAGAGGCACCGATCCATGATTCTCTCTCATCACTGATGTTTCTCTCACTCTCTCACTTTCTCTTCCTTCCTCTCTGAGATCAATAACGAAATATATATAACATTAAAAAATAATAAATAAAATTGATGAGACAGCTGAACATTCCTGAGTATACTGAAAACCACTGATCGGTATACTTTAAATGGGTGGATTGTACTGCATGTGAATTCCCTCTTAAGGAAATTGTTATGTTAAAAAAAAAATGCCATAAATGCAGAAACCGGTTTGGCTCCGTGGTAGAGTGTCGGCCTGCGGACTGAAAGGTCCCAGGTTCGATTCTGGTCAGGGGCATGTACGTTGGTTGCGGGCACATCCACGGTAGGGAGTGTGCAGGAGGCAGCTGGTCGATGTTTCTCTCTCATCAACGTTTCTAGCTCTCTACCTCTCTCCCTTCCTCTCTGTAAAAAATCATTAAAATATATATATTTTAAAAATGCCATAAATGAAATTAAAAGGCAAGCGGGGGGGGGGGGGAGGAGGGAAGAAATAAAGGAAAACAGGACACATACAGAGACCCCCTCTCTCTGCCCCCCACCTGGCGTGTCTGGGGAGATGCCCTGAGGAGGTTCCCTGTCCGGCGGGCAGGCGCTGTGCTGGTTGCCTGTGTCAGCCGGGGTGCGTGGGCCTGACAGAGCTACAGATTGAAATAATGACTCTGAGAGGCAATTAATTCCCAGCCTGAAGTGTGCTAAGGCATTTGATTTAAAATGTGGACAGAATTGAAATAGAAATCCATTTAGCATCTGCTCATCCAACACATATTTAATCAGCGCCACCGTGTGTCCGGGCCGCCCTCCACTCGGAGAAAGCGGGGAGCGGACTGGAGGCCCCGCCTCCCTGAGGATTGGGTCCGACTCCTGCCCAGCCCGTCGGCCAGGGCCTGAAGGAATGAGAGCACATCCTATTTGGGTGTTGTTTATTTTGCTTTGCTTTCAAATATATTTTTGTTGGTGCAGAGAGAAAGAGAGAGGAAGACAGAGGGAGGGAGAGAGAGAGATAAATATCAATGATGAGAGAGAATCATGGATCAGCCACCCCCAGCACACTCCACACGAGGGATGAAGCCTGCAACCCAGGCCTGTGCCCTGACCTGGAATCAAACTGCAACCTTCTGGTGCATGGGTTGATGCTCAACTACTGAGCCACACTGGCCGGGCTGTTTGGGTAATTTTAGGAGCGTTTGAGAAGGGACCATGGATCACAGTGGGCAGGGGATGGTGTGGAACCCATGGCTGCAGAGGGTAGAGGGGAGGTGGGAGGAGTCAGAGCCACCAACAGGACTCAGCCAGCCCGGAGGGGGGTCAGGGAGTCAGTGCCCCACCGTCTCCCCCTCCAACAATCTACCCGAGTCCCGGGGGTGAGCCAACGGGAAGCCAGAGCCAACAGGCAGCTCCATTCCCACTGCGTCCCTCCTGCCTCTGCTCCGGCCCCAGGGAGCCACGCCCCGCCCTCTGGCCACCGTGTGGCCAGCCTCCGTGTCTGTGAGCTGTTAGCCGAGCTGTGTGCCTGCGTGGAGCACGCCTGCAGCCGTTCAGAAGGCGCGTTCCCGTCTTCATGATCAGGTTACACACGGCCATGAAGTGATGAGAGTGACGGGCAGCCTGGGCGACATCCATGTGCAGCCCAGCTCTTTGCAGGACCCGATACGCCGTATCCCACCGCACCCCAGCGCCCGCCGCTCAGGTCTGCCTCTTCCCTGCAGCGTCCCGGGCGGCACCAGATCAAACGGGTACTCGCGGGGGCAAGGCCCGCGTGTCAGGCAGGGGCTGCGTGGCCGGATCCCCAGGCCCATGAATGGAACAACACTCGCGCCTCCTGCACCCCAACCTGACAACGGGCCTAATCCCCCTGACAACACTGCCGGTGCCCACGGACACGGGTCCAAGCCGCACCCGGACCATTCCGTGGGGAGCCTGCGGAGTGCGTGGCCGCCTCAGTGACATCCGTGTGTGCGCGCCGGGCCGGCCGCCTTCCCCCTGCGGGAAAGTCCCGCTGGCTCCCTCCGGGGCGTCTGAGGAAAGCACCCCAACAGGAGCCTCCGGGGGCGGTGGGGAGGGAAGGTGACCCACGTTCGCGTGTCTGTGTTTGGTTCGTTATCCTTCCAATGGGACCGCAGGTGCCAGGCCCTCCCTGAGGACTGTGGGCTTTCTGCTCCAGCCACCTTGGATCTCTTAAGACAGTGCACGTGGGCCGAAACCGGTGTGGCTCAGTGGATAGAGCATTGGCCTGCAGACTGAAGGATCCCAGGTTCGATTCCGGTCAAGGGCATGTACATTGGTTGCGGGCACATCCCCGGTAGGGGGTGTGCAAGAGGCAGCTGGTCGATGTTTCTCTCTCATCGATGTTTCTAGCTCTCTATCTCTCTCCCTTCCTCCTCTCTGTAAAATATCAATAAAATATATTGAAAGAAAGAAAGAAAGAAAGAAATCTTTAAAAAAAAAAAAAAAAAAAGAAAAAAGAAAAGAAAAAGAGAAAGTGCATGTGGGTGGTTTGTGTTCAACCGGAGATCAGCCTGAGAGAGGGGGACTGGGGCAGCCAGGCGGACAGCAGGACCCTACGTGCAGGCGAGAAAGCCAGGAGCGAGGCCCTGACCCCTGCCAGGGCGCCTGCCCGCCCTCCCTGCCAGAGGCGTCCCGGCCTGAGCGGGCCCCGCGGCCCCGCAGCCAGTCCTCCCGGCGTCCGAACGGTCTGAGCGAAGCGGCTGCCTGCAGGGCTGAGCCTGCAGAGAACACTCTCGGGGAGGACAGACACTGAAAGCTTCCTCACGGGTCCCTGGTCCGGGAATGCCTCTCTCCCGCCCGCGCCTCAGGGCCGCCCGCCCGCAGCTCGGCTCCGAGCACACACCCCGCCCTCCTGGGGGGAGCCGCCAGGCAGAGGCGACCCTCCCGGCTGCGCTCCCCGCTCCTCCTCTTAAAGTGGCTGGTGTTTGTTGCCGAATGAAAGGGGAAAGCACTTTAATTAATATTAACGAGCAGAAGGGGATTAGCAGCCAAATCCCCTATTACCAGCGTCTCTAATCCACGGCTGAGTGAGCACGCGGCCGCGAGCCCCACTTAAACCCTGCGGAGCGGCGAGGCCCGGAGGGTCCGCCCGGGGCCGGAGGTGTGCGTGGGCCCCGGCCGCCGGGCTCCTGGTCTCTTCACGGCGCTGCCCGTGGGCTCACCGAACACGCCCCGAGCTGCACCCAGGCCCGCCCTTCCTGGGAGGGGACCCCAGTGGGCCAGCATCCTTAGCTCCCAGCACACAGGGGCTCCCCCTCCCTGTGGGGGGTCTTCCCGGGAAGAGAGGCCGAGACAGGCTCACGGACCCCAGAAATGACTTCGGGTTCTGAGTTATTGCCAACAGAGCGGCAACTGGAGGTTTGCCTGTGTGTGTGCGTGAAGACGGAGCAAACCTCAGCTTCGATGACCACAGCCAGCAATTCTGCACCACCCAGCGGGGAGGGAGGGAGGGGGAGGTGGAAGGAGGGGAGAGAGAGAGAGAGGGGAGTGGGAGTGGGGGACACACAGCTTGTCCGCTTCTATCTTCCCCTCCCATGCCAGTGCCCCGTGAGCAAGTCCCTGTGCCTGGTCACTTTCCCTGCGCCGTCAGCTCACATGCGTGTGAATAGGCCCAGACGTGACTCAGCATCCCTCTGAAGACCAGCTCTCACGTGACTGCAAATGCGATGATTTGCGGAAGGAGAGGCTTCACTGCAGGCCTGGAGGGAGGCACGGGGACGTGGACGGGCGCGAGGCCACTCGGTGTGACGGGTGCTGACGGCACAGCCTGCTGGCGGCCAGGTGGGAGGACAGGTGCTTTGTCGAAAGGCCCGCTCCCGGTGGGTGACGCTGGGCGAGGGCCACAGGAGCCCTGGGAGAGCCCTCGGGGCCAGGACAGCTCACTCAGGACAGTCCTGTTACCCATACTGTCCACACTGCTCTCTGCTGCGCACTCGGGGGAATGCCGTGGGAACGGGGTACCTGGGCGGCCTCTGACCAGGTCTCCATGACATCCAGGCAGGAAGGGTGGGGAAACATGGCTGGACGGCCTCGTGGCTGGTGGGTGGAGAGCCTGTTCCAGTCCCCGAGGCCCAGGGCGTCCCCTGTGCCGTGAAGCCGGTCCTGGCCCCACGCTGCCCGGCACGAGGCCGCGCTGACCAGGCAGACAGGGACCAGAAAGGCGAGGTGGGGGCGGAATCCAAGAGGAAGGGCGGACGCTGAGAGGAGGACGTGTCCTGGGGATAAGAGGGATCATTTCCCCAAAGCCACTCGGTCGTCAGGTGCTGGAGACAGACTCTCCAAAAGGCACCCACCCCACTCCATCATCATCTCCACATCCACCCGCCTGGCCACATCCTGGCTCCTGGCTGCTGCCAGCTCTCTGCTCGGCGCCTTCCTGGTCAGCTCTTCCCAGCGGCCAGCCGTCCTCCAAACACATTACTCTGACCCCGTGGAAGGATCTGTCCTGCTTCCCGTCTCAGCGGTCTCTCTCTTCCTTCCTTTCTTTTTAAAAAAAATATGTTTTTATTAGTTTCCGAGAGGAAGGGAGAGGGAGAGAGAGAGAAACATCCATGATGAGAGAGGATCTTTGACCGGCTGCCTCCTGCACGCCCCACACTGGGGATCCAGCCCGCAACTTGGCCATGTGCCCTGACCTGGAATCGAACCCTGACCTCCTGGTTCATAAGTCGATGCTCGACCACTGAGCCATGCTGGCCGGGCATCTTTCTCTCTCTCTGTCATCGTGATGAGAAAAACCAGTGGAGACGCAGTGGTATTCACGAAAGAGACAGATCTCCTAGCACCCAAAGGGGCGGAGAAGGCAGGTCTGGGGAGGAGAGAGCCGGGGCCCCCAGCCTGGGCAGCACGGAGAAGTCGGTGGTCTGGCTTCCCCTCACATGCTCGCCCATCCCAGCTCCCTCCTCCTCCTCGGTGCTGATTCTGGCGCTGCCAGCACCCAGGTGTCTTCCGTGGCTCAGCGTCTCCCCTTAGGGAATGGGCAGGGGCGGCGAGGAGGCAGGCTGACGCAGCCCCAGACACGCAGGCTCACGCATGTGGGCGGGCCGCCCTCAGGCAGACGGGGAGCTGGGGACCAGGCTCCTGGCTGTGAGCTCTTCAGCTTCGCACACGAGATCCGCGGCCTCGAACACACGGGTTAGCCACGGGCCTCCCCGTCTATAACCCAGAGCGGCAGTCACCCCGCCGGGGGCGGCCCCAGGGCGCCGGGGGCTCGCGCACCGCTGTGCCGGCCCCCGACCCGAGCGTCCTCCCGGGAGCACCGAGCGCGGCCAGCATGAGCTCCCCGCCGCCCGCCCGCCGAGTGCGCGCCGGTGAGGCCCAGCCCCTGCTCCGTGGCTTTGCCGACACGTTTCCACGCGCGGCGGTTTGCAGCAGGAGGACGGCCGGTTGCAGCCAGAGATTGCGCCTGGAGAACGCGTGTTGAGCCTGTGCCTCCTGCGGCCGTGAGTGAGAGCCACGCAGACGCGCGCCTTCCAAACGGCCGCTGCCGGGAGCAGGCCTCGGGAGACCACTCGGTTAGAACCGCCCGGAACAGAGGTGTCAGCTCTGCGAGGCCCTTTGGGGATGGGATTGCACCGGAGCGCCGTGTGCAGGCGGCGGTACGTCCAGTGGGGGGTGGGGGTGGGGGGTGGGGGGGCTTGCTTCCTCCGAGGGAGGGCCCGGCCGTGCCGGCCACGTGGGCAGTTGGCCCTGCACGCCGTCCCGAGAGGCGGTTAGAAAACCTCGAAGGAACCACGACAGGAAGGCGCGAGGCCGCGTGCAGACGTGTGTGGTCCCCGGGGGCAGACGGGGGCGCAGAGTGCACTGGGCAGAGCTGTGTGTCTGGGTGGGGTGCTGTCCCTGAGTCGCCCCTAGAAGCAGGCAGGGGGCAGGTGTGTGCAGGGAGAGGGGGGGGAGGCCTGGGGAGGGCCCGGTGTGCTCAGGGGCCCACACACAGTGCCGCGTGAGCGCCACGGGCCGTGTCCGGAGCCGAGGCGATGGGAACAGGCCGGGCCGGTGCCTCTGAGAAGCCCCAGGGGGTGGTCTCCAGCACGGCCTCCTCTGAGGTGCCGGTTCCCTGCTGGGCGCCGGGGCACAGGGCTCTGGCCACCTGAACCGCAACCGCGTCCTTGGTGACGTGGGGTTCGGCAGCCAGAGAGAGGCCTGAGGTCTCGGCGTTTTTCCGTCTGGTGCCCGGGCCCCGGCCCCCGGAGGAGCTGTGCCTTGCATGGCGCTGGCAGTTGTTCTTTTACCCGGAGGGGAGCGGGGAGGAGGAGAGCGAGGCGGTGCGCAGCGTGGCCCGTGCCCCGGGCCACTGAAAACGGACATACTCGCCGCTGAGTGCCACAGCCCTAATGAGGTCCGCCCTGAGGACTGAGTCTGAGGGCACAGGGGGCGCTGCGGGGAGCCTGCGGGCACAGGGGCGCTGTGGGGAGTCTGAGGGCATAGAGGGCGCTGTGGGGAGCCCACGGGCACAGGGGGCTGTGGGGAGCCTGCGGGCACAGGGGGCTGTGGGGAGCCTGCGGGCACAGGGGCGCTGTGGGGAGTCTGCGGGCACAGGGGCACTGTGGGGAGCCCACGGGCACAGGGGGCTGTGGGGAGCCCGCGGGCACAGGGGGCTGTGGGGAGTCCGCGGGCACAGGGGGCTGTGGGGAGCCCACGGGCACAGGGGCGCTGTGGGGAGCCTGCGGGCACAGGGGGGGCTGTGGGGAGTCTGAGGGCATAGAGGGCGCTGTGGGGAGTCTGCGGGCACAGGGGGCTGTGGGGAGCCTGCGGGCACAGGGGGCTGTGGGGAGTCCGTGGGCACAGGGGCACTGTGGGGAGCCCACGGGCACAGGGGGCTGTGGGGAGTCCGTGGGCACAGGGGGCTGTGGGGAGCCTGCGGGCACAGGGGGGGCTGTGGGGAGCCCACGGGCACAGGGGCGCTGTGGGGAGCCTGCAGGCACAGGGGGCTGTGGGGAGCCTGCGGGCACAGGGGGCGCTGTGGGGAGCCTGCGGGCACAGGGGCGTTGTGGGGAGCACCGTGGGAACCCGTTGGCCAGGAGGCAGCTGCCTGTGCACCAGGCTCAAGGGGGCGGGGCCTGATTTGATGTTTAAAGGAGACCTTTTATATTTTGTATTTTCGTTAAATATATTTGTATTGGTTTCAGAGAGGAGGGGAGAGAGAAGTAGAACATGGGTGATGAGAGAGCATCATTGACCGGCTGCCTCCTGCATGCCCCCACGGGGGACGGAGCCACGTCCGCCCGGCTCCTCTGCGGGCTCAGCTCTTAAATCTGCCACAGAACCATGGCACAGCGCTGCTCTCTCTTCCTTTTCCTTTGTTGGCGAGGAGCTGGGAGGTGCCGGGGTTGGGGGTGCTCCAGGATTTGGGAGCCTCGATACCCGGGGCTGTCCCGAGCCGAGGGCTGATGTCAGGAAGCAGTCACCGGATGGTCCGCTCGGCGTTGTGTTGGTGGGTGAAGCGTAGGGACACTCAGCGCCCTCAGCGCGGTTGGCGCAGGCACCCAGCCGGAGGCGCTGGGTCTGGCACGGCGCCTCCTCCCATGCCTGCCCCTCTCCGTCCCATTCCTGGGCACACCCTTCCCTGCCCCGTCTGCCGCGGTGCTAACATTTTATTCCATTTCCAGGCCTGTTTCAGAGCTCTTGTCCAGGTACCCACGTGGCTCACAGCCCCGTGATCTGTCTGGATGCTCAGCACTGGCCAGGCTGGGAAGGAGGGAGAGCTCCCAGACAGAAGAAATCATAGGGAGGTGAGAGGGGGTAGGCCATACTGGAGCATTCCAGCAGTTCTTTAAAAAAAAAAAAAAAAAAAAAAAAAAAATATATATATATATATATATATATATATATATATATATATATATATATTCTATAATAATAAAAGTGTAATATGCTAATTAGGCGGGATGTTCTTCCGGACAAAGCCGGGCTGTGAGGGAAGCTTGGGTCCCGGATGCCAGAGGGAAGCTGGTGCTGGCAGCAGGGGAAGGAAGGCCTGCTGCTCTTGCATGAATTTCTTGCATCAGGCCTCTAGTTTTTACATATTTCTATTTCTATTTCTATTTCTATTTCTGTTTCTGTTTATGTTTATGTTTATGTTTATGTTTATGTTTATATTTATTTCAGAGAGGAAAGGAGAGAGAGAGAGGAAGAGAGAGATCAATGAGCCCTAGCTGGTGTGCCTCAGTGGATAGATCATGGGCCTGCAGATTGAAGATTCCGGTCAAGGGCACCTACTTTGGTTGCAGGCTCCTCATAGCCTGTGCCCTGGTCAGGGCTCATGCTAGAGGCAACCAATCATTGTGTTTCTCTCACATCGATGTTTCTCTGTCTTTCCCTCTCTCTTCCACTCTCTCTAAAAATCAATGAAAAAATATCCCGGGGGAGGATTTAAAAAAAAAAAAGAGAGACATCGATGATGAGAGGGAATCATGGATTGGCTGCCTCCTGCACGCCCCCCACTGAGAGCCCACAACCCGGGCCTGTGCCCTCACCCGGAATCGAACCCTGGCTTCCTGGTTCATAGATCGATGCTCAACCACTGAGCCATGCCGGCCGGGCTCAGCAGCTCCATCGGGGTGGACGGGATGAGCGGCCAGATGGGGAGGATCAGATGGTGAGGCGTCTTACCGTGATGCCTCGGAGTTCAGATTTCACCCCGAAGACAATGAGGCGGCCCTGGCGGGTTTCTGACGTGGAGGAGGCTGGATGGGGTTCGGGTTTCTGGTTTAGAGCAGCACTTCCGGCCGTGAGGCTGGAGACGGGGCCAGAGACAAAGCCGGTGACGAGACACCCGGCAGACGGTGGTGGCCTGACCGGGGACGTGGCAGCTGGGACTCACCTCGGTGGCCTTGCACCAGAGCAGGGAGAGGAGCAAAGGCCGGCAGACCCGGCTCCCAGGCCAGCACAGAGGCTGGGCCTGACGCGGGGCCATGCGAGCGAGGGGGAGGTAAGAGAGGGTCTGAGACGTGGCGGAAGGGGGACCCGCAGGGCCAGTCATTGGCTGGGGGCTGCAGGCTGGGGGCTGGCTGAGGGCTGGGGGCTGGGGGCTGCGGGCTGAGGGTTGGGGGAGGTTCCAGGCTCCCAGGCCACGCTGTCATTCCCCGAGGGAGGGAGCGTGGGTGAGGGGGCATGGGGGCTGCCTCCCCCTCACAAGCCCCGTACTTTTCTGGTGGGGAAAGGAGGGCGTGGAAAGTGCAGGACAAGAAGAGGCCGCTCATCCCGTCATGCCGTGTGGCAGGGGCCAGTGGGACTGCGGGTACCAGCAGAGTGGGTCTGGAGTCAGTGTGGGGCAGGAAGAGCGAGGCCCGGGGGGGCAGGGGCAGCGTGGCCCTATTTATAAACACCGGCCGACATGCGGACCACCTCTGGCTGACGGACAGAGGACCCCGCTCCGTGGAGGAGGTGCCCTGGGGGGGAGCCCTTGGGGGTGGGGGTAGGGATAGTCGGTAACCTGTGTGTTCTTAACCCACGTGGTGCATGTACTGCTGTTAAATGTGTCATTTGTTATCACCATCTTCAACACAGCATGATTTTTTTAAAAGTCATCAAAAACGCATCACTGGAGACCATCATTTTAACACATTTTCCCAGCCTGGCCAGGTCACGGTTGGATTCCAGGTCAGGGCACACGCCCAGGTTTTGGGCTCCACCCCCACTAGGGGGCGTGCGGGAGGCAGTGGTCTATGATGATTCTCTTTCATCATGGATGCTACTATCTCTTCCGCCCCCTCCCTCCTCTCTGAGGTCCATGAAAATGCATTTCACACCGTCCCCAAGAACACCCCGCTCCTGCTCACACAGAGCCTGCGGGAGAACCCCAACCCCAGCCCTGCGTTCCCTCGGGGCCAGGCGCGGGGTCACAGCTGGGTGCAGTGTGTCCGTGGTGTTGGACACGGTCGGCCTCTGCGGGGTCTCTCCACACTCCCCCTTTCGGAAGTCACGCCTCAGATGGAAGAAGCAGGGTGTTGGGTTGGCACTTTCAGTTAAAACCCAGCTCCGAGCTGCAGCCCGGTGGGAACGCACCTGAACGCACCCTTGACCCGACAGGGCTGTTTTCACCTTGGGAGACCCCTCGGCCGCGGGCCCGGGTCCCACAGCTGACAGCGCGCCGGCGTGCTGGCGCAGCTGCAGGGCCACAGGCCGCTCGTCAATGGAATTCCATTTTCAGATCCTGGACGGAACGGGCAGTAATTGCACCTGCCGCACATTTGTTTAAATTAATCAACATGCGCGACGGAGGCCATTTTCTCCCGGCGAGATAATTTCAAGGATCATTTCATGAGTGTGCGGCGGGAAGGGCGTCCGGGGTGGGAGCCACGGGGAGGGCTGCGGTGCTGTGTGATGGGAGAGGAGGCGGTCACCTTGGCCACCTCTGCTGCGTGCCCTGTCCCTCCTCCCGCCCCTGCCTCTCCCGTGTGAGTGCCCCTGGCCTTCCTCTGTCACTCTGTGCATTTACCCGCAGCACAGGTCAGGGACAGGTCCTCCTGTGAGCGAGGCCTCGGACATTCCCGGGGGCCCAGCCCTGAGCCGGGGGCACTTCGGCCCATGCGTCCACAGGGCCTGACTTCCGGCCAGGCCACCAGCCGGCCGGGTGCTCTCGGGAAGTTAGGTTTCTGTGTGGCCGGTGTAAGCCAAGCCGGACGTGTTACACCCATTTCGGTTCTTGTGACAAGTCCCTGCGCAGACTCCCAGGCCCCCACCAAACTGTGTGACTTCACAAGAGCAACGTGGCGGCAGGTGGACGTGTGCCGTGGGCTCAGATGTGGACAGACTGGCATCTTTGTGGAACGGAATCATTTCCAAGAGCATCTTCTGGGGGAGGCAACTGGTCTCGTGGAGCGGGGAGGCTTCCCTCCGCCACGTCTGTGGGCATCGCCAAGGGAGGCCGACTCCACTCGCACTGACCCCAGCGAGACTGGAGGAGTCAGACCCGTTCCTTTTATCGATAGATTGATTGTTAAATGGATGGATTTTTATTGGTTTTAGAGAGGAAGGGAGAGGGGAGAGAGATAGAAACATCAATGATGAGTGAGAAAAATTGATCTGCTGCCTCCTGCACGCCCCCTACTGGGGATGAAGCACCCCCACTACCGAGAACGTGAAGCCTTTGTGTCATCCACGAGGTGTGGGGTCCGACGCCTCCTCACCTTCGTGAAGGAGAAGTCGAGGGATGCACGAGGCGGCAGAGACGCCTTGACCCAGAGAGTTCAGGATGCTGGGAAACCAGCCATGGCTGGTCCGTATGGTACCCACAGGGCAGTGTAGGGGGTGTTGTTGCTATATCAGCCTCGCCTCTTGTTCCAGGTCCCTGGGATGGGAAGCTGGCTCGGGGGGAGGGAGGGCAGCCCAGGCAGGAAGACGGGTTGGGAGGACACACCATCAGGCACGGCCTCGGCTGAGCCACAAGTCCCGGCACTGCCCGAGGCCACAGGCAGCACCTCTGCTAACCCCCAGGCAGCCCTCCTCTGCCTAAAAGCGACGCGGCGTTTACAAATCCCTTTCCTCGCAGGGGAGGGCGAATCTAGCCTGGAAACTGGCTTCCACATCGGCCCCCTGCCGACGCTGACGGAGAAGGAGGGAGCAGCCCCGCAGCGGGCACGGAGACACCTGGGGGGGGGGGTGCTGTCCTCACATCCATCAGGGCAGAGCAGGTGCACCGTCCTTCCTTCATCCCGGCGCGATGCCGCTGGCGGGCCGGAGCCGCTTCATGCCTGAGGACCGACAATGGAGAAAAAGAAAAGGAAGGAGAAACGCTAAGAATCACCAGATAATTGGAGGCCCGGCGCCCCGCTGGCTGAGCATGTGGCGGGATCGATGGGGCGAGGCCGGGGCAGGACGCCACGGGGGAGAAGGGGCTTCAGAGCGCCGCCCGGGCCCCACGCACTGAGCCCACTCACGGAAAATCAATTCTGCGCGCTCTGCCGGCGGCGGTGGGTGTCTCTAGCCTGGCCCCAGCGTTCCTCTTCACATCCATTTGCGGTAATCGCTCTACAAAAGAGCCACCGGTTCTGCTGACTCGTGAGGTGGACGGGAAAACAAAACCCTCACATGCATGTTCTCCGTGGGCAATGCGTCTCGCCGTTTATTGTTGTCAAGCGGGGTGCGTGGGAAGACTGTCCACAGTTCCAGGTGCAGTTTCAAACCGCGGCCCCGGCAGGGGCGTGGTGTGGGGCCGCGCTGTGGCCTGGGCCGGGGGCAGATGATTGACAGGCTGGGGAGGGGAAACCGACTCACACCCACGAAATCAGGCCGGGAGAGGGTAGGTGTTTTTCCTGTGACGTCCACGGCCCTGGCCCATGAGCACCTTCGGACGCACATCTTTTAACCCCCAAGCGCAATGCCGGGTTCCTGTCCCAGCCGCACCAAGGGCTGGGCATCTGGAGAAGGGCTGCGCGTGGATGATTAAGATGGGGTCCGTGGATGAAAGATAGTTTTGAGAGGCATTGGGGGTCAGAGGAGCTTCAGCTGGAGGAGCTAGAAGGCTCTACCCCTGACCAAGGACCCGTGCTTTTATTCAACATAGTTTGTCCCAAGGCAGGGTGGAAATATACGCTTCAAAGGTACGATGTCAAAGGGTTCCCAGAAACATTGTCAGATTGGGGAGTAGCATACAGCTGTTCAGGAGTTTGGCCAACAGGAGGCAATAAAAAGCCCTGAGCTGTCTGGCAGCTATCAATCCTATTCAGGTTTGGGGGAAGTGCCTTTTAGCCGTTTCCAGCAGGTGAACTACATGTGACTCGCCCCTGCTGAGCCCCCCAAGCTTCACCAATTTTTGTTGAAACTCTCATAATTGTGACATGCTGGGGTTGGTCTCGGCAGGGCAGGCGTGAGACACAGAAGTTACCTCCGGGGCCCTCGGGCCAGCTGCATCCCACAGTAGTATCTGGTTGGGCCCCAAGCGTGTTGTTTTTGCTGTTCACTTTGAATTTTTAAAAATAATTAAACATTTGGACGGTTTCAAATAAAAATCAGGCACAGAGCTTCTCTTAAAACACCAGGTCTGGCCTACGGCCCTGGGCTTCCATCAGCTGAACTGAGGGGTGCCCACCGGGGTGGGGAGACTCTCCGCCTGCCCCCGCCACCCCGGCCTGCCTGCAGCTTCCGCAGCACCTGCTGGTTCCTGTCGGGCGTTCGTGACCGGGGCAGGCGGCTGAGGCGGTGACAGCCCGGGTCCCAGCACCCCCCTCCTCCGGGGAAGGTCAGGCGGACACCAGCTCTTGTGTGCCCTCGGTGCTTTTATTTGAAAAAGGATTTTTCTTGAAAGTAATTGCACAGCTAATGAAAATTGATTTTTCTTTCCAACAGTTTATTTTCCAGAGAACGAGCACAGGAGCGCTTAGACGTGCGTGCTAATGGTAGGGGCAGGGCGTGGAGAAGGGCGCTGCGACCTCCGGGAAGAGCAGGTGCCTGTCGGTCTCAGCCAGGCACCACCGGCCAGGATCGGGGTGAGGGGGCCCAGCGGTGGGCAAGGGCACCCATTTGCCAGATTTTTATTTCTTACCGCGTTTCATTTTTTTTTAAAACCAACGAAGTGCGTTCTCGTCTATCTCGGAGCGAGCGCGGAGCTGAGTCCTGGAAGCGAAACCTGTGCCACAAACTGTGCGCGGTTTCCGTTTGGACAGACGGTGCGGGGTCCTTCCATCCCCAGATGCTCCACCGGGTTAGGAGTGAGCACAGAATGGGCAGCGCTCACGTTCTCATGTGCAGATACTGAGTTTCTATAGGTGCATGTGCATACGTGTGTGCGCATGTGTGTGCGCCAAACGGAAAGAAAGATCAGGCATCTCCTTGTTAATTGTTAAGTGAGGTTGACTGCACATGACAGAACATGTAACCACGGAGAGCGTGCAGCTCGGGGCGGCCACCCCTGTGTCTCCCTCAGGAGAACTGCCGTTCCCGAGGAAGCGCCCTGTGCCCTGTCGGCCAACCGGTGTTTCCCGGACAACGGGTGGTCGGTGAGGTTCGAGAGGTTGGCGAATGCTGGTTAGGCAGCACTTCCCCTCGCTCTTTCCCGCGTCCAAGCCACTGCTGTTTATCTTGATGGATGGCCTGTTCTGGGCATTTCATGGGAAGGGGACCACATAATCGGTGATCTGTTGTGCACGGCTCCTTTTACATACATGTTTGTGTGGCTCCTTTTATATACATGATGTTTGTGTGGCTCCTCTTACATACATGATGTTTATGTGGCTCCATGTACATGCATGCTGTTTATATGGCTCAATTTGCATGCCTGGCATTTGTGTGGCTCCTCTTACACACATGATGCTTGTGCCTGGCTCCTGTTACATACATGATGTTTCTGTGGCTTCTTCCATTACATGGTATTTTTGAGGATGGCACAGCAGGAATCTGTGCTTCATGCCTGTTCATGGCTGCACAGGACTCCACTGTGCAGACGTGTACCCACGTGTTCATCCATCCATTGGTTAGGAACACTTGGGTTGCTCCCACCCTTTGGCTTTCGTGACCAACGCTGACAGGTACATGTGCATACAAGCATCTGTCTGAGTCTCTTTCCACTCTTCGGGGTATGCACATGAGGTCACAGGGTCACATGGGACTCCACGCTTACCTCTCTGAGGCCGGCGGACTGTTCCCAAAGCAGCCGCCCCTCTGTCTCCTCGCCGGCCGTGTCTCGGGATGCTTCCCGCATCCCACCTGCGCTTCCTATCTTGTCTTCTGTTAGTGCTGCTTTGGACTTTGTTATAATCGCCTGGTGGGTAATATTTCTCACCGAGGTTTTGATTTCCATTTCTTTAACGGCTGACAATGTTGAGCATCTCCTCATGGGCACGACGGCTATTTGAATACTGTCCTTTCTAGTCCTCTGCCCGCTTTTAAATCGGGCTTCTTGTCTTTTTGCCAGTGAGTTGCGAGAGTTCTTTATGTAGCCTGGATTCCAGGTCCTTGTTGGTGCTGTGGTTTGTAAGTATTTTCTCCCATTCTGTAGGTAGTGTTTTTCACGTTCTCAATAATACCCTTTGATGCACAAACTATTGCTTTTATCTCTTTTAGGTAAGCATGTTTTAAACTTATATCCTCCTAATTGCCGAAGAGCTCCAGCATCGTTTAATGCCCGTGACCTCGTTGCACCCACTTTTCTGTGGAACCGTGTCCCCTCCTTCCTTCCCCCCTTTCCTAACGGGCTTTTACCCCCGAGGTGCCCCTCCTTGTCGCGGCGCGCTGGCTGCACAGCAGGGTGCGTGCATCCTGCGGCACTTTCACGGCGGGGCAGTGATGCTGTTAACATTTCCTTCCAGCCGGCTGCGTGTCCTTTAATTTGCTAAGTAGTAACATTTGCCATATAAAAGTTACTGGCTCTTTTATCATCAGATGTTCCCCTTTTATGGCCTCCGGGTGTTTTGTCTCCTTTCAGGAGACTTTCAATATTACAAAACATAGCCTCCCATTATTCTCTAATGTCACTCCTTTATGTGTATGCGCTTAAGCCTTTCGCAGTTTAGTTTTGTGTGTGGCTGTAAAGATGGCCGGACTGTGATTTTATCCTCACAGGAGCGCCCGGGGTTATGTGCTGTTCTGGTCCGTTTGCTTTGAAAGGTCCCTTTCACCGTCCCGTGTGTGTGTGTGGGCATCTCACGTGGTTTTGCTCCCCTGATGGCTCCATCATCTCCTCTGCGGACACCCCGTTGTTCTAACGGAATGGAGTATGTTTCAGTAGGTATTGTAGCAAGGCAATATCTCGCTCGTATCACGGTCACCTTGGCTGGTCTCTCTTCCACATACATTTATACTCAGACTGACAATTGTATTTTGCTAGAGGCCTGGTGCACGAATTTGTGCACAGGTGGGGTCCCTAGGCCTGGCCGGTCCAGGGCCGATTAGGGCTGTCTCTTCCAGTCCTGATCAGGGTTGAGCCAATTTGGGCCTGCCCAATGGGGCCTGCAGACTTGGGGGGGGGGTGGGTAGGGGAAAAGGAGAGAGGTTGTGGGAGGTTGGCCAGCTGACCTGGGGGAGGGACTGGCTGGAGGGAGGGACCTTGGGAGGTTGGCTGTGGGAGTGCATTGACCACCGGGAGGAAGCTTCTGCATTTAGCATCTGCCCCCTGGTGGTCAGTGTGTGTCATAGTGACTGGTCATAACAGTCATTTAGGCATATATATATATATATATATATATATATATATATATATATATAGGCAGTCCTTGGGTTACATTGAACTCGACGTAGTTTCGTGTTTACATTGCCATCTCCCATTTATTTCCAAAAAATATGTGCTTTGTGTTTTTTATTATTTATGTATCACAAGTAAAGGTCGGTTCGGTCGTGTTTTTACTGCAATGGTTTTATTGGTCCCCCCACAAGTGACCCTGCGTGGGGCCCAGCCCGTGAGGGTTTCCCCTGTCGAGCTGCTGACCTCTGACCTCGGAGCAGAGCGTGTCTCTGGCCCCGTAGCCCCGTTGGTTGGGGTCGGTGTTGCTGCAGGAGAGCCCGTGAGGCTGGTGGTGTGGCCCTCACTCAAGTTCATGTTCGGCCCGCCCCGTCCTGCCGGACCTGTTTCTCCAGCAGCCAGAGCTGCCGGCTCTCTTCCCAGCTCCCCTCCGCCCACAGCTGTAGCGGGTTCTGTTCCCTGGTCTCTCTTGCTGCCATGCCCCTCAGGGCCACGCCTGTTCCCGCTGTGCCTGTTCCCCCGGAGCTGCCAAACCTTGGCCTTGGCTCCTTTGGGTGCATTCCTGCACCCGGCGTCCATGCCAGTGCCGCCTGGCACCTCCCCCAGCGCCTGCGCAGGCACCACCCTGGGGTGTCAGCGGGAGACCCTGATTAGCAAAGTTCTCTCTCCCCAAAGTCCAGGTTCACCAGCGAAACGCCTTCTAGCTCATCAGTCTCGTTTCCGGTTTCTGATTTTGCAATCAAGGGTAAAACTGTTGCATTATCATGAGCACCATGACCTTTTTCATGTATGTATTTTTTTGTTAATTCTCACCCAAGGTGGGAAGTAAGTCCCGAGAAGCTGGAGAAAGAGGAGAAATGGGCATCTGAGGGAGGCAGTGGATAAAATAGCTCTTGGACACATCTTTTAAAAAGTGTGTTTTTATTGATTTCGGAGGGCAAGGGAGTGGGAGAGAGAAACATCAGTGATGAGAGAGACTCACTGATCAGCTGCCTCCTGCATGCCCCCTACTGAGGATGGAGCCCACAACCTGGGCCTACGCTCCTGACCAGAATCAAACCCGGGCCCCTTCGCTCTGCAGGCCGACACTCTGTCCACTGAGCCACACCAGCCAGGACGACACACCTTTGGAGTAGTGGCTGTGTGAGCTTTGTTTTGACTTGTCAGAGGGGCCTCAGATATAAACGTCAACGTGGTGATTTCTGTCCCTGCTAAGAGAGACGCACAGGCGGACTGCACGCCCCTCCCCCGAGGGGGGCACGGACATTCTGGTGACGTCATCACAGGGGGTAGAAGGCTCCGAGGTTCCTGAGCTCAGGCCGGAGGAGCCCGTGTCATTCCGAGGGCGGTGACGGCTTCGCATGGCCGGTTTCTCGCTGAGCTGAGCGCACCGGCCTTTGGAAGGAGGCCGAGGGCTCAGGAGCCGCGCGGGATCCACCCCGAGTGGGGAGGGCGTGGCTGTCCTCTCCCCGCAGGTGTGACTCTTATCGGAAGAGAGACGCACCTTCCTCCAGGGGTGCTGTGCCAGGGCCTCCGGGTCCTCGGGGGTGGGGGGCTGACCAGGCATCTCCCACAGCCTCGGCCGCGGTGGGGAGGGAGCGATGGCCAGGGTGTGGGGAAGGTCGGGGCGAGCCATGGGCTCGGAGAGCAGTGAGCTTACAAACAGCCGCCTGCTGTCCCGTCCGCACCGACGCCGACCAGTGACTCCCAGGCGGGGCGATGCGGCTCCTGCTGGCTGTCCGCAGGCCGCTCCCGCGCCTTGGGGGGCGTGGAGGTGTCAGCACCTCCTTCCTCCTCCCCGTCGTCGCTAAAAACAGGCTGTGCGACTGGCTTGGGGACTTCCCTCTCCCCGTTAAGAATCTGGTGAATGTTGCCATCGGGGCCCTAGGTTTTGTCTCCTTTCTTTCGATGCCTGGAGACAATTGCGTTTCTCACCTCTGGAGGGGGGCGTGGCCCCGGGCGTGGGTGCCCTTTGCGCCCACCTCCAAGAGGACGCACACAGGTTGCTTTCTGTGAAACGCGGACATGAGACCTGAAACATCTCATGAGTTCTGAGCAGAGCCAACACATGATGACAAGTGGCAGCCACGCTGAGGCTCTGAGCCGGCACAGTTGGGCCAGTCCGGCCCAGGTCTGCATCCTGCTCTGCCCAGCCGGGCCCGCGCTCCCCCGAGGGTCCTCACTCACAGCGGCGGCCCCACCTCCTGCCCAGGCAGGGGTGGGGGGAGGGAGGAGCCAGCAAAGCGAGAGCCACAGCCAGCTCACCATCCACCCCTCAGCCCTCAAGCGCCCCTTCAATATCAGATGGTTTTCTCCTGTTCGAACGAAATCTCACACCAGCGCGCTTTATTTCAGATAAAAGGTGTCTGTTTTCAAAGCCATGCTCAGGGAAGGACAGATGGGGTGACGCACCGCCATTGCCTCACTGGGGGAGATGTTTGATGGGAAGGGTGTGATTGCTTGTTAAGGAAAACCTGCCCGATTTTAAAAATAGTCGCCCCAGCCCTAGCCGGTTTGGCTCAGTGGATGGAGCGTCGGCCTGTGGACTGAAGGGTCCCAGGTTTGATTCTGGTCAAGGGCACAGGCCTGGGTTGCAGGCTCAATCCCCAGTAGGGGGCGTGCAGGAGGCAGCTGATGGATGACTCTCTCACCGTTGATGTTTCCCCCTCTCTCCCTCTCCTTTCCGCTCTGACATCAATGAAAGTAATTTCTGAAAAGGGGCTGCTGTTCCTAAGGTGTGTTTAGATGCCATCTTGCACCTTGCACCCACGGTTCAGATTGTCAGGACCAGCCGTGGGCTGTGGGTCTGACCAGGTGCTCCTGGGCCTGTGATTAGGGAAACGAGGTGCTCCCCTCCCACAAACACCATAAACACTAGGGGTGGGGAGGGGGGGATGGTCCCACTAGCATTGGCTGCGTCCAGGATGGCCCTCGGTCCGCACACAGATCCGGCTGCAGGCGCAGGGGTGGCGGCGTTGGCAGGGGGTAAAGACCTCGGAGGAGAGTGCTGGGCACAGTGCCCTGCGGCCTTAGAGAGCCTGGGCCGGCGCTGGGAGGACGTGGAGGACGAGGCTGGAATAACTGCCCTCTCTCTCCGTCTGCAGGAGGCGCTGGCATCCCAGAACACGAAGATGATTTCCTCCCTGGTCATCTCGCAGCTGATGGATGAGCACAAGCCTGTGGAGAAGGGGCCCGCCGTGCCTGTGCCCGTGCCCGTGCCCTGTGCCGGCGCCCAGCCGCCCCCGTGGCCCGGGAGGTGCGCCCTGGCCACCCGCAGCGGAGTCGCCATCAGCCGGGCCTTCGCGCTGCTTCCCGGCAAGCCAGGCCCTCCGCCGCCCGCGGGGGTGCCTGCACCTGTGCCCGCGCAAACCTCCGAGGAGGCGTGGCCGCCGGGCGGCAGCCCCCAGCGGGGGTTCGCATCCATCACCATCACCGCCCGGCGCGTGGGCCCCCCCGCCAGGGCCCTGGTGTGGGGGCTTGGGGGGGACCCGCTGTGCACCCGGTGCAGGGCCCCGGACCCTCGGCCCAGCGGCCCCCCTGCTCTGGCCGGCAGCGCTGACCCAGGGCGGCACCACGGACCTCTCGCTTGCACGGAACCCTCCGGAAGCAGCCCCGGGATGCGGCTGGAGTTCCCCGAGGCCCACGCACGGCTGTGTGACGGACACCAGTGCTGGGTGGCCGGCGGGGACCACAAGGAGGACAGTCTCTCCGGCCACAGGCCGTCCGGGCAGGGCCCGCTGCTGTTCAGCTCCTGCGTGCACCTCAGGGTGTCTCGGCCATGCCCCATCGCCCCCTGCTCTCCGGACCGGTCCCTCTCCGTCCCCAAGGAGCCATCGCAGCGGGCCGGCCCCCAGAAGCACAGGTCTGTCCTGTCGCTCCACCTGAACTGCAGTTCCCACAGGCTGACACCAGAGGGGGCAGGCGGCCCAGCCTCCGGAGGGCCAATGGGCGGCGGCCTGAAGCAGCCCCTGGCGGAGGGCCCCAGCCTCCTGGGGCCCCGCTGGGCCCCCGCCCTGCACCCCTCCGTGGGGCAGGGGCAGCTGGGGGCCGGCACATGCCCTTGGCGTGGCCCCCCTCCGACGGGAAGCACAGACCTCGCAGAGGCGGGGACTGGGCAGATCACTGCGAGGAAGGGGAGCGGGGACCACGGGACTCCCGGCCACACCGGCGGCCACCACACCGGTGGCCACGCCAGTGCCCACACCAACCAGCTGTCCATCCACATTCCCGGCTGGAGCTACCGGGCAGGTGAGTGGCCCTCGCTTCCCAGGTGGGCCCAGCACAGACCCCCCCCCCCCCCCCCGAGGCCAGGTGCCGGGTGCGAAGCCGGCCAGGTGGCCAAGAGCGGCTTCTCAGTCACTCACCGGCCCTCAGAGGCAGCTCAGGCCCCCGCTGCGCTCCAGGCCATGGCCACGCCCTGTGGGGTCGGCGCTGGGGGCTCCCCGGAGAGGATCCTGGGACAGGAGGGCTGGCCCTCCACCCTTGGTCCCAACGACACGTCCAAACCAAGTGCAGCGGCAGAAGCTGTGGCCCAGGGCACCTAAGGGTCGCATGGCCCCACATGGTCCCAGGGCAGGCGAGGACAGGGCCCTGCCCCAAGGGTTGTCCGTGGTCCCTGCGTCTGCACATTCGACCGTGCCCAGAGCGCTGAGCACTGCCTTTTCACTGCCAATCAGACGGTTGATATTGGTGGGTTGGCTCCATAATAGAGTGTGTGCATGTGTGTGCATGTGTGTATGCTCATGCACGTGTGTGGATGTGTGATTGTGCATGTGTGTGTGTGTGTGCACGTGTGCGAGTGTATTATATGTGAATGTGTGTGTTATAATTACAGAGCATTTTCTAAAGGAAGCAACGCTGGGCCTCTCCAGGCCGCAGCAGCAGTTTCCTGTCTCCTCGGCCGCGCTTCGGGAACCGCTGGGCCAGGATGTGCTCTGCCCCCACGTCACGTGGCAGGCGGGGCCCCTGGGCCTGCTGGGCGCCCCCTCTCCGAGCGGCTGGGTGGGAACGGGGCCTCGGCCAGAGACCCGAGCTCTCTCTCTGTGCAAACTTCGATTTTCTGCTTCACTCTCCGAGCGGCTCTGGCGTCTGCATGAGCGACTTCCCTCTTGGGAAAGATATTTAAAGGTAACGGCACTAGCACGGGAAGGGCAGCTGTGCGTGATGGTTTCACGGTGCGATTTCCGCCCATTAACGCCGTGTTAATTAACCAGAGTGGCTGTGAAACATGTTAAAGCTGTAATGCGCGCAGACATGAAAGGCTGCAATTAATTTGACAAGTTTATGTCTAGCCAGCGCTCGGAGATCTTTCAGGCCTGGGACACACTCCCGGGTGGATTCGACCATCGGGACGCCTGCGCCATGCGGGCGGAGGGCAGGGGAGGGACGGGCGTGCATTTGGGGTTCTCAAAGAGTGCCTCTGGCTTGAGGAAATTTCCGCTTTATTTGCCTGAAGCGAAATGTGTGAGGGAAAGAGGTTCTGTGTGACTCTGGGTCCCTTAGCCCAGAAGGTCAAAGCTGCAGAGCCTTGGATTCACTGTGTGGGGCCCACCCCTCACCTACAGGGCGGGGCAACAGTGTTTCCATGAAGAATAACACAGTGATCTTACCTAATAGTAGAGAAACATGTAAATTGACCATGCATCTGCTACACCCACAGCCAGTCAGGAGTGATTATGCAAATTAACCTGACAAAGATGAAGGGTTGATTTGCATAAGCAGGTGTGGAGCAGCTGGGAGGGGTGGGACCCCTGCTATGAGGAGGAGGGGTGGCAGCGGAGGGAGCTACAGGAGCTTTGGCCGGGAGCGAGGACTTGCAGGCTCCTGGGTGGCTGGAGCAAAGCCAGGGGAAGGAAGGCCTATTCTTACATGAATATCACACAGCAGGCCTCTAGTTACTGAATAATAATACAAGAATAAACTCTGTTTCACATACAGCTGTAAACTACTTTTGCCCCACCCTGTATAGACAAATGCATGTACACACACACACACACACATTCACTCACTGTCCCTGTCCTTCAGGGCTCTGTCCCTCAGAGTCTGATGTGCAATGGGACATATTTCTTCCCAGTGGCCACGCTGTGGAATCCGTGCCTGGGATGTGTAGGCACAGCTCACATGCTGTAACTGCCCCATCCGCCCTGTCCTAGCATAACCTACACCGAGCATGTCAAACTCACCGCCCACGGGCCACAAGCGGCCCACAACGAATATTTTGCAGCCCAGCCAATGTAACAGCACATAAGAAACATTTTTAAAATTTTTGTAACTTGTTTTACAATGTTCTGATATACATAATTATTAATAACGAACTACAACGTTCGCTAATGACCGACTACTATCATTGTGTGGCATTCATTCCCCTTGCGTGCCTTAAGGCGGGCCATTTCTCTGCACTAACTCGGGCGGGCCTGTTTCCCGTGGCCACCAGTCTCGGACTGACCTGTTCGGTGTGGCTGCAGAGGGGTTCCCTGCGGAGGGCTGTCTCCCTGTGTGACAGACTCCGCCCACAGGGGCCGTGGGTTTAGTTCACGGAGCACTTGTGCCGCCCGCGGGGAGGCGCTGTCGCAGCCTGCGTGTGTCTGTGCGGAGCCCTTAGACTCAGCTCCTCTGGTCCCGAGGGGCTGGAAACACGTGAGGAGCCCTTACCTTCCCAGTGAGATTTGTCTTAATGACCCAGAGCGGGAGCCAGCAAGCGTTCTTTCTTAAAGTACGTTTTCATTGATGTCAGAGAGGAAGGGAGAGGGAGAGAGAGAAACATGAGTGATGAGAGAGAATCCTCAATCAGGTGCCTCCTGCATGCCCCACACTGGGGAGTGAGCCTGCAACCCGAACATGTGCCCTGACCAGGAATTGAACTCTGACCTCCTGATTCATAGGTCAGCGCCCAAGCACCGAGCCACACCAATTCCGCAGCAAGCTTTTTTTTTTTTTTTTAAAGACTAAATATAATGATTAAGTATGGCTTTGGGAGGGCCAAGTGGTCTCTGTAGAAACTACTTTTCTGTTGTGGAATAAAAGTAGCCACTGTTACAATGAATGAATGAGCATGGATGGCTGTGTTGCAATAAAACTTTATTTATAAAAACAGGTGTGTGTGGGGGGGTCCATTTTGGTCCCATAGGTTGTAATGTGCTGATTCTGAATTACCTGCCCTCCAAGATGAACTCCACCCTGTGTGCAATGCTGCCTGTGGGGTTCTCTGGGGATTCACCTTGGAGCTGGGTAGCTATGGACTTTTGTTGGGCAGTGGTCTTGGGAATGGCCCTGTGGGTAGAAAGGGAAGGGAGAGGAAGGGGAGGGAAGGGAAGGGAAGGGAAGGGAAGGGAAGGGAAGGGAAGGGAAGGGAAAGGAAGGGAAGGGAAGGGAAGGGGAGGGAAAGGAAGGAAAGGGAGGGAAGGGGAGGGAAGGGAAGGGAAGGGAAGGGAAGGGAAGGGAAGGGAAGGGAAGGGAAGGGAAGGGAAGGGAAGGGAAGGGGAAGGAAGCAGGTCCAGGCAGAGGCACCTGAGACCTTCAGACACTAATACTTTATGGGCACCAAGAACAGCAGCGGGCAGAATAACAAAGCACAGTGCCCTGCAGTCACCATGGCTCATGTTTTAGTGAACCGGCTCCCCTTTCTTGCTCTGAGTGTCTGCTGCTTTCTGTGAGATCCTGGAGCTACAGCTGCACAGTAATGTCCCCTGGGCCTCTTGGCGCCGCGTCATCTGTATTTCCTGACATTAGCATGACTCTGCAGAGATCATGTTTATGGACTTCCAAACGACGTGCCCGATGGCCGATCAAAGCCTCGCCATTTCCTCACCGCTGGCTACGCGCTCCTGACTTCGGAGGATGATGGTGATGAGGAACTTGGCGAGGGAGACTTCTACACGCTGCTGATTTTCTTTTGGAAAAAAAAAAAAATTCCCTGGAATGTTGTGGTCAGAGCGTAGTGGCCTTTGTTAGGTTCCTGACGCGCGATGTACACCAGGCCCCCAGGAAGCCGCGAGGACCGTCTGCCTGTGCTTGGCCAATCGCGTCCACTATCTTCCCGTGGAGGAAAGAGCACCCCCCACCCCACCAGTGGAGAATCGCTGAGCTAGAGCAGTGGTCGGCAAACTGCGGCTCACAAGCCACGTGCGGCTCTTTGGCCCCTTGAGTGTGGCTCTTCCACAAAATACCACCTGGGCGAATCTATTTTGAAGAAGTGGCTTTAGAAGAAGTTTAAGTTTAAAAAAAACGTGGCTCTCCAAAGAAATTTCAACCATTGTCCTGTTGGTATTTGGCTCTGTGGACTCATGAGTTTGCCGACCCCTGGGCTAGAGGAAGAAATCAGTGGTTGGCATGGGGAGGGGGTGGGGGAACTCCATGCCTTGTTGGGCTGGAGCCGGTGTCTCTGTGGTTGCTGGTGAAGGGGACCATTTTGGGTTTTGTCTGCAGCTCACCTTGACCTTGGCCATAGCTGGCTCCGTGGTGCCACCCCTCTCTGTGGCCTTCTCCCTCAAGGCCCGGGCAGCGGCTACATTTAGGCCAGATGGTCTTCCGTGGAGCACAGTGGGACATGTCAGTATCCCTGGCCCCCCACTCCCACCCCCTCCCCAGATGTGAGAAACGTAAATGTCTCCGGATACGCACTGGGTCAGGGGACAGGACAAAACCGCTCCTGGCTGAGCACCACGGTCGCGCTGTGCCCTGACCTCCTGGCCGCCGTGGCCGGGACCACCCTGCCCAGCAGTCCTCACCGCCCACCCACTGCCCGATCAGTGCACCCTCCCAGCCTCACCTCTCAAGTACTGACTCCCAGAATCCCAGGGCCTTTATGTGACGTGATTGCTGTGTCATCAGCACTGTGTAGACAGCATGGTCGCTGAGGTCAGGATCCAAGTTTGATTGCTGGGCCCTGATCTCGGCACGCCCAGCTGGAAGCCAGGGGCGTGGAGCACATGCTCAGGACCTAGTGCCAGGTCAGGGCAGGTCAGCCTGGTGATCCAACAAAGCCTTGCTGATGTCAGGGTCACCCACAGGCCTGCTGCCTGATCTCTCTCAAACCATCTCTCCCCAGGGCCACACTCAAAACCTCTGCTCCGAGAGGCTGGGGCGCCATGTAACTAAGGTCCGGTCGGAGGTAGGTGGAGAGAAGTAGAGAAGCTGCAGCGCCCCCACGTGGTTGTAAATCTGAGGGAGGAGTCTGAGAATGCCACTTTCCCCTAAGAACTCGCCAGAATAACCCAGTATTGTCACGGAACGGCTTTATTGTCCTTCCGATGGTCACATTTAAGGCCAATCCCCCTAGGAAATGCATGGAGAATGTTATGGAAATGTTTTGAAGGTGTTTTTATCTGTCTAGCTCTTGGTGAAGGTGGATGAGATGGGATCCCTCCTCCAGGACCTTGAACGTGCTGTCCCCTCACTGCCCAGAGCCTGTGGTCTCCTGAGGGGGCTCCTGTCAGCCACCCGCTGTCGCTGTGGGGGAAGGGCTTGGCCCTTCTTTCCGAGTCACCCTCTCGATGGCATGTGGGTCGCGTGGCGACAGTTGCTTAGGGAACAGTCATTCTAACCGGCTACTCGCTCAGGAGTGCCACGTGAGGTGAGAGAACGGGACTCGAGGCCTGTCGAGGGCTGATGGGATAACGGCCGGATTTGTACATTGGAACCTACAGAGCGCCCCACGAATCTGCGCAGTGACCATCAGGGGAACCAGCAGAAGCACCTGGGTGTGGGAGTGGGACCCATCTCAGTTTCAGTTCGGACTCTGCCCATTGCCGACCCGGTGTTCTCGGAGAGATCATTTTGCCGGAGCCCCGGACACGGTGGTGCGTGGTGGGAACTCAGCCTGCAGTAACCACCATTGTCCTCCTCTGAGCTGTCTGCAGGAAATGAGTGTAGACGTATCGGGGAAAGAGGAAGTGATAATGGCATGGTGAATTCCGTAAGGAAAAGATACACCTTTCAGATATAGATGACCCTAGAGAAAAGACAAAAAAAAAAAAAAAAAAGTGTGAGAAACAGGTGATGTGTTTAATGCATTTGGCTTGATGTTTTTCATCTCTTTGTTTGCTTTTTTCAAAATGATCTTAAAGCAGAAGCTCAGATCTTTCTAAAAAGTGTGAATTTCTTTTCGGTGTTTCTGACTAATGTGGGAGAATAAGAGATGAATGAAGGTGGTAGGACCAGCCGTAAAGTCATCTAATATTACGTTGTGCAAGGAGGTTGTGGTTAAACACAGAAATCTTTTTCACGTTGCTACCACGGGGTCATGCATTTCCCATGTTAGGTCTTAGCCACATGAAGGCATTACTATGGGTGAAGCTCTCATTTGTGGCATCCTAGTGATCTCACGTGGTTCCGTGGCTGATATCAGAGACCATGGAAATATGTTCTTAACACATTGCTGACCAGTAGTTTTATCGCTAGCTTTACCCAGTAGCCAGATAAGTTTCTATTGAATGAGTACAAACACACACACACACACACGCACACACACACACACACATTTTACATAAATGTTAAAGGCATGCTTTAAAATTAAATATCTGTTGCATTTTGAAGTTATTTATTACATGTTCTTACAAGCTAATATATTTTTAAGGGATGGTAGTTTGTAAAACACTGTGTAATATGAAGCGAGAATTCTGATTATCTGTCCGCAATGTGTTAAGCAGTGGAAAGCATCAGATGCATTAGGGATGTGTTTTCAAAATGTCCGTGCTGAATCCTATGCTGGAATCTGAGTCTGTGCCTCCCTAGTTAAGAACCTCATTCCTGAGGACGTAGGGGATGGAAAATAATGTCCCTTCCGTCTAACTTCTTCCTGGAGCTTCTATAGGAAAAGGCCTACTTAACAGGAGAAAGACAAATATGTTTATTAACATATAGTGTTCATCCTTATGTGGGAGCAACCTGGGGAAAAAGAGTAACTCAAAGTGGTGGCTTAGAACTCTGGCTTATATATCCGCATTTTCAACAAAGACTAATTTTGTGGAGAAAGCAGGTTTAGGCATCCAAGGTTGGCAGGGTGAGAAGATAAATATATAAGAGGAAAGAAATGGTAGATAAAAGCTGGTAAACTTTACATTGATTCCTCTGGTGATGTCTCCAGGCTGATAGGGTCTATAGGAATCTCTGATGATTATCTTCTGTCCTTCCTTGTAGAGGAGAGAGAAGGGATACCTTTGTAAAATTATGTCTTGCTATTAGACAGATTGGGGAGGGCAGAGAGCTTTCCTTGGATCTGCTTCTTTGCAATTGCCTTCACCTCAAAATAGCCCTTATGCCAACTGTCACCTGGAGAGCAAAATCCCCCACAGTAGAGGATCACTGATCTGGACTAAGAACCAATGGTTAATACCATACAGTTAAGTGAACTGCAATCTTTATTCAGATTTCACCAGTTTTCCCACTAATGTCTTTTTCTGTTCCAGGAACCCATCCAGGATACCACGTTGCATTTAGTCATCATGGCTATCAAGGGTAATTTTTGACATTCAGATGTTATTCTTATCTTCTTAATCCTTTTTCCTTTGTTTTCACCGACAGGCTCAGGATGGCCTTCTCTGACTTCCATTCCTCTCTATTCCTTCATTTATATCTGTCATCTCTATTCCTTCATTTATATCTGAAATCTGGATGGATTTCCTCAGAGGGTGGAAGGTCAGGATCTGTCTTTTTTAAGTGGTTTACCCGATGTCCATTGACGATTGAGGCGGTAATATATCTCTACTGGTTGAAAATGCCAATCATCTATCAAGTTAGTGTTTCTACAAGAATTTCCCTAATACATTTTGTTGTTTTGGTCTAGAAAATGTCATGCCTCTTGAGTATTACCTGACTCATAAAAGCTGCTCTGTTACTGTCGGTGGATTTGAAAGGTGGAAAATATACACTGAGTGGTCAGATTACTATGATGTCTAAATGCATAATAATCTGGCCACTCAGTGTATATCCTATAATATATATATATATATATATATATATATATATATATATATATATATACACACACACTGAGTGGCCAGATTACTACACATTCAGAGATCATAATAATCTGGCTGCTCAGTGTATATTACATGCTGCTAAGTGCAAACCATCGGCATTAGACGCAGCTCATTCTGGCAGGAGTCAGGCTGTGAGAGACTGGCTGCTGTAATACTTTTACAGATTTTGATTATTTTATTTTAAAAATGTCCCATCAATCTAACCCTGTCTCTCTGAACTGGAATACTCTACCTCCTCTACATGCAATCGAACAGTATTTGTCATTTTGTGGTTGGCTTCTCTCACTTCCCATAATGTCCTCCGAGTTCATCCATGCTGTAGCCCCTCCAGCATTGCCTTCCTTGTTAAGGCTGAACCATATCCTGCTCAGGCACAGATGTTTTGGGTATCCACTCATCTGTCAGAGGACACGGGGGTTGCTACCACTTCTCAGCTAGTGTGAACTATGCTGCTATGAACAGGGGTGTACAGATATCTGTCTGAGTCTCTTCTTTTAATTCATTGGTTATACACATACTGAGAAGCAGAACTGGATTTCCATCCCACAGTCTGAGCACTGGAAGAGAGGCACATAGTGCCTCCTGGTAATGGGAGGAAGGCGGAGAGGGTGGGAGGGGGGGAGGGGGAAAGTGATTTGAGATGACACAATTGCCCCGGGTCCTTGAGGGTAGATTGGGCATGAGCAGTGAGGAGGAGGCAGGACCAGTCAAAAGGTCTGGGCCTAAAGGTGGGGGTTGATCATAGAGATCTGTATTCCTATAATTAATTTGTGTCCTGCCTTGTGGACCTACTTACAACCTCACCCAATGGTTGTTTAGGGGTGGGACCCACTTTGTACCTCACCCAATGGTTGTTGAGGGGCGGGTCCCCCTCCCAACCTTACCCAATGGTGGTTGAGGGGCATGACCCACTACCTACATCACCCAATCGCTGTTGAAGGGTAGGACTTACTTTGAACCTCACCCAATGGTTGTTGAGATGTGGGTCCCACTTCCAACATCAACCAATGGTTGTTGAGGGGCAGAACCCACTCCCAATCTCACCCAATGGTTGTTGAGGGGCAGGACCAACTTCCAACTTCGCCCAATGGTTGTGGAAAGGTGTGACCCATTTTGTGTGTGTGTGTGTGTTTTAAATAATTACAATTTATTTGTTTGTTTGTTTGTTTACTTATTTATTTTTATGTTGCTCATATGTAGATACAACACTGATTTATGTATCTGACTTTATTTGTTTATTTTGGTTTGTGTTTTTAAGTGGCAAATAGAAACAATGCGTGTGCTTTTCTTCAGCACGTTTTATTTTTAGGCAAAGCTGGAAAACGAAAGGCCGCGCGCGGAGCCACCTGACTCTCATTTGTGTTGATGGGAGAAAAGGCATCTTAATGGGGGAAAGCACCCCATCCCCCCCCTCTCCCCCCCTATAAACAACCGCAGGGCCGCCTCAGGAGGCCTGGCCGCCCACCGCACACACATGTCATCGCTGTGTCCCCCCGGGGTGGGAGGGCTCACCCCGAAGCCCTCCTGATCTGGGCAGGGTGGGCTCTGCCGGCCCCTGGGGAAACGCCCTCCCCACCCCGGCTTGCTGATTCCCGCTGCGTTCCCCTCGCCGTGCCCCAGAGCTGGACCCGCTTTTCTGAAGGTTCTGAGAGTGGGTGCGCAGGTGCCCACCGTGGAGACCGTCCGGGCAGAGCAGAGCCTGGCAGGGATCCCGCGGACGCTCCCCGCCCGCCCGCGTGTGTGCGCCGTGTCTGGAGGATGCACGGACGCGGGATGGTGAGTCACACCCCTGCTCCTGGAGACGCCTTTGAGCTCCGTGGGAACCGAGCCCTCTGGCAGGTGCTCCGCCCGGCGCCCTGACCCCTTAACCCCTCAGGAGCCTGAGCGGGTCCAGACGCACAGAGACGCAGGCACAGTGCCCGGTGCCCGCCTCCCCGCTCCCGCAGGCTCCGGGCGATGTGAACAAGGGCCGTCCCACCAGCGCTGGCCTCACGTCCGCCGGCGCTCCGAGGCGGCCTGGCCGGAACCCTGCTTTCTGAAGGCCGAGTGCTTCCCTTTTGGCCCAACAGATCCCTTTGGAAGGGACCGGCGAGGAACAAGGGCGGAGGAACCGGACGGAACTGGACGGTGTGACACCTCCTGCCAGAAGCTTAGGGACGTGTCGGGCACTGGGGGCTGAAGGCAGGGCGGAAGCTACTGAAGGGCCCTTTCCCTGCCGCTGTGGAATCCTGCCTCCGAGGGATAGTCTGTCCCCGAGGGGAAGAGCAGTGCCTGCCCCCATCCTCTGTGCGGTCCGCTGCCCGTGGCCGTGGGTGTCAGACGGATGAACGGACCGGTTCAATGCCGGGAGGAAGGCGCTCCTCCGAGGCTCGCGAGAGGGAAAGTGCCAGCCTCTCGGGCCGGCGGGTGGAGGGGGACACGGTGCCTTCAGAACAGCCGTCATCTTCAGTGACCTTTGCCCTCTTCCCATGGCTCGAAAAGTGATGATTTTCTTGTTTGTTTTAAGTATCTTTTTATTGATTTCAGAGAGGGGCGGAGGAGAGAGAGAAAGAGAGAGAGAGAGAGAGAGAGAGAGGGAGAAACATGGATTGGCTGCCTCCTGCACCCACACTGGGGATGGAGCCTGAAACCCGGGCCCGTGCCCTTAGCTGGGGACGGAGCGGTGACCTCCCAGCTCCTAGGCCGGCGCTCAGGGGGCTTTTCAGTGAGACGGTGAGAGCGCATCGCCGCGGAGACCCCCCTCCCGGGCGGGCGGGGAGCGCGCTCTGGCCACAGACGCCGCCTGCGCCTGTGAGCGGCAGTTAAACACTTTTCCGTCCTCCTGGAGCCGAGGCGCCCTGGGGGCGGCCCGTGAACCAGCGTGTTTGATTCCTGTGAGTGACTCCGCAGACCGGAGAGGTAACTCAGGAAGCCCACGCGGACGGGGCCGGCGGAGGGAGCGTCTGTCTGGGCAGCTGTTTATGTCATCGGACGGGATGGTCACCTGGGGAGGGGGGACGGGGCGGACGTGAGCGGTGGGAGCCTCCAGGCCCCGGGCGAGGACGGCAGAGACCAGCCAGCGCTCACCCTGCGGTCGCTGGTCTGGCCAGCAGGCGGGGAGGCGGGCGCGCTGGGCCCCGCGATTTCTCCTCCGTTGCTGTTTCCACGCACCGCGTGCTTCTCCTCAGAGGCCGGTGTGTGTGTGTGTGTGTGTGTGTCCGAGTCTGATGTTCAAACTCGATCCTCAAAGGGAGCGGCGTCCTTAGCAGAGGCTGCACACGGGTCCAGGGCCCAGCGGGGTAGGCTGACATGACTGGGGTTTGTAAGAAACGCGGGGAAAACCAGAGGAGGGGTGGCCGCCAGGCAGGCAGGCCTCCAGCGGCCCCACAGGGCCGAGGGGCAGAGCCGAGCCTTTCCCCCGGGATCCCACGGCTGGCAATCCACTTCCTTCTCTGACCTGGGCCCCTAGGAGGGACTTACGTCTCCCCAGAATGGGGTTTCCAGACCTTGCTCAGGAAATGAGGGTCTGCCTGGGGGTGGAGGGCGGACCAGGGCCAACCGGAGAGGCAGGAAGTGGAGGTGTCCTGGGTCAGGCCTGTCTGCTCCCCGCCCGGACCTCCCAGCCAGAGTCCTGAGGGCATATGGGGGCAGGGATTCTGGGATCAGAGCTCCCACATGTTTTAGCCCCCTAACTCTGCATCTCACGCGGAGGGCAGTCTGGATCGCATTTACTAAGCACTCCAGTGGGCTCTCTGATGCTGCCATTTCCTTCACACGAGCCGCGGGCACCCAGCCAGGGTCTGGCTGCAGGCCAGTGGCCTCTAGCGGAGGCCTTCCGGCGGCCGGTGCGGCTCCAGCTGCCCCGTCACCGCGGTCCCATTCAGCGAGTCCCCGCGGCTCCGGGACGAGCCCGAACCCAGCGCTGAGACGGGCCTCCCAGGCCCCTGCAGCCCGTGGTCGCCATGGCAATCAAGGCGGGATGAGTCATTAATGCCGGCCCGTCTTACAGCACGAACGTAGCAGCCATAAGATGAAGTCACAGCCAAAACCGGTGTGGCTCGGTGGATAGAGCGTCGGCCTGCCGACTGAAAGGTCCCAGGTTCGATCCCGGTCAAGGGCATGGACCTTGGTTGCGGGCACATCCCCAGTAGGGGGTGTGCAAGAGGCAGCTGGTCGATGTTTCTCTCTCATCGATGTTTCTAGCTATCCCTCTCTCTTCCTCTCTGTAAAAAATCAGTAAAATACATTTAAAAAAATAAAAAAGATGAAGTCACACTCTGTCCCCACACACCGCACGGTGATGGACGCACAGGAACCAGTGCACCTGAGCTCGGAGCAGGAAGGGGTCTCTCCGGCCGGGCAGGGCTGTTGGACCCTCGGCAGCCGAGGGCAGGTGTCCGCGGGCGGCATGGTTAGCGGGCCATGGGGGCTGGCCGTCCACGGGCATTCCCGTCTGGACCAGGGTGGCCTGGGTCCTGATGACCCCTGATGTCTGTGGCTCCTGACCCACTGGCCTTTCCCTTTCCAGGATGCTCTTCGCGGGCCCCGTGGCCAGGGGCCAGGAGAGAGCAGTGCGCCGCTCACTGGGCTCCTCTTCCCTCCAGGAGACTACACCTGCTGCGACCTGGTGGTGCAGATAAAGGAGTGCGAGACGCCGGAGGCCGCCGCTGCCATCCCGGGGCCCGCGCCCCCGCCGCCACCCCGGCCCGCGCCCTCCGAGGAGCCAGAGACACCCGGCCGGCGGGAGGGCTGCTCCGAGTGCCGGCCAGCACCGGCCAGCAACGCCTTGACCTTGCAGGTGAGGCCCTGGGCACGCCACGCCTGGCTCCCACCTCGGGGAGATTGCTCCTGGGGTCCCATGGCCTCCCTTCGGCCTCCGAGGCTGGAGACCTGTCTCGCCTTCCTGGAGGCTGTGTGCCTCTGGGCTGGGGCCCTGACCTCTCTGGGCCCCTGTGTCACAGTGTGAGTCACGGAGACCATGGCATCCGTCAGGCATGTCACTGCTTCTGTAAAAGGCCCGTGTGTGACACTGGTGGATGACCTGGGTCTGAGCTTCCTAAGGCTCCCAGTCCCCCCACCCCAACCCGGACCCCGACCCTGGAGCCAGGGGCTCAGGACACTCCACCCCTCCCGTCATGTCCCTGAAGCTGGGATTAGGGACCCGGTCTGGGCCTGTGGGCAGCGAACGAGTGGACAGGGTGGTGCTGGAAGGAAGGATAGAATGGCAGTCCCGCAGTTGGCAAAGCATTAGTCACCAGAGCTAAATAGCAACAGTACAACGATTGAGATTTCTGTGGAGAGCCAAACTTTTTAAACTTACACTATACAGGTAGGTACATTGTTATTAACTTCATTAGGGTCCTCCTAAGCTGGCCTTTGCTAAAACCTCTAGGGGCTAAAGAGCCACATGTGGCGGGAGAGCCGCAGTTTGCCGACCGCTGTGGTAGACCTTTGGTCTCACAACCGTGATGTTGGTTCTGGTCCACTGTGTGGGCCTCGGGGCCGAGAGGGCCGGTGCCCTCCGTGGGGCCGGGCCGCCTTCCCCTGAGCTGTGGGCGGCAGTGGGACCAGATCTCGCGCTGGCACTTTGGTCCCTGCATTGTTCTCTTGCTCCGGTCCTTGGCCAGTCAGATGGCTGTGTCCCCCCGAGTCCCTCCTCTTAAGGATAAATCCCTTTGCCCGGCGTGTCTCAGTGGTTGAGCGGTAACCTATGAACCAGGAGGTCAGGGCTTGATTCCTGGTTGTGGACCCCATCCCAAGTGGGAGGCATGCAAGAGGCAGCCGATCCATGATTCTCTCATCATTGATGTTCCTCCTTCCCTCCCTCTCCCCTCCTCTCTGAAGTCAGCAGAAACATATTTAAACATGAACTCTCCCCCGCAGGAGGCGCTGGAGGCCCGGCGGCCCCAGTTCATCTCGCGCTCGCAGGAGCGGCTGCGGAGGCTGGAGCTGATGGCGCAGCAGAGGCGGGCCCAGCGCCAGGAGAGCCCGGGGCCCAGGCCGGGCCCCCTGCCCGTCCGCACCAGCCGGAGGCAGTTCACCGTCCCCCACCCGCTTAGCGGTGAGTTCCGTGGTGGGGGCGGGGACCTGGGGGGTCCTCGGGCTCGGACCTGCACCCCAGGTGCTGATCCCATGCGGCCACCATGTCCACGGGACCGTGTTCTCGCCGAGGGCCCGAGCGTCACAGAGCCGGCCGGGAGCCGGCCTAGTTTGGAGATTCTATGTGGGCACTGAATTCGCAGCTTCCTTGGCTCACAGTTCCCATGGCGCCGGGAAGGAAGCACAGGGCCTGTGTGTTTGCGTGTGTGTGTCTGTGGTTGAGTGTGTGTGTGTGTGTGTGTGTGTGTGTGGTTGTGTATGAATTTCCTCTTCTAAGGACATGAGTCCTTGGCCCAGGGCCCACCCTGACCCCGAGTGACCTTGCCTGAGCCTGAGGGCAGCACAGGCTCTCCCTCAGACGAAGTCATGGAGTCTCGGCCACGCGCCCGGGGCTGGAACCACCGTTTGGAGGAGACAGTCCCGGCGCTGCGCCACTTCATTTTTCCTGAAACAGACCCAGGCTCACACTCCTTCCCAGGAGATCCTCCCAGGCTCACACTCCTTCCCGGGAGATCCTCCCAGACCCTCAGGCCGTGGTGAGGCCGGGGTCGCGCCTGTCACTAGTCTGAACTTCCTGCAGCGCCTTTTCGTTCCCCGAGTTCCGAGACCGTCCCAGCCACCGGCTCCCTCTCGGCCGGCTCGGGCGTGTCCGGCCCCTGCCTGTCCCCTCTGTCCGCGCTCTCCTGTCGGTTTGCTCGCCGGGAGCCAGACCCGTGCTGAGGCCGGAGCGGTGCGGGGCCGATTGCGCGGTGGCGCTTGGCCGGATAAACGGATCTGTAGCGCGTCTGCCTGCGGCGTCGGCGGGCGGGACGCTGAGGCAGAGGCAGACGTCCCCCGCAGGTGGGATTGGAATCCATCACACGCTCACGGGAGCGGCGGCTTCAGGGTCAGACGTGTTACAACGGGACTGCGTGGCTCTCGGTCAGCAGCCTTGACCCCGAACAGACGGGGGAGGCTCGGGCAGAGCTCTGGCAGCGGACAGGGCTGGGGGACAGCGGCACCGATGAGCAGGGTCAGAGGCGACGGGGCCCGGGACCGGTGCTGCCTCCTGTTGGCTGATGAATGTTGAGCGGTCTTTGAGGCTCACGGCAGTGACACGTGTGTGCCTGCACACGTGTGTGAGGGTAGATGGGTTCCCGTGCAGAGATGAGGGCGTGTACCCACGGTAGGCATCATAGAGAGACAGGGGGCGGCGTGACCAGGTCCTGCCTGCAGCCCATGTCCTTACTGATGTCCGAGCAGCCGTGACCGGACCCCCAAAACCAATGGGCGCGGAGGGCCCTTTCCGAGCTGGGAGCCCCGGCCACCTTGGCGTAGCCCTGCGGTGACGCCATGGTAAGTGCCTGTGGGCGTCACCGCACCCAGTCCCTCTGGGAAACCCTGCGGCACGCGGCGAAGCTGGCCCCGTTCACCGGAATGGCATTAGCCGCACGTCCCAGGTGAGCTGGTCAGGAGCCTTTCGCGCCACGGCCCAGTGGAAGGACGGAATTCTCCGGAAGGTGCTGCAAAGCCCTGCCCCCGCAGAGCCGCCCTCGGGGACACGATGGCTGCAGCGGGTTCCAGAACGGATCTGCGTTCCCGGAGCGTCTCGCTGGAGAAGCGACCCAGCAGGTCTGGGATGGCCAGCCCGGCGCCGCAGTAACAGCCAGGAGCTGCCCATTGCGCGCCGGGAGCACGGCCACCCCCTCACCCCCACCCCCCTGCCCGGTCTGAGCTCATGAATGCTTTTCCATAAAACATCTGAATAAATATTTGGGGCAGTGTTCCCAGTATTACTCACCAAGGAATTTTTTAATGTGCTTATCAGATAACAGCAAATTGTTACTTCATCAGCCCTCTGGCTAAACGAGGAAGCAGGAGCCTCATCCAGCGGGAGGCCGTTTCCCGGAGTCCAAGACGTTTGCACGCACAGCACGGCGCTGTTAGCGGCCTCCCGGCCCCGGGGGCGGCCTGTGCTGTGTGTTTTCAGGAACAAACACTCAAAACTGGGGGGACACAGACCGATTCCTGTCGTGGACTCACAGCAGACCTGCCGGACAGGTGTCTCTGAGGAAGGTCACACAGGAGCACAGAGGAGCAGAATGGGGGGAGGTGACTTCCTCAGGATTCCTCCTCCCCACGGCCTCGGTCTGATCCCAGGGGATCGCTCTCTGATGCGCGTCAGGAAACCCACCTGCAGCGAGAGCGAATGTGTAATCGGCCTCCACAAATCGCCACGTTCTGTGGCTCTTTCCAGAACACAGGGGCACCCCGGGGTTGGGGCAAAAAGCCTCCTCCCCCGCGGGGTTGTTCAGACGCGGGTGAGACGTGGCTGCTCCGTGGTGGTGGGAGCCACTGTTAGCGTTAACGTCCCTTTAAGTGGGACAGACATACAAATTTTTTAGAAAATGTGGACAAAGCACACAGGATTTTCTCCCGGCACAGAGAGACTAAGCCCTATTTTACAGTCACACGTGACTTTGAGAACTCATCGGCGCTATTATTCTGCAGTTGTCCCTTTCCTCCTCAGTGTCCTCAAGCCTGGAACAACCAAAATGCACTTCAGAGGAGGAGCATCTCCTTGGATTCTCAGAGCCGTATTCTCCCGGAGGTTTATAATGCCCCGTGCCGTGGTCGGCAAACTGCGGCTCGGGGGCCACAGGCGGCTCTTTGGCCCCTTGAGTGTGGCTCTTCCACAAAATGCCACGGCCTGGGAGAGTCTATTTTGAAGAAGTGGCATTAGAAGAAGTTTAAGTTTAAAACAATGTGGCGCTCAGAAGAAATTTCAGTCATTGTCCTGTTGATATTTGGCTCTGTGGACGAATGAGTTTGCCGACCTCTGGGCCCTAGTGCATGTTAAAGGCACTGGCAAGTCCTGCAACAGTGAGGCCTGCTTACGTCTGTCTAATTATGTTACCCTGGGAACGTTTTTAATCTCATTGTTAAGAGCTCGCTTGGGAGACTTGCTCTGGGAATGTGCTTGTAGGTGATTTCCCTCAGCCTCCGCCCTTCGCTAGAGAAGCCGGTGTTCTCTCTGCCGATGGCTCTCATCAGCCCGTTCCTCCATCCGTGCCAGGCAGTGGTGCCGGAGAGCCTGGGGACCTCTGGGCAGGGTGATGGTGTTGGTTTCACTGTGTAAACCAAGTCTGGAATGACCAGGAGCCCTGAGGGAGCTGGGGAACGGGCTGGGGCAGCCCTTGTGGGTCTGAGAGACAGAGCAGAGCGGCCCCAGGCATGACCTTGAGACCATTTCTCTCCAAACGTGTTTCATAGACGTGGTTGCCGTGGGGGTCGGTTCCTGTGGGGGAGCTGGGGCCTCGCCTGCCCAAGGTTCTCCCTCAGAGGAGGGAGGGAGGTCCGGGGGCTCCGGGCTCACGGGGCCTCCTCATCACCCGCCCGTTCGGAGGGACATGTCCTGCGTGAGCACTCTCAGCTCCGGCCTCTTTTCTCTGGGGGGGGGGAGGGTTCTTCTTGTCCGTGTGATTTTGCGCCCCTAGCCTCATGGAAGGCCCGAGCCGGCGTTCCTGGAGCTTGGAACTTGGGATGCATGTCCGTGCCGGAGCGGAGAATGGCTCACCTTGGGGCCTGTCCCTGTGTGTGCGTGCGTGCGTGCGTGTGTGCGTGTGTGTGTGAGTGTGTGAGTGTGCGTGTGTGAGTGTGCATGTGTGTATGTGTGAGAGAGTGTGTGTGAGTGTGTGTGTGTTTGTGTGTGTGTGAGTGTGTGTGTGAATGTGTGTGTGAGTGGCTTTCACTCGGCTGCACCCCCAGAGCAGCCTCAGAAGCACCCTCCTCTTGGGAGCCGGCGGTCTGCTGACTTCCCCACAGGCAAAGGCCCCGCAGGTCCGGCTGCCATTGACGTTAGCAACAGGCGCTGGAGCTGGGACACACGGAGAGCCCAGGGCAGAGGCACAGACATGGCATTCCCTTCATTTTCGAGAGGAGAAAGCCGCCTCTGTGCGAGCGGCGATGGGGAGCACAGCGCCCCCCTCCTGTCAGCGAGTGTGAAGCAGCGAAGCCCCAGGGAGAACACGAGGAAGACCCGCCCGCGGACCGACACGGGCTCTCGTCACCCTAACTCTAACGTTTCCGGGGGAAGACGCCTGGGGTGGGATTCGCGTGTTCCTGGAACACAGCGCACACGGTGGCTGCGGAGCGGCCTGTGCCCGGCTGGCGTGTCCCGGTGCCACTCTTCACGCCTGCATGGGGCTCCTGTCTCAGCACCAGCACCGGCACTGAGCTCCCTCTGGCACACCAGCGCCGGCATGGTGGCTCCCTCTGGTACACCAGCGCTGGCACTGAGCTCCCTCTGGCACACGGGTGTCTCTGCGGCTGCTTCATGGGGGGATGGCCGTTCCTGGGGCCCTGAGCCGCGTGACGCCGGGCACTGCCCTCGGCAGACCACGACAGCTTTTAAAAATGAAGCCCAGCCCGGCCGCAGGGCTCCGAGGTTGACCATCGCCCCCTAAAACCAGGAGGCCAAGGGTTCGATTCCCAGGCAGGACAAATGCATGTGCCTTTGCCTGTCAGGTTTCGAGCTTGATCCCCAGCATGGGGCGTGCAGGAGACAGCCAGGCATGATTCTCTCTTGTCATTGGTGCTTCTCTCTCTCCCCCCCTCTCCCTTCCTCTCTGACATCAGTAAAAAGGGGAGGTCACTGTCCATAAAGTGTGTTTGATGCCAACCCTCGGCCTCGTGCCTGGAGTTCGCCAAGACCAGTGGGGAGCGGGCGGAAGCTCTGGTGTGAGCACGGGCTGTGCCTGCAGCGCTGGGGACAGGCTGGCGCTCAGGGGAAGAGCGGGAACAGCGAGTGTGGAGCCTCGTGCTGTTTCTCTGGAAACGTGTGTCCCGAGCCCCTGACCTGAACCCCTCCTCTTTTCCAGATAACCTGTTCAAGCCCAAAGAACGGTGCATTTCGGAGAAGGAGATGCACATGCGCTCCAAGAGGTACCTGGTGGCGTGGGGGGAGGGAGAGGAGGGGAGGGGGAAAGAGAAGGAAGAGGAAGGGGGAGGGCGGCTTCGTGGGCCTGGTGCTGTCCGAGGGGCCGGCTGCCAGTCCCCGTGTGAGCTCTGAGGTCGTGGCCATGATGTGGAAAGCTGGTCCAGGGAAGTGTGGCCGCGGGGCCGTGCCTGGGGTCTTCATGCTTTCGTGAGAGGCCCCTAGGAAAGTGGGGGTTCCTGGGTTCCCACCGACCGGTGGCTGGTCTCTCAGCGACCGCGGGGCCCCCCAGCACAGCACCCCGGCCTCGGCCTGATCATGTGGTCTCCGTGACACGAGCCCATGTGGACCGCGGGAGGGAACCTCGTTGTAAATAAAGGCTGGAGCGGAGGCGGAGGGGGACTGTCCGTTAACGGCCTGCCCGCCGTGGGTCCTAGCGGGGTCTTTAGGGCCAGCGCGTTTCAAGGCTGGCTGGTTAGACGTGCGAACCTGAGACGTAGACCTCCTGCCACAAGTATTCCCTTTCAATGTAGGGGGGCAATCCCGTCAAGTCCTTCCCTCTCGGTCCCCAAACCCAGCGCTGCCATCAGGGAGCCTTCCAACGAAAACAATCGTGGTCAGGCCAGCGTCCGGGACAGAGCGTACACCCCAGCGCTGTGCTGGTGTGGAAACTGAGGCTGGGACGGGCACAGGCGAGAGGGGATGGCCCCAGGTCCGCTCCCCCCGCCGCAGGCCGGCCTCCGTGGAGTCAGGACCGGGTCTCTCTCTCCGTGGGCTGCGCCTGGCCGGGCTCTGGCCGGGCTCTGAGACCGAGCCCCAGGGCCACATGGGCCTCCTTTCTTTTGTAATCTGTGTTATTAATGACAGTGCTTCATTCCATTTCATTTAAAAAGTTCAAATAGTGGAGATGAAGCTCAAGTTCCTGGGACCCGCTAGGGCCCTCCTCCTCTCTGGGTCCATCCCCAGACACGCCCAGCTCCCACCCTCGCACCCACCCGCTGGCGCCTCTGCCTGGAGAGAGACTTCTCTCTGTGCTGACAATGATCTAACGTTCAGCCCTACGTGTTCCATCTTCCTGTGGCTGCTTTGATCTCCTTTATTACACCTCTGTGCGGGCGGCCTGGTCGGAAGGTGTGGATACAGATGGCTCTCCGCACGGGCTTTAGCTCTGCAAAGTGGCCTGTTACGTGGATGAGCCACAATTCCCTTGGGAGCTCTTTCCAGAAAATACTGCACCAGCCCGGGCCGGTGTGGCCGAGGGGTAAGCATCGGCTGCACCAGAGAGTCACAGGTTCAATTACAGCCCGGTCAGGTGTGCGGGAGACACCCAGTCACTGCCTCTCACATCAGTGTTCTGCTCGCTCTCTCCCTCTCCCGCTCTGACTCCCTCCCCTCCTTCCTCCCTTCCACTCTCTCTAAAAATCAAAGGGGATGGGCACGTGGGGCAAGCTGGCCCTCGGCTGGCAGAGCAGGGGGCTGGGAACCGCCGGTTTAACAAGGAAAAGGGCGCGGAGGGACAAGGAGAGCAGCCACTAAAGAAGGAAGCAGCGCCCCGCTTAACCCCGCCCCCCCGTCCGTCCATGTCCCCCCCGCCACCCCCCCGCGCCACCCCCCCCCCCCCCCCCCCGCTCTGTGTGCTGAGCCTCACAGCCCGTCCGAAGACAGTCAGGGCACCCGTGGCAGATTCCCCCCTGGACGAGGCGCTGCTGACAGACACACGCTGTCTCGCTACCATTCACAGTGCTTCCTGCGTCTGTTTCAGAATCTACAACAACCTGCCGGAAGTCAGAAAGAAGAAAGAAGAACAGAAGAAAAGGGTGATCTTACAGAGCAACAGGCTCCGCGCCGAGGTCTTCAAGAAGGTAACGGCCCGGCCGCCCGCAGGTGTGACTGTGTGTGGGCCCAGGCGTGCTCTGGCCGCCCGCTGGTGTGGTGTGTGGGCCCAGGCGTGCTCTGGCCGCCCGCAGGTGTGACTGTGTGTGGGCCCAGGCGTGCTCTGGCCGCCCGCAGGTGTGACTGTGTGTGGGCCCAGGCATGCTCTGGCCACCCGCAGGTGTGACTGTGTGTGGGCCCAGGCGTGCTCTGGCCGCCCGCAGGTGTGACTGTGTGTGGGCCCAGGCGTGCTCTGGCCGCCCGCAGGTGTGACTGTGTGTGGGCCCAGGCATGCTCTGGCCACCCGCAGGTGTGACTGTGTGTGGGCCCAGGCGTGCTCTGGCCGCCCGCAGGTGTGACTGTGTGTGGGCCCAGGCATGCTCTGGCCACCCGCAGGTGTGACTGTGTGTGGGCCCAGGCGTGCTCTGGCCGCCCGCAGGTGTGATGAGTGGGCCCAGGCGTGCTCTGCCCGCCGGCAGGTGTGACTGTGTGTGGGCCCAGGCGTGCTCTAGCCGCCTGCTGGTGTGGTGTGTGGGCCCAGGCGTGCTCTGCACCTGATGCGTCTGTCTCCTGATCTCCCAGCAATTACTGGACCAGCTCCTGCAGCGGAATGCCGTCTGACCGCAGGCTGCCGGCAGCCCCTGCCCGGCCCGGAGGCGCCCACGCTGGACACACATTAAACAGCCCGCCTTCACCACAGTGCACACTTGTTTTCACTTCAGATGATTTTTTTTTTTCATAAAGGAAAACCTCGCTCCCCAAAGTGCTGGCCAGCCCAGGCCGGACCAATGCTGCCTGAGGAAGGGGCTCCGCAGACCAGGGCGCCCAATCCCTCACCCGCAGACCCCGTCTCCTGTATTTCCGAGCTTTCTCTTTGGCTCTGAGCCCCCCTTTCCACCTCCATTCTGCACCCCCAGCAGAAAGGCCACCCACACTCCCAGGGGCTCAGGTCCCAGGGGTTATATTTTTTACATCGAATTTCCAAATCCAACGCTTTTTACACACCAGCCCCTGATCTGCCCGCTGTGCCGGCCACGCTCGGGCAGCGCGTGGAGCTTAGGGGCCTCTGGACGCAGCGCCTGGTGCTGGAGGCCGGCTCTGGGCAAGCTCCCGGGCACCGCCAGGGAGCTGGGGCCAGCGGCTCCCATGACCCGGGCACGGCCCTAGCCACCCCCACCCACTGCGCACCTCCCCAGCCAGAGCCAGCTCCATGGCTGCTGCCCGCCCCCCACCCCGTCCTCCGCAGCCGCCCCCGCCCCCCCCCCCCCCGCCCCAGGACAGCTGCTGGCGGACACGGCGGGCGCCCAGGCTGCCACGCGTTCTCCCAGTGTTTACGTTGGTCATTGACCATTTGGGGAGTTAAGAACCAACTAGTTTTTATCAAAGGCGGAAATAAAATGAAGGCACTTATTACAAAAATTCAAGCATTTCTCTGTGAGTCTTTTGTGTTCTGAGCGGAGCAGCTCAGCAAGGAACGCCGCCAGGCCCCCTCCACCCGCCCTCGCCAGCACCTGCAGGTGCGATTCCCCGGCGCCGAACAAGGTGGTCTGAGCCGGTCTTTCCCGGGACGGGGCTGCGGAGGAGGGTGTGGGGCTCTGCTACACCGGCCGCGGCGGCGGCTGCTCGCTCTCCAGCGCTGGGGAGCGAATTCCCCGTCGGTTCCTGAAGGCAGAATGGGTATATCCTCACCTTCATCACAGCCATCCCTCTGCCTCTCCGGCATCGGCCCCCTTGGCCGGGTTCTCTTCGTGAAACCAGGCCGTGGGGATTCTGAACTTCAAAGTGGACTTTACTGTTGTACCTTCAGCCACCCAATCCTGGCCTGGAGCCGACCTCCTAGCCCTGCGTGGGCGTGGGCGTGGGCCTGGCGCGGGGCGGGCTCCGTGGTGCCGGGCGGCAGCGGGAGGCGTGTTGCCGCTGACACACACGAGCTCGGACCCGCCACGCTGGAACCCGTGGGACGGGAGGCACCCGCTCCTGCCGTGCCCCTCGGTGCCCGCACGCCGGGCACCGCTGCCTGGCTGCCGGCCCTCTGCCAGCCGCTAACGGGATCCTGGAAAAACGGACGCCGGGCTGGTTCCACGGCGTCTCTGCCAAGGCGCTTCCTGGACCCGAGGGCCATGAGTCAGCAGATGCGCGCCCGGCGCTGAGCTCCTTGCAGACACCCTCCCTGTCGCGCCCAGAGGCGTCAGAGTGCGGCCGGCCGGTCCGGCTGGCTCAGGTGCCCAGGCGGAGGGGTGCAGTGACGGGGTGGCTGCGGGGCGGGGTGTCGGGCGAGATGCGATTGGAATGTGACTTAGGGGGTTAGCGGAGCCCGCCAGCCTGCAGCTAGGAGCAGCAGCTAGAGGCAGAGGAAATGAGCTGCGAAGTGACTCAGGGCCGCCTGCCCCGCGCAGGCCTGGCTCTCCCCGCTCCCGCCGGCCTTGGCAGTGCCCCCGGACGTCTCGCTCAATAGGATCCGCTTGGAGCCGGCTGTCCCTGAGCCGAGCCAGCCGCCCGCCCCGGGATGAAAGCTCGGGAAGCAGGCCAGCCCTCGTCTGTCTGTCCCGGGCCGATGGGCTTCAGGAAACTCCGGGAGATTCCGGGAGAGGGGAGGCGGGGGGGAGTGTCTCTGCTCACCGCCGGCTGCCGGGTGGGATCCTTCGCAAATGTCTTCTCCACATGGAGCGAGCGACCGCGCTGGCCGGCCCCCAGGAAGGGGCTTGCTCACGTCCTGTCTGCTGGGCCCGTTCCTGAGCCTCGGGCCCCGGGAGGCCGTCTGAGGCTGCCGTCTGGGCGGCGGGGAGGGAGGGGGCTCCTGCGTGGCTTCTGGCTGTGGGAGAGGAGGGGCTGGACACTCACCTGCAGGCTGCTGCCTCCAGCGGGGCCCGGCCTGGGCCGCT